>CM057814.1:66224229-66726924 GCA_030067965.1 Latrodectus elegans | reverse complement strand
CTTCAACATACTGGTATGGTAAGTACCGAGTACTTGATCAGGGGGCAGCAGGATCTACAACATCATATGTATTTGGGGATTTATTCGTTAATATAATATAAGGTCCTTCACGCTTGGGCATGAATTTTTTACTTGTTTTGGTTTGGACTTGCTCACGGGATGTAAAGTGATCCAAACTTTATCACCTGGTTGATAATAAACGGGTCTATGCTTCTTGTCAAAGTACTCCTTTCCTAGCATCTTGCTTTTGCTCTATACGTTCTCTAATTATGGGTGTAAATCGTGCAAATTCTTTTTAAGTAAGGTGTTATCTCTGCGACGAAGTTATCGTTATCAATGACAGCTCTAATATCATGATTGACATCGTCTGTGGTTCGGAAGTTCTCTTCCGAACTGAAGGTAAGCTGCCGTATGACCTGTAGAATCACATTTTGCGGTGTTTAAAGCAAAACGTATCATGGGTAGTTTGTCCTCCCAAGTATCATGTGAGTCACCAACTAGAATTGCTAATTTGGGTTTTAGATCTCGATTTTTACGTTCAGCAGGATTTGCTTGAGGATGGTATAAAGGTATAAGATCTTGCTTAATATCTAGGATCTTACAAGTTTGTTGCATTACAGCACTGACAAATTGTACACCGTTGTCGCTGATTAGTCTTCTAGGTAAGCCATAGCGTAAGAAGACTTCTTCTATCAATATTTTAGAGCAATTGATAGCTGTAGGCATCTTTTAGGGCAAAAGTTCGACCCATCTTGTACTTGTATCTTCAACAAGAAAAATCCATTTTTTCCAGCTGGGGTCTCTGGAAGAGGACCAAACAAGTCTATTGCCAGCGTCTCAAATCTTTGTGAGTAAATAGGCGTTCTGAGTAATCCAGCAGGTTTCTGGTTGTTAGATTTTGTACCGATTACATTCAGCACAATCTTTCACGTATTCGGCGATAAACTTTCTCATACCAGGAAAGAAATATCTAGAAGCAATTTTATGATACGTATTCTCAGCTCCACAATGTCCTGCCGTGGGAGAATCATGATATTGCTGTAGGACACGTTCTCGCTCGTGACAAGGGACAACTAACTGTGCTTCTTCTGACTCTGTTTCAGGCGAATATCGATACAGTATTCCCTGATTCATGAGATAACCTCTACTAGTCCAATTTACATAATTTTCATCTTTCCGTCCACTTTCAAAGCAGTCTATTATCTTTCTTACATCCTCGTCCTTCAGTTGTTCTTCGCGAATGTCTTTAGATTTCCGGGATGGTAAATCTATGGAAATAGTATTGAAGTTACAAACAAATTTGTCCTCTGTATCAAATGGTCTAGACAGAAGATCTGCAATTACATTAGATTTTCCTGGAGTGTAAAGTATTTTCGGATGATATGACTGGATTTGAAGAGCCCATCGAGCTAAGCGTCCGGATGGCGATTTAATACTCATAAGCCACTTCAAGGGTTGGTGATCTGATGCAATAATGATTTCTTGATTTTCCACATAGCCACGGAACTTCTCAAGAGCCCATACTACCGCTAGTGCTTCTTTTTCGGTAGTTGAATAATTTCTTTCTGCCCAACTGAGCAATCGACTGGCATATTCAATCACATGTTCTTCCGGTCTTTCTCCTTGGATAAGGACTGCTCCTAGAGCGTAATTACTCGCATCAGTTCTTATGAGGAATGGTTTAGATCCATCTGGCTGAGACAACACAGGTGGTGAAATCAGCCGTCTTTTTAACTCTTCAAATGCTTTCTGCTCTGTATCACCCCCATGTCCATTGTTTATTCTTTTTAGTTAAGTCACTAAGGGTCTAGCAACTTCAGAAAAATGGGGAACATATCTCCGGAACCAGGAACAAGTCTGTAAGAAGGACTGAACTTCTTTAACACATTTTGGTGTTGGAATTTTTGAATAGTGGATACTTTGTCAGCATCTACTTCTACACCTTTTTCAGTTATCCAATGACCTAAATACTTCACTCTGTCACAAGAAAAATTGCACTTGCTTCTATTGGCATTGAGCTTAAATATAGAAAGTCTTTCAAACACTTTTCGTAAATCTGATAAATGTTCATCAAAAGTTTCTGATAAGATAATGATATCATCAAGGTATGACAATGCAAAAACATCTT
This sequence comes from Latrodectus elegans, assembly GCA_030067965.1. Taxonomy (NCBI): domain Eukaryota; kingdom Metazoa; phylum Arthropoda; class Arachnida; order Araneae; family Theridiidae; genus Latrodectus; species Latrodectus elegans. Next base: position 66,724,796 of record CM057814.1, on the reverse strand, counting down.
TGAGACCAGATCTAAATTTATCAATGAGACGTTGAAAAGTTGCGGGTGCGTTGCGCAACCCAAAAGGCATACGTAAAAATTTAAAAGTTCCAAATGGACAGATGAAGGCTGTCTTCTCTTGGTCTGATTCATGAACTTTGACCTGATGATAACCAGATCTTAAATCTATCGTAGACATGTATTTCGTCGACTTGGCCTCAGTCAATAAATCATCCATTCTAGGTAGTGGATAGTTATCCGGAATAGTCGTTGAGTTTAACTTGCGGTAATCAACACACAATCTAATGGTACCGTTTGGTTTAGGTACTAATACCACAGGACTTGCATAAGGAGACTCACATTCCTCAATTATTCCTTCTGTTAGTAAGGAATCTAGCTCTTTCTTCAACAACTCTTTCTTTGCAGGCGTCATTCTATATGGTGGTTCAGCAACAGGTAGGCTATTTCCAGTCTGTATTCTATGTTCAATAAAAGGAGTAGGCTCTCCCCTGGCTTGAAGTTATTTTCAAATTCTTCCAGCAATGAATTTAATTTGTTTCGTTGTTCTCTTGTCAAATGTTTTCCTTCATCATTCCTCAATTTCACGGAATTAGAGGTTTCTGAAATTTCAGCAGGCATATCAGGAGAAGTTAATTTCTGCGACATTATTACTTTTGCAGTACTTTACGGTTTCGGATGGTTCACGATAAAATGGGTAATGTCTGTGTGGATATTCACTAAAATGCCAAGTGCCATTCTGGATGTTAAGCACAATTCCAGCAGCCTGGAGAAAGTCAGTGCCAAGCAATGTTCTATTGCCTCTAGCGTTTGGTAATGCAATAAATTTCATACGAACTTTCTTTCCTCTACATTAAGATTTACGACTGTTGACAAAGCTGGGACATTTCTTTCTTTTCCATCAGCAAGTACCATTGTAATATTCTTCTTTTGAAATTTGAAACCTTTCTTTTTCAATAAACTATAAAATTTCTCTCCCGCAATGGAATTTGATGCACCGATGTCGGCACAAAAAGCTGCTTTTTCACCACAAACAGTTAAAAAAATTGAGCTGGACAATGAATCTGAAGATTGTGCGGTATACAACTTTACACCATTAACAATTGTTTTAGCCTCTTCTTTTAATTTGTTGCACTTTGGACACTTAGACTGAGATAAAACCAGGATTACCACATCCATAGCAATGAACAGAAAATCTTCTTTCTGGCTTGTCTTTAGTAAATTTTGGACTTTCATAATTGGAATATTTAATTTTGTCATTTTCCCTAGAAATAGGAAGCTTATAGTTTCTCTCTGAAGCAGATTTAACATAGTCTTTGAAGTTTGGCTTCTTAGCAAAGATAGGTGAATTTTTCTTCATTCCCAGTCTTACATTTTCATAACTGTCAAGCTTTTCTGCAAGTTCTAAAGGATCATTCAGCTCTGACCATTGATCAACAAAATGTTCTCTAACCTCTGGAGGTGTTCTTTTCTTTAACTGGTCAGCTATAATTAAGTCTTGCAATTTCTCAAAAGTGACGATATTTAATTCTTTTACCCATCCTTCGAAATACGATTTAATTTCAAAATAGAAGTCTTTCCATGTTACTTCTGCACTTTTTCTATGTTGCGAGAACATCTGCCGAAACTTATCTGAAGTAAGTCTAAAACGCTTCAAGAGCATCTCTTTCGCCTTTGAGTAGTCTTTTAACGTCCTCTTCATTTTCTCTAGCAATTAATTGATTTATTTCGGCTGGCAATGAGCCTATCAAGTACGGCATCCAATTCATCTCAGGTATATTCACTAATTTTAATTGACGTTCAAATACTGTCAGATAAAGTCCGATTTCATCTTTATTGGGATTAAATTTTGGGAGAATTCGATTCAGATCCCAGTTTGTTTTCTCTGTTTCACTGGATGGATCTGTGGAGGAAAGTACCTTCTGAGCTTCCACTTGAAGTTTTAAGCGTTGCAACTCATACGCTCTCTCTTTTTCAATGCATAGTTCTTTTTCTTTGGCAATTCTTTCGCATTCAGCTTGTTTTTCTTTTCAAGCCGTTCCTCTATTATATTAGTTAGCATATTTTTCACCAACTCTTCATCATAATCTTTTGATTTGGTTATGATATCTTTCAGTTGAATTACTTTCAGATCATCTGCTACCCCTAGCCCCATTTCTGTAGCGAGGTTTCTCAGATCCTCCTTTTTCCCTTTCCCAAGGAATGACTTGTTTTTGCAAGTGTTTTTATTTTTAGTTAAAACAGAAATTTAAACAACATCAGTCTTAAGTACCAGATTATGTTAAAATATAAATCTTTTATAACTCTAAATATATATGAAATGTAACTTATTACTATTTATTCAAACATTAATTGCAAATAAAATGAACTCTCTTTAATTATTGTAAATAAACCTGAAATATTCATATGATATTCACCATAATAAAATAATCAAATCAAATAAACCCGAAATAATCATATAATATTCACCATTATAAAATAATCAAATCAATTTTATTATATTAATCTTACTAAATTTATAAAGATTCACTCTTATTTTATATATTTCAATTCAAACAAAACCGAAACAAAACATTTCAAAATTCTATCATTGAAACTTTTTTATTTTCTTTTCATTTAAAACTCTATACTATCGTTTTACAATTACCAATAATCACTCAATGTACCTTTGTTTATAAATTATATTTTATCAATACTTCAATTCCAACATTCAATAAATCAAAATATATTAATAAAGATAACTTAATCATATGCATTCAAAAGAATATTTTATATATAAATAACAAAATTTTCTATTAAATTTTTATTTCTTTAAATTTCCTCAATTTCCTAAAATATCAATTCTGATTCTTTTACCAAAATATTAATAATATATTATTTTGTTATCTTAATATATAACCTTAAATATACATGAAAAACAATATATTTTCATTCTTTATTCAAGGAAACCACTTACTAAAAGATTAAAACACAAAAATTCCAAACAGAAAGTGAATGAGGAAAAAAATAAAATAAAAATAAGCATTAATATATACTGAACTCTCATAGCATTCATAGATATTGAGCGGCTAGACAGAGAGGCATTTATGAAAACAATAACAACTTGGTCGTTTGCGGCGCCTTGTTTCTGTGTTTTAAATCAAAACAAAAAGTATCATCACATGAAAAACGCACAGTCATCAGACATTTAAATTCTGTTAGCTACTCAATTTTAAAACACTATCTCACCGTAAAGATTGTTATCTTCAAATATTCAGAATTAAGAAATATAATATATAAGAAATATATAATATTCAAAAGTAACAAATATTTTACTTATTGTTCATAATTTTCTTAAAATATAATTCACGCACACATACTATAATACTTCAAATATAATAATAAAATAAATGTTTCTTTTTAACTCAATATTCTACTAAATTTTAAGCATTTAATAAGATATGAAACATATCTACCAAATCAAACAAATAACTATACTCATAAGTATTAATACTGTTTCTAAATTCCAGAACATAAAATAACACTTTTATCGAAACACAACAACTTATAAAGAAACTTTTTATACAGTTTTATATTCATAACTGCTTAAACATTAACACTCATTAATTACTTCCTTAATTGTAATTCTTCACAATTAATTAGGAAATATTAGAAATATAAAACAGTAACAAAAACTTATCTCGAATTCGCAAATCAAAACTGGATAATCCAAATGAAGGAGACACTCCACTCCAGTTGAACAACAAAAGACACTCCAATCTCGGATGAGATTATATTTTGCATTAATCCATAACACACAACACATCAGGAGGTAACCTGTAAAATTTTGAGTTCCCCTCCAACAACAAGATTTAATTCTGGGTAGAATTTTTAACAGCGAAAAGAAACTCTAACTCGGGCATCACGTTGGGCAGCCATTATTTTATATTGTAGCACTTATCTGGTTTAATAGGAACAAAGAAATAAGTTCCTTAAATAGCTCAAAATAATTTATTACAATTAAGGGTACAATTTGAGCACAACACAGATACATATACTACAAATAAAACAAAATTACATCTAAACACATAAAGTTAAAGGGAATAGGGTAAACATGAGAGTCATATGGATATACGTCTCATTCCTACGGTTGCTGGAGAGGGACTGACTTCCTTGGTGATGACGTCATGGGTGGTGCTGAAGATATGGGGCGCTACACCATTATTTTCTAATTTTTTACTCCATATTATTTTCAATTAAACATTATTATTTAGGCAACTATTTAAAACGATACATATTTTATTCACAGTTTATTTATTATACAACTGTTTATAGATGTTAAAAATGGATAAAAAATTTTGCATTCATTTTCTTAAAATAAGGTTGCATATAATCAAAGAATATTTATTTGTACTTCATTCCTGTCTGACTGAATAAAATTGATTTTTCTTACACAATATTTTGAAAGCAATAAAATTTCATGTAAATTACATATCGAACTTTTATTGAAATGAATAGAACTGACAATAATATATCGACATATTAATATTCTTTTAATCTAAACTTTAAATATTTACAGTACCATGTACATATTACGTTATTCACCCTTTATATAGGTATGACCTGATTTTAAATGGCCAATTACATATTCTTTTTTTTTTCTCTTATGTATCAACAAATACAGCACAGTTAACTTCCATAACATTTCTTTTTGTTGTGTTATAGTATGAAAAATTCTTAGAAATGTTTTTAGTGATTTTATTTTTGTTAGTAATTATTATTAAATAAATTGCTAATATATAATGTATACTTTTAAAAGTGAAATTTTTCTATATAGTTTTCCATAGTTTTTTGATAACAATACTTGCCATGAACAAATTACATTTAAACAAGATCTAACTCGTTTATAAATAAATCTTTATTTCTAAAAATAAAATTTTAACCATATTTACTGTATTTTTGAACTTAAAATTCGTTTATAAAATATGTATTTTTGTCACATTAACTGTGCTCATATTTACTGTAAGGGAAAACATTAGATATTTATATTTTTGTGCGCTTATTTACTCAACATGATTTTTTAGGGGCGAAAGAGTTTTAGAAAATTAACTGTCGGTTTTCTAAATATTGAAACACGCACTCTTTTCTTTGGTAAGGAAAAAAAATTATCTAAAGCATGTTTTATTGTTATGTACACATAAAATACAATATTTTTAAATTATTTATTTTCTTTACAGCTTTATTTGTACAAGATGGAACAAAATGTACTATTTTACTTTGCAGGCCTAAGTTACGAAAGTAAATTAAATTTCGTTTTCTAGTAAGATAATTTCAGAATGATCTTATCTATTCAGAACAATAAAAAATTGTGCATTGTCCTAGGTATAATAAGTAATTTAATTTAATCATTACACTTTACCAAGAATACCAATGATTTATTATTTTCAGCTTTATAATTTTATGAGCATTATACTAATACATCACTTTTAAAATTTAAATATCGATAGCATTAACTTGTTGGTCTTGATTTTTTATTTAAATACATATAACACAAGAATTTTTCCCAAAATAATAATATGATTTATAATAAGATATTTTAAAATATTAGGCTCTCAATGATATTTTGCACGCGTTGAATTTTTAATATTGAAATTCCTTTTTGAAATACAAAACCAAAATTAGGATACAGGGAATTCATTTTTATTTGTTGATTTCTGACCTGCTTAATAAATCTCCAAATCTCCACAGTTCACATATTTCTCACGTTAAATAAAGAATTCTGAACAGAGGTTTCCTGTAGTATGCGAAACAACAATATATTTCCGGTCATGATTCTATTCAATTTGTTTTTAGAGTTTAACCTTTCAGAAAACGATTCTACTGAAAATTACTGCAAATAAATTAATGAAAGACAAAATAAATATTCCTACTGTTATTGTTGTTATTTGTCTATAAAACAAAAAACAAACTGTACAATCCGTATTATTTGCGATTCAGAATAGCATCAATAAAGGCTTTTGCCGATCTGAACGGATATTCATTACTCTACGAAATTAGAACCGGCACAATGGAATGCTGTAAAAATCGTTCGTCCAGAACACGAAAAGAAAAAAGCGTGATGATGTGTCCTATTCTGATGTAATTAAACTAAATTACAGTGAAAGGAACAAATGAACGATTTTTTATCCAACAGATAAATAATTGCTGACCTCTCTCAAGCAATTTTAAAGTGCTAAAGAATTTTCATATTTTTGAATCCAAGTTACGTTTTTAATTAAAACTTTCCATGAATTCAAATAATAAAAAAATTTTATAGCTTCGATGTCATTATAATATTTTTTATTATAAGTAAAAATATTACTGAAATTAGTACATTGGTTTATTTTTCGATGAAAAAATTTAATTTTTTCTTGTTTCATTAAATTTCAAGAGTTTCTTATTCAAAAAATAGTTGTGGTAGCGCCATCTACCGATTAAATATAATATCAATTTAAAAATTCAGGAATCCTAATTAAAGTTATTAAACAATTAAGTATTTGATTAAAACTTATTTTTGTAGGCGTTTATGAAATACTTTATTATTGAAATTGATGTTTATTGTGTTCAATTTTAATTTTCTTAATCGCTTTTTATTTTAAAAATAGAAAAATATAATTATGCAAATATGAAGTATAGAGTTAATATGAAGTAGATTTTTTTGTGAGATTGGCTGAAGAGAATTATTTGTTTTTCACATAACGTTTGAATAGTATCTTCTCTTTTGAACACAAGAAAGGCTTAAAACTTAATAGATTCTAATAAGCGTGATAGTGCTTAGAACAAAACTACAAATTCCTGTCATGATAATATTCAACCGATGGTCATCGATTCGAAGGACTCATAATTTTTGTACACTACTGGCCATTAAAATTGCTACACCAGGAAGAAATGCAGATAACAAAATGATGTTTATTTGACAAATATATTATACTAGAAATAACAAGTGATTAAATTTTCAAAAAATTTGGCTGGATAGATCCTGAGAAATCAGTACCCAGAACAACCACCTCTGGCAGTAATAACAGCAGTTATACGCCTGGGCATTGAGTCAAACAGAGATTGGATTGCATGTACAGGTACAGATGCCCATGCAGCTTCAACACGATGCCACAGTTCATAACCGTAGTGACTGGCGTTTGGTGACGAACCAGTCGCTCGGGAACCATTGACCAGACGTTTTCTATTGGTGAAAGATCTGGAGAACGTGCTGGCCAGGGCAACAGCCGAACATGTTCCATATCAAGGAAGGTCCATACAATACCGGCAACATGCGGTCGGATATTATCCTGTTGAAACGTAGGGTTTCGCAGGGCTCGAATAAAGGGTAGAGCCACGGGTCGTAACACATCAGAAATGTAACGTGCACTGTTCAAAGCACCGTCAATGCGAACAAGAGGTGACCGAGACGTGTATCCAATGGCACCCCATACCATCACGCCAGGTGATGGGCCAGTATGACGATGACGAATGCACGCTGCCGCCAAACACGGATGCGACCATCATGATGCTGTACACAGAACCTAGATTCATCTGAAAAGAGGATGTCTCGCCATTCGTACGCCCAGGTTCGTCGTTGATCACACCATTGAAGGCGCTCTTGTCTATGACGCAGCGTCAAGGGAAGCCGCAGCCATGGTCCCCGAGCTGAGAGTCCATGCTGCTGCAAACGTCGTCGAACTGTTCGTGCAGACACTTGTTGTCTTCCAAACGACCCCGTTTCTTGACTCACGGCTCGTGACGTTGTTGCACGATCCATTACGGCCATGCGGATAATATGCCTGTCTTCTCGACTGCTAGTGATAGGTGGCCGTTGAGTCCCGCATGGCGTTCCGTATTACCGTCCTGAACCCATCGATTCCATATTCTGCTAATAGTCATTGAATCTCGACCGACGCGAGCAGCAATACTGCGATAAGATAAACCGCAATCCTGGTACGCTACAATTCGATCTTTATCAAAGTCAGAAACGTGCTGGTACGCATTTCTCCTTCGTACAAGAGGCATCACAACCACTTTTCACCAGGCAACAATGTTCAAATGCAATTTGTGTATGAGGAACCGGCTGAACAATTTCCTCATTTAAACACAATGTAGGTGTCGCTACTCGCGCCTGCTTTATCTGAATGCGCTGAAAAGCTAATCATTTGCAATCACAGCACCTTCTTCCTTTCGTATAAATTTCACGTCTGTAGCATGTTGCCTTCTTGGTGTAGCACTTTTAATGGCCAGTAGTGTATTATTGGAATTATTTAAACCAGTTATTAAAATGACATCTAAATGCATGCATAACATCTAAATTATTTTCATTTTTTTAGGCGGGATTTAAAATATTTAAAATTTCATAAATTTGAAAACTTTTTCAAATTTTTGTTTTATTCATTGCTTTTAAGAACTAGCCAGTAATGTTCTTTTTGCAAAAATGAGTAGCTAGGAACTGAACTGCTTTTCGCAAAAATACTTTAAAAGACAATATATTCATAATCAAGGTAATATGCTTAAAAATATAATAATACTCTTTAAAAGAAAATAGTAATATTTATAAATTACATATTATTTGGCAAATTTAGTTGATAATAGTATCTAATTAGCTTTACAAAATGTTGACCTTAAATATAAAGTTATTTGAGTGCTTGCAGTTTAGTTGAGGGATCATCTATATGACATCATTTCAGAGATACTACGTGCTACTTGTTTTCTATTTCTATTTTTTACAAGAGAACCACTAGAGGCATAATAGCTCATCGCTGGTTATTCTATCTCATATTAATCTACATCGGATTAGATGGAACTTGGGATCTATTTTTTCCAAGAAGAATCCGAATTGCATTTCGAATCTGTAGCTTTTTCTCAGTAAGGCAAAGTTTGAATTAACTTGTTACTTTGACTTAACGTAGCGCACAATCTAAAAAATCTCTAGATTCATATTAGATTCCTTATTAGTCCACAGTTTATTTGCGCAACCTTATAGTACGATATTTCAGAGATATCATAGATATAAGGTAAGGAATAAGAGAAAAAAACAGCTAGAAAACCCAGTCAGTCAAATATGTTTTCATGGAACAGGTGTTTGGCCAAACATCTCATAATCCTCAGGTTCCGTTTTAGAGACTCTTGAACAACGTGAGATAAACATTATAGTTTTACTCTCGTTCAAAATGTAATAAAATATTTCTTATTTACTACCTTATGTTTGATGTTATATTAATTTAAGGCAAGTCAAAATTACATTGCATTTATTACGCGATATAAATCTAGCTACACTAGTATTATTTATATAATTTTAATGGAAATAATATAATGCAGCTAATGATGTACACAGATTTTGGCATTTTATATCATTAAGCGCTTTGCTAAAATTTTCCACGCAGCAAAAAGTTTCGATGTGATAACAATTTTTCTTCACAATAAAATAGTAACTCTGTATGTATTGCACCCATGCCTTTACAAAGTGCGGAAAAAATTTTGATTTGAAGAGTCTAACTTTTACATAAGTTACAGCAGCAGTTAACACAGTATTCAGACCAGGACTCATTTCGTTGGAAGTCAGAGTTTTTTTGTAGACCATGCATGTGTCCAGATATTCAATGGCAACTTTTGCTTTACAAATGCTTGTATACTTTGGAATCTTCCGGATATTGAACACGCATTATCGATGCAAATTCTGACGTAATTTTTCTATTCTATGTTTACCTCTTTCATGAAACTATTTAAGACAGCAAATAATGTAAGTTGTATTGGTTCGCAGAAAAGTAATTCCACTACCAACATATCATCACAAAATCGAACATAGGCAATGATATTAGCCTCTTTATTATCATCTGTTTCCTCATCAACCCAAATCTTCAAGGGAAACTGACGCAGTACTTCTTCAGCTATATCACCAATTAGACGGTCAACAGTATCATTTGAAAGAGGTATAGATTGCGATTGTTTTGGAAAATTATCTCCAGACATAGTTTCTATCATCTCGATTTCTACTGAAAATATAAGCTCTTCACCATTAGTGTGAGGCTTTTTTACGACTGGCAGTTTTATATGAAACATTGTAAGAAGCAATTAAAGATTTTTCAATCATAGACAAAAATATTTAAAAAATGATTTTTGCTTTTCTTATAATTTTAATTGTAATTCGAAAAATTATTTGGGTTTGTTGACGTAACGACATTTGAAGACGTTATGAGGCATCTTCAAATGTCGTTAAAGTTTATTAGATTTCATGACGTCTGCCGCCAACATTTTTGAGCAAATAATGTACAGGGGCTTTTCCTCTCCATATACTTTAATGCTGTTAAATCTAAAATTTCAGTATTCTTGAGATTATTTTCTTGATTGCATTTTCGTAATCACACTTGTTTATATGCTTGTTAATATTTAACAATCGTTTAATTCTCGCTTACGCCCTTTAAAAAATGTACCATAATTCTGCACAAATGTGTGCCGTGAGTATTTAATATAATGAATTGTAATTAGCACAAAAACGTAGAACATACATACTATCGATAGATTTGATAACGATACAAAGATCAATTAAAATGACACTGGCTGGCTGGAATTTAAGCTGGTGTTATCGAAGATTCTCCTTCTCCTTACGAGAAAATATTTTCTCATATCTGCACACACTCAAAATGGCATCTTGTTGACATTACAGAATGTTCGAAACAAATCGGAACTTCTGCGAAACCGCTACAATGTCCAACATGGTGGAAGCAAGTTAAAAGACACTGGATTCTTTTTTCGTAAATGTCAAACAATCTATATTGCCAAATGCCAATAAATTTCCGTATTTTAGGTGATTTGTAATGTTTAAAATTAAAGTCGTAGTGTATTTTTAGTGCCAAAATATTAAAAATATATTATTAATATTTTATTGTATGCGATGGTAAAATTACGATTGAAAATTGGTCCGCGAATACTAAAAGATTGAAAAATGCTGTCACATAGATTAAGACGGAGAGATTAGACTTATAATCAAGCATTTGCTATTGTGCGCACATATTCAAATACTCTTGTAGAAATAAATCTGATTAATCAATGTACAAATTATTCTAAGATGGCTAGATATATTTGGTAATATATATTTAACTATTGGTAACAATAAATATTTCACAAAAAATTTGAAATCATTTATCAGCAATGCAATATTTGGGCATGTAATGCATAGCTTGAAATGTTCTTATACCAAGATATATCATGCGTCAGTGATTTTTCTGGTTACCAACTATTGCTCCTCTATATAATTCGATACTGGTTAGAAAATTAATTATTCGATGTAAGCAAGTAAATTTATTTCACAATATTGGGATTAAGATGCATTCAACAGGTGTGTAAATACATGCACAGGAAAAATAATGAAAAGTTTTATCATTAAAATAAGTTATGTTCAAATTAAAACTATGTATTCTTTATTTCTTGAAAAACTTCACTGAGACAATTATTTAAAATATATCGCAGCAGCAGATATACAATTCAAATGATACCATGGTTTATGGAATTAGAAATTATTTAGGAAATTTAGAATGCTCGGAATAATGTTTTAATTGATTTACAATAAAATATTTTCTTTTTCTAAATTTTTAATAACATGATTTATTTAAGCACTGAGATCATATATCTTTAAATGCATTTATTTTTTAAAAAAATACATTAATATATTTCTTATATTTAATATTTATAATATTGCAAATAATTTGTAATAATGTACATTATTTTTTCATACACATAGAAGAATTTCTATTAGTATTATAAAAATTATTAATTTTTACAATAAAAATTGTTAAATTTTTGAATAAAATATAAAAAAAAAACTCCTTTCAAATCATTACGAATGCAAATGCATTCAAAGAATAATTTTTCTCACGAATGAGATATTTTTTGGTTGAAAAACTATTCTCCATATCTATGGTTCCATTTAAATCTCGCTAAAACTATGCAGTAGCCAGAATACGTAAGAAGCCTTGGGAATACCCTTGGGGACGTATTCTTGGTTCGAAGAAATGTCACGTGTTCTACAAACGACGTTCAAAGCAAGTAGCCGCCCCGATCAAATTTCGCATCCCTGGAACTGTTTGCAGATGAAGAAGCATATAAAACGTTTTCTAACAGATCTCTTGAGACTATAGCTGGAGGTAAAGTAGACAATATATTTATGTCTATAACGTGTTGGAATAAGTTATAAAGATGAGAACCTTGCCTTTTTTTTATTTTGTTAAACTTGGGTCTCTGAAGTTAAAAAGAAAATACTAAAAAACATACTTAGAAACCCCACAAATTTAATATAGAAAAGTTTTGGGAAATCAGTGGTATGTAGATTTTTTTTTACAGAAATATGGGTAAACTTACAAAATATATAAACCAAAAAAATAAACCTCTCTCTCTCTCTCTCTCTCTCTATATATATATATATATATATATATATATATATATATATATAAATATATATATATATATATATATATATATATATATATATATATATATATATATATATTGTGGTTTACAGCTAATTACACTGCGTTTTATTATTCAAAATAAAACTTTATAGCAAAGGTCATATAGCTTTATAAAAACATATAAAAATCAATGAAATTAGAATATAGCGTTCTTACATATTTTATATATTGTAGTATTTAAATACTCAGATTAAAACTTGGCTTAGTTTGTGCCCATACATTAAAAATAAATAATTCACAAAATAGAAAAATATTAAAATCATTTAAAATTAAAGATAAAACTATGCTCATATACTCTGATGAAATGAAATATATGCTCTCAGAAATAAATGTATCACAATACAGAAAATTACCACGCACATAGTGTTAGCCTAAATATGGAAGCTATAATACTTCTAAGTATGGAAATTATAAAATATTGTTAATTTAAATAGTTTCCTATAATGAAATAGTTTCCTTGTTAATTAAATAGTTAAAGCTATTCATGTATAAGATAATATTCAGTAAGGCTTGGAGATTATTAATTTAAACATATTTTTTTAGTTGATTTTTGCATAAATTTAGCAACTAATTAAATGTCCAATTGTTTTCTGAAATGACTGAGAAAAGATACTTTTTTTAAAAAAATTTAAGTACTATTAGAGAAAGATTCGGTGATATAATAAGCGAAATAAGGATATAGTATCTAGTAAATATTGTTGCAAGAATCCTGCAGTACGTAGCTGAGCTTTTGCTTTTTTCATAAATGATACTTGGGAGACTTGAAAAGTTAAAAAAAATATCATCAACTATAAAATATTAAACAGATTGCTCTTCAGATGGTGTGTTATAGAAATTAGTATTACTAGTATTATAGAAATAAGCCGAATTTAACTATTGAAATATTTGCCTTTACGGACTGATACAAGGGTCATATGCATTGAGACGAAATCAAAATTAATTGGTGAAGATATTAGTCCTTCAATCCCATACTGTCCAGTTTTCCCAAAGTAAATACCAATGCAGACCTTATAGCCTATGTTGAAGAGCTCGTAACAATTATTTTAACGAGCGTAGGGACCGAAGTTTAGAATCATCAAATGATATGCTGAAGGTTTGTTTCAATAACATTGGATTTAAAATAACTTGAAAATGACATCGATGACATTTGCCAAATTATTGATATAGCTGTGACTGCACAGTTGATTGTGCAACTCGTTTATGAAATTGGAGGTCACATATTTTTGAACCAGTGTGATTGTGTTAATTATACATTCAATGAACTGCTCTAACCAAGATTACCCAGTTACCATATCAACAAGTTAGATTATAGCTCTGTTCAATTATTCCAGTTCAATGAGTTCTATGATACGATCTCTTTTAACTTGCAAAATTGTTCCCAATACCATCGAATACATCTTTAAAATATCTTTTCTTTAAACTGTATATGAAAATAGTAGCCTTTTCTTATCCTACATGAATCCAAATAGCGGTTATTTTAAATCCTTCTGTCTGTGCAATTTTTATTTTAATTGAAAAACTCCTTTTTGATCATTAAAGTTGAATGTCAGTTAATTAGTATAAAATAATGTCAGAATCGTTTACAGTAGTGTTGCATTCACAAAACCTTGTCGATTGATAAACGAAAGAAGATAAGATGGTGTGATGAATCCTCTTTCACACTTTTCCATACAACATATGTACGCTTGGAGAACAAAGCACAAACGCATGATCACGATTGTCTCCTTTAAACATGGAGGTAAATCTGTCATGATATGGACAGAAATGCCCGTTTTTTTTTTTGCTGGGTTAATGATAATTCTGATAGGGAAGATCACTGAAAAGAAGCATAAAGAAAGTTTCGTAGAACAAGTTCATCTGGCGATACAAAGTTTGTTTTCTGCAGGAGATGGAATATTAGAGGATGATAATGCTCATATCCCTGCAGCGGGACTTGTCTAATTATGGTTTAATGTACTCGAGAGAGAGAGAGAGAGAGAATGAAATTAAATATTTAAAATAGTCCGCAGTCATTTGACCTGATATTATTGAGCATTAATTTTAGAGTTTTTAATATACAGAATATCTTCCACATCTCTATATGAACTTATACAATGTCTCTACGAATCTTTGTGCATCATTACTCTAAGCATTATTCAGTACTTGTATCTATTTCTTTGCGAATCTAAGCTGCTTTACCTAGTAAAAGCGGACGTATAACATACTAATAAAGAAGTCGCAATAAATCTAGGATATTTTCATTATTTTGATAATCACTTGTAATTTTCATATGTCACAAATTAAATAAATAAATTTTCTTAAATGGCTTTCTTAAACTGTCAGCTTAAATTTCCTGTCAGTTGTAAAATATTTTCCCCTCAGAATCCTTTTCATGTGAAAAATTTTGCATGCAAGATCACATAAAAACCAGTTCTCTTGTAATCAATTTCATTACTTAGATTCAAATAAATATGGATATAATAAAATATACTTGTGAAATATTAAATGCAATGACTAAAATATTCATGATAAGATAGTTGTAATCTTTTTAAGAAATTATATATATATATATATATATATATATATATATATATATATATATATATATATATATATATATATATATATATATATATATATATATATATGTATATATATATATATATATATATATATATATATATATATATATATATATATGTATATATATATCTTTAAAGGAAGCACTTTTATTTTAATAAATACTCTTATTTGCCTTATTTATTAATTGCCCTTTGATGAAAAAATAGGTTGCCAAAATTTAACATTAATCTTCTATTTGATAATTTAATGATGTCTGATAAATTTTAATAAGAGCTGGAGAAATACATTTGCAGACAGAGCATGCTAAATTCTGAAGGCTTTTCGAACATATTCTTTTGAGAAAACAAATTTCAAGAAGGACTGAATTCGTTCTTGTATTTTTCCTGTAAAAATAGTTTTTTACTTTAACCAAAACTTTCCGAAAATAAATTTGCAGATAATTATCAGCGTTTTAACTTTAGAGATATCATTTTAATCCCTATTCTGCTCAAATAATGGAAAAACTTTAGTCTTAAATATGAAAAAAAATGATGTTTATAGTAACGTGTATTAAACGAATTTCTGTTACAACCAACGTATATATTTTCTTTTAATTATAAAGTGTAATATAAAGGTTGTACTAAGTTTTTGTAACAAGTTGCAGAATTTGATCCTAAATTCGAATTGTATTGCATTGTAATGAACTTAATTTGAAATTGTGTTTGAAAATTGAGAATAAAATAAAGGCTGATTCTAACTGAATGCATTGCGAGGAATCATTGTGAATCTTGCTTTAACTTAATAATAGATGAATGGGCAGCTTTCGTATTAAATTTTTATTTTCTCACCTGAGTATTAATCTTTTATAAATTTTTGCTTGCAATATAAATATAAATGTGTGCAGTATTTTGTCTAATGAACATACAACTTACTTCAACTTAACCATTTACACACACACACACACACCACACACACACACACACACACACACACACACACACACACACACACACACACACACACATACACACACATACACATACACACACACACACACACATACACACACATACATACACACACACACATACACACACACATACACACACATACACACATACACACACATACACACATACACACACATACACACACATACACACATACACACACATACACACATACACACACATACACACATACACACACATACACACATACACACATATACACACATACACACATACACACACATACACACATACACACACATACACACATACACACACATACACACACACATACACACACATACACACACATACACATACACATACACACACATACACACACACATACACACACACATACACACACATACACACATACACACACACATACACACATACACACATACACACACATACACACACACACACATACACACACACATACACACACACACATATACACACACACACACACACACATACACACACACACACAATTGGTTTTGCCATTTCTGGAGAAGCCGGGAAAACAATCCCACTAGAATATCAACGTTTGAGAACCCCGAATGATCCCATATCCGAGAAGACCACCAACAAGAGGGCTTGTTGACAGCGAAAATGGTCTCAAGATACTGAAATTTAGGAACTGGCAAAGTGTCTCTTGCGCAGGACAGATTGTGCTGGAAATGGCGTGCTATAGAGGCAGCTAAGACCTGTGATAGGTTGTTGCGCTATTAAAAAAGAATATATATATATATATATATATATATATATATATATATGCAGAAAAAAAGTACCATAATGAAGGCTTGCATGTAGCCTCTAATTAGATGAGGTCTGTCTCCTTAGTTAGGTTCATAGCTTGATCTAACTCAAGTAGTTTTTTGAACACTAGCCTATTTTTTTGAGAAATAACTTTACACTTCAAACAACTAAAAATTTATAAACTATTTTGCGCTATCTATTGCGTTTTGATTAGCATAATTATTTAAGGTAATAAAAGATGTGTCTAAGAAATTTTGCATAATTGTTCTTAGACAGTTTGCTGGGAGCAAATTCTGCATAGTATTTTTACATGTATTTTATATGGATCCAATCAATTTTTCTTTCTTTCAGTATATCTCGATGCAGGCCAAAAACAATCTTCAGTAATTTTTTTCCTAAATATATCCAAAGCAATGTATAGCAATTACCCAGCTTTGGGTGCTATCTTTTATTTACGATCATCTGAGTGTTGGCACCCTTTTCCATTTTTTTGTTGCCCTAAGAAAAAAGTGAGTTTTGCTTTGCTGAATTCGTGCCTGTTGTTTAATATAAATCTATTCAAGACATCCAGTTTTATAACTTCATTTATAAATAAATTATTTGTGTAAGGATGGGCTGATTGAGACTTTTATACATATTTCTTGTTTTAAATTTTGATCCTAGTATTTTACATGAACGTTATACGCGAATATTAATTGTGCTTGATTTATTATTTGATTATCATTCAATTTTATATAAAAATTAAAGTGCCTAGTAATTTTTCATGGACACTAAATTTTCTTTTTAAATTGTGAAATCGAGTTTTCAATTGGCTCCTGAGACTATAATAATATCGATAAATCCTACAATTTTCCTGCTCTTTGAATATTTAAAATCACTGTCATCAGTGATTTTAAATATTAACGAGTAGATTTTATATATTCAAAGAGTATATCTCAAATATTTTAACTTTCACGAAAAGTAGTTACTCACTAAAAAATCTCGTAAGTATTGTATTCAACAAGCAGTTTAAAAAAATTATTGTTTGGCTTTCACAATTAATTTTAGTTTCCGAATTTCATTTTAAAAAATTATAAAGAAAAAAAAAGAGCTGTTAGAAGCAATAAGAATTGGTTGATGTAAAGAATATACACAGAAAAATTGACAGTTAAAATTGAACACCAATAGAAATATTTGTTTTAATTCAGTTGTCTGAAAAAGAGAGCCATAAGAAAATTTCACTCTAATCGAGAGGGCACAGTTATAAATCGATCCTTGCAAATTTTTACCTTTACAGATGATGTGAAATATATGTCTAAAACAATAAAGTTGAGAAACATAAATCAAAGATTAACAATCTTCCATCAGAACTTCTTCCCCCAACATTCTGCGTTCAAGTAAAAAGACAACTGAAAATCTCGGAAACGGTGTCATCCAACTCAAATTATAGGTGCGATTATATCAATCGCCACCGGTCTTCCTTAGCAAAGATATCATTAATTTCTTAAATTCATGCCATGAAGAATATTGTCGGCAATCAAAGATAAATGGAGGGCAAATAGTTTTTAGAAGATTCAATATTTAATTTTCCCTCCACTCGATTTGTCTCTTCAATCACTTCTCAAGTTCTTGCTTCTTTTTGTTGACAATCTTTTATTATTTCTGTTTCCTCTGATCACAATATTTCAGTAGGCAGTTAAAATTCACTGACAATTATTTTACGAATAATCGGCAGATATTTCTCCCAGTATAAGGGTATTTTTTTATATCATAATAATATTTTTGTGTGTCTTATGGATTATAATTTAAATGTTTTGTTAATCAGATATTATAACTTATATTTAGAAAAATAGGAACAAAATTTTGCTACAATTTATTAAAAGTTTAGCAATTAAAGTAGGAGATGATTTAAGCACTATTTAATTCCACATCTTAATTACACACTTAATTATACCAAGCAATAATAATCTTTGATAATAATGCAATTACGATAAATACCGATTTATATTTTTGCAACAAAATGTATGATATGTGTCTTAAATTAATGAAAATGCAGTAGTTACTCATAATTTATTCAAAACCATTAAAAAGTTACAAAGAGAATGTTTAATAAATATCATAGAAAAGCTAAAACAATACAAATTGCACGTCACACATTAGTAAATCCTTGAGTTGCAGCATAAATGTAATTGAGCATAGTTTAAATACGAAAAACACACACATATAACTAATTTAGTCATTGTTTACTTTAATGATTTTTTTCATAAACTTTTAAATTTGATTTACTATGAAAAAAATTACAATTAATCATCAAAATATTGAGGATTAGTTTAAGTTGTTAAATATATTTAATTAATGGATTTTAATTTTCATTTTTAATAAAAATAATTCCTTAATGAAATGCATTCTCATTTGATGTTAAAAACAAAAGTGTTCTTAATTTGTATTGTAATAAATGAATTATTGGTATGCTAAAATAATACATCTAGTAAGATTGTAAATGAAATACATTAGTTAATTATTCGAAAAAATCGATCGCAACGTTGAATCTTGTTCGCATTTTGCTTTTGAAACACAAGGTTCATCTTTTTGGCACGTTTCCTTATCAACCTTCACTGGAATTAATAAATATAAGCTTCAGTGTATACTTCGGAATGTGCGATAAGCGCAAAAACCATCTACTGCATGGATAAAAGAGCACAAACACCCAAATACCTGAAATAAATATTAAGTTATTTAATTAGTTATTTTATATAAAAAAATTAAATTATCAAAATTATTATGTGCTTATATTTCAAATTTAATGTATAGAATCATGTATTTATTTTTAAAACAGTTTTTTGATAAATATACATTGCCTGTCAAAATGAGATTTTCACATTTAAAGTATTTATTTGATGCAGTAATGTGCTATGAAATGTGTTTCAAAATAATAAATATGAAATTATAAGCTGAGAATACATAATGCCTCAAATCATCAAAACACTTTTCAGCATTGCTATTGGTATTGTAACTGATAAATGAGCTTAATATTGAATATTTTGTTTTTAAAATCACCAATGCGTAATTATAATTTGAGTATTTATACAATTGTCTTGTTTCCGCTGATATATATATTACCAAGTATTTTACAGATTGAAAGTTTATAAAATACTAGGTAATGTATATGGGCCAAAATACATTTTGGAACATCTAACATGTAGACTCGATATACAATGGTTACATCGAGTCTACATGTTAGATGTTCCAAAATGTCAAAACGAAGTGTTATTAAAATGAATTACTAAATGTTGCTCTTGACTAATTTTGCAATACGAGGTCTAATGTTATCAAGGATCAATTTCATACTAAGCAAACTTTTGCTTGTAAATGGATGCTTTTATTTGACACCCAGACTTAGTTGTAACAGCCGCTCCTTAAAGCATTCAGCAGTTAACACTTACACCTGTTCATAACACCCTAACAGTTCATAACAGAGCATGCTCTTCATATTCCACCAGAAGTACAAATGAAATTTTTCGCAGTGAATCCTTGTTATTCCAAATTAATGTTGTTGCCTCATTAGAATGTAACCAATGTTTCCTGCGCATATTTTGGATTGTTATAAAATCTCCATTTTTCATTGCCGAAAACAATTTTTCACTAAGATTTTCTACGTTGCCAGTTTAGTAGGTCCATCTATTTTAATGCATACTTATCTTTGTTCTGCTGGATCGGTGTGTGTGAGGTAAATATCATTCTTTCTGAATGTTTCCTTTTCCCTAAAAATGATTAGATATCGTTTTTTATGGTACTTTTAATTATGTGTATTTTCTGCTTTTGAAGTACATTTTCACAGAGCAGTGCTTTCTCTTAGGGAATTTTATATTTAATAGTATGATTTTAAAATGTGTGTAATAAAAAAGTGAAATTTATAATGAATGAAGTGACAATGCTAATCATCACAACATTTGTTTTAAATTTTACCAAATTTAATGTTAATTTATCGTTATCTTTTACCTTTGAAATTTCAACCTCGAGCTTTTTTACACATTTTCTTAGTTTAAATCGGTTATGTAAATACTGTGATAAAAAAGGATGTATTAATATGCATGCTTTTTTTTTACACCAAATATCACACAAAATTAGTCTTACATCTTATTACACTCATTATATAAAAACAAGTAATACAAAAATAACATTTACTGCATTATACTTAAGAAATAGTTTCCATACTTAATTGCAGTGTTCACTAATATAAAGAAATAGGGATAATGGTTGAATAGTCAAGCTTAAAAAAAGTGTCAATTTCTTGCAAATAGTTCTTATTTATAATATGTATGACAGCGATTTAACAATTCGTAACATTTTTATTGACATATGATTTTGTAAGAGCTAGCGATATAATGCTTCAGCTCTGAGATATATTTTGAATTTCAGTAACACAGCTGTCTTTTTCACTGTCTTTAGCTAAGAAAAAACTCATATACCATGAAATACCATGAATGGAGAAGCGAAAATATTCTATTTAATCTATGCATGCCATTTAACGTAAATAACAAATTCTCTCTGAAAAATCCAGTGTTTCAAGCCATCAATGTGGCTGGTTATCATTTTACGTACAAGTGTTTTCATTGTCCACTAATGAGTAGAAAGATGTGGCAGCTAAGATTTCTATATGTTTTAAACATTCATTTCGCATGCTTCTAGCCACTGCAGAATAATATTTACATATATATAATCGGTGAATCTGAATCTTGTAAAGGAACAAGAAAACATTGTAGCCCATGAGAAAAAATATAATATAGCCTGAAGCCTTTCAAACGTTTCCAGCTGTTAGACTTCGCTGTGTGGTGTATTATAAGGAAAAGTTTTGAATAAAGACCATTGCTTGTTGGTTGCAGAGCTAAGCAGTAGAAGTGTTGCGAATTTATTCATAGTATATTCAACACCAAATATAATAAAATCATTTTAGTTAACGAAGAAAATTATAGCACGCGGATTCGCAAAAGTGTTTTCCACAGTATGAAATTTTATGCATTAAAATTTATCATCAACGAATTCGAACAAAAAATTCCAATTTTCACAAAATTGCCGTAAATATATCATCAAATTTGTGTCATGAAATTTCTCGTGCTTGTCTATTTTATTTTATAAACTCCATAAAATCCATAAAATTTCTATTTTTCATACTCATATTATTTTCTTTTAACAAGAAATAGTACTTCTACATTTAGTACGTAGAAAATAATTTTATGCAGAAAATCATTTTCTTATATTTATTCCCTCGTCTTTAATGCTAATACTTTTTAATAACTTTCAAGTAAATTGTCAAACTGTGGACTTTGCGGACAAACTTTGTATCCTAAGCAAACTGTTGACAAACAAGTGGACTTATAGAATACAATATTGAGAAAATTAAATTAAAATTTTATTTAAAATTATCTATCTATCTATCTATCTATCTATCTATCTATCTATCTATCTATATATATATATATATATATATATATATATATATATATATATATATATATATATATATATATATATATATATATATATATATATATATATATATATATATATATATATATATATATATATATACACGAGGCACTTAAATAATTTATTACTTAGATAGAAATTTCTAAATTTAATTATGACTCGACTTTATTTAGTAAAACAAATATACAAACAATTAAATTATTTATTCATAGTTTTGATTTTTCATGTAAACAATAAGAATGGAAAAGCAACTAATTTAATAAATAATAAATTTTAAAAAATGTATTATTCTTCGTATCTTTCACAGTATTAACTTTAATAATTAATATTTATGTTTTGAAACAAATATGAAATATTCTTTAATTAAATTTATAAAAGACCACTTTTGAAGGAATTGTATAATAAGAATATTTTTATTATTTTGAATTATAAAAATAGTTTCTCTGGTAAAATGTTTTATATGTAAATAGATCTACGCAGTTCGAATAAATTAATATAAAATGCATTACGTGCAATTTTCATTTAGCTAGGTATTTAAAAAAAATTAAAGCTATAGTGTTAAAAGTAAAACTAAATTTTAAGGGATAAAATTTACTGATAATATTTTATTACATGTATATGAAACATTTATAAAAACTTAAGTAATATAAATAAAGCTATTTATCTTATTTTAGTTCACAAAAACATGTATGTATTTTAAAAGGGATTTCTTCTTAAATTTCGTTTATAGTTTAAAAATAGGCAGAAACTTTACCGAATAAAAAAATTTAGCATCATAATTAAGCTTGTATTTCTTAATATCTTTCATTACACAATTATCGCTTTTAATTACAACCGAATTCAATTTATTTTCAATATTAATGCCAGTTGTTAAATTCATTTTTAAAGCAATTAATTTGCAATTCCGCTTGCGAAATTCTATTTCCGTACTGAGCAGATAATTCCTGAATAAATTGCATTCTCTAATTTTTTTTTCTGCTTGAAATCTAAAGGAACTGAAGCGAGTTAAATGCTGTAATTGAAATCAATAGCATCAAAATAATAACTATTATCGTTTAAATGCATTAGTTTTACGAAGCAATAACTTATCTAAATTACTGTATGCTGCGTCAATTTAAATGAAGCATCATTATCACGAACGCAATTATAACAGCAATAAACATTTCATTATTTATCATGTTCTGTTATGGAGAAATATCCAACCCTGGTTGATCCCTACCAATATACTTATGCTTGGATTCAATCACAATAAGTTCATAGAATTTATGCGCACTATATTGTTTTGGAATATAATATTAATGTATCTATATTTATAAGAAATAAAACTGTTAACAGTTCTGTTTAACGTATAAAATGTTTTAATTAAATGGTTATAAATAATTAAATCTAATCTATTTTATGTATTAAACGTTATTTATTATTATTATTTTACTACTAAATTTTTACAGTTAGAAATGAAATTTTATAATCGTTTAATTCTAATGAAAAATTACTCGCTTTTAAATTATCATTTGAAATATTCACATAAGGTATACTATTATTAAATGTTCCTAGTAAATTATAATAGTTAAAATATATATAGTGTATTGTATTAAATACACTTTTGTGTTATAGTTATTGACTGTTTAAAAAGTACGTTCTACTTTTAGGGAATTAGTTTTTTAAACAAAATTATTTATATGAATTGAAAATAAATTATTATTTAAGTTATCCTTCGTTTAATTAAGCAAAAATTATTTCCAATATATATTCAAGAAGCAATTATCATGCATTGAAAGAAATATAAAACAATAAAAGTTTCTTGCTTTTTGATTCAACGTTTACATTTGTACTAAATACAATTTTCATTTCATAAATAATTTTAATAAGAGTACTTTATGAAATAATCTCACGAGCTAAAATTTGCAACCGAATATATTCTTCATTGTTTACATTTTCAATGAGCACATATTCAAATTTATGATTTGTTATTGTCCATAAAAATTATTTTTCTTATTTTTTTTTATCAAACATGATTGCTTAAATAATGATACTTTTCTTTTTAAAAAAAATTAAGTAATTAATACGATTGAAGCAACCATAATGTATTTTTATATCACAAATCAATCTTAATACAGCTTTGTTATATTTGCTCAAAGAAATTTGTTCATTAATTTCACTTTTCTTTATCACCAAGTGCAGAAGTCTTTCGATTAAAAAAGGAATCTAATATTAATAATGCAAATAATACTCACTTAGTATAGTAATTAAAGTTTTACAATTCTTAATTAAAGGTTTAAAAATTAAAGATTTATTATCCCAAAAAATCTTAACTTTTCTGAATTATATATTGCAAAATTTCGAATAGGTGTTTTTTAGCAATAACATTTATCGCGGCTTAAATAAAAATTAAAAAACTCATTGAATTAAAAAAATGAAAAATAAAAGGATTTGAGTATAAGTAAGTTCCTTAATTTCTTTTATCTTTAACATAAAATGTACTTTAACGCAAAAGAAGTCTTTTTTTTTAATTATTGTTTTTAAATTATCTATTTTATAAATATTTCTTCTTAGGTAATAAAAACAAATAGGAAAACATTTATATTATTAAAAATAATCATTCGACAAAATTACTGCTAACGAGAATGCTACTAATATTATTCTTTGAATTTTAAGAAACTTTAATAAAAAATATTGTCTTTTGTCATGTAATACGTATCATCTATAGCTGTTTAAATATTAAATGTCTAACTGGTGTAATGGTTCGAAATACCCTAAAGACTCGACTAAATCCAAGGCTTTTATAAAAGCAGTTAAGTCATTTTCTTTAAAAATATCATATTCATCGGCATATATAATTGTAAAATTCCTATTGAATTAGGCGTGATACGAACCAGTTTCTGGATGCTGGTTCACGTAATCAGTAACAGAAAATGTTTCGATATTGCTGAAATTCTTCGGCATCTTTCTCTCCGTTTTTGTCTCGCTTTTTAACGCAGACACTTCAACCGCCAAACACACATGCACAATCATTTTCTCTTTCAAATACAGACTATACGAATTCTTGCAGCGGATTTTCCAAAGCTATATTATATTATTTTTGCAAGCACGATTTAGCGCCTCAGTTGCAGTAAAGGGCGTTAAAAGAAAATGTGAAATTTGCTGTTCGTTTGAACTGTAATTCCAGAAGGAACAATTATTTTCGAACGAATTTTGAACTAATTATATATTTCATTCTTCAATCGCCAAATCAGTTTCATGTCAACAAAATTTTTTGTCGTAATAATAATTGAATTTTTTATCGCTTGTTTAAAAGTTATATTATACTTAGACATGATATCTTTGGAATAAATGAATCATTTGCAAATTCAAATATAGCAATATTTAATCCCAAATTTATATTTAAGTGAAAATTTTTTTCAATAGGTGGAAATTTCAATGTAATATCTTAAATATACGAATATAGCACTGTTCAATTCAACTCTTTTATTCTTTAAATTATTAAGAAAAACATTATTTCTTTCTAAATACCCTTAAATCTCTTTTATTTAGAGTTCTTTTTTTTAATATATTGCTTTTCTTTACACAATTTCTACGCTTAAAACCAAAAGAGAAACTCCAGAAACAGCAGATATCAAACTTTTAACAATCTTTTCTCACATTCGCATACTTTTAACTAAGTATTTTCAAGTAACTTATGTAATTAGAATTCAAAGATTTTTTGAAAAAAAGCTCAAAAATCCTACAACTGACATAATTTAAATGTTAACGAAGTCAAATGTTTTCATCTCTTTCTTTGCATCATTTCATTAATTTCAATACTTTGCTGGAAATTCATAATTACGTGGGTTTAAAGAATTACATGAAAGAGAGTTGTTAATGGCCAATTTGATCAGATATAGGTGGGAAGTAAAAGCGACGAGAATATAAAATTGCATGCATACAATTATTTATTTGATTTTTGGATTATTTATACTTACACCCGCTGTCATTAGTGCTGGATAAGCTTGAAAGTATGGTATGATGATGTACATGGGCCACAGAAAAAATGTAGTTTGCATTATTAGAAATGAGGAACCTACTGCGTATAATATGGCTGCCACTGCATTTTGATAAATTTCCTATAATCGAGAGAAGAAAATAAACTTTGTATGCATATTTATTTAATTTATTATTCATAACTTACATTTATTCATTTGATTGTTTTAAAATAATCAAAGATGACAGAAAAGGCTTACAGATTTGACGATGAATATGAAAACTCTCCAAGTTAAGCAGTTTCAAGAAATCATTTTAAAATTTAAGTTGAAATAGAATAAAAAAAACGAGTCAAATTGGGTACCATATAAATACCAAATTATTAGAATATTTCATTAAAATGAAATTATAAGTTTTATGAGAAAAAGTTTTGTAGCTCTTATTTTTTACTTAAAGTAAAATTTTGATTTGAATCAGAATATGCATTGTTATATAGGTACTTTCCCCCTTTATTTTCTGTTCAAGAAAATGCGTTGTACCATTCAAAGTTAAAGAACGATATTCGAAAAGTAATTTAAAAACAAATATAGAGCCGTTATATTTACTAAATAATACCATATTCTTCATAAAGGATTTGTGTATGTTATATATTCTTAGAAAAATAATCATTTATTATTGCCTTCTTTACTTTCAGGAATAAAATTTTAAATCCAAAAGAAATTACAAAATACCTCACAATACAGAAATGCGTGTGCATTAATTTTTAAAATTCTAGATATATTTTTCAAAGAAAAATTGCCTTTTTTTGTATAAAATGTGTTATTAAAAAAATTTAAAACAATGAAAGAAGTATTAATTACATTAATAATGATTAATTTTGCTTGTGTTTTGTCTGAAAATACTTTAAAATAATTATTATTATCAGCTTTCTCTAATTAATTAGATATGAGATGATATAAAAATATTCATAACATAATTGAAAAGCAAACTATAAATTTTCAAGTTTTCCCAATAAAAAATGCATTTTAATTAAATTGACTTAAAAAATACTGTCATTTTAAATTAAAATTGATTTAAATCATTCGCATTGTCTTTTGATGAAAAAATGTAAAAATGAATCACCGAAAGATTTTTAAGTTTAATCATTGACGATAGTCAACCACATGTTTCATTATACACATTTACTTCTCTCTAGAAACAAAGCTAGAGAATTTCTTTAATCAGGGGGATATGAAAATAAGAACTCTTCAGACAAAGAAAATCGCTGCGTACATTTAATATTCTACTGTCCTTCCTAAATCTTGCGACTGCCATTTTGCCTTCTATTTTTTTCAGTTAATCCTATTTCGAGAGGCAGACTTTTAGGACAGATTAAAAAAGTGTTCGCTGAAGAACACAGATATGCCTTGAAATTTGACTTAAGTTTATATTTCATTATTGATTTTGGCATTATGACGTCAATATGAGAAAATCTCCGCCCTGAGTTACAAAATGATATATGTTGGATGATGATTTCGTATAGATGGGTTTGGCTTTTTCAGATAAAAATTAAAGAAATATCAATTGCAAATATATGCTTACAAAATATAATACATTTTAAACTATATGAATAAAAATACTAATCAATTTTTGATCGATATATCCGTATAACGTAATAGTTTCAAGAAAACTGTTTTATTTGATTATATATATATATATATATATATATATATATATATATATATATATATATATCTATATATATATATATATATATATATATATATATATATATATATATATATATGTGTGTGTGTATATATATATATATATATCCCTTAGTATTATTTAATGCTCAGAGTTATATCTATTACATCTAATTTTCTGTCGCGCAAATTTATGTTTCAGAATATGGTAAAGACAGAAATCGTTGCTCTTAAGCAAAAGCAGAAAAAGACCGTATAAATAAAAAGACCAAAACTGTTCATCATCAGTATCCATTTGATGAGAGAAAAATAAATAAAACTATGTATATCATTTTTTTCACATTCCTACTTCACACACATAATTTAAATCTTAGATTCAGAAATTCCATGTAATTAATGACACAATATCAAAACCAATATTGAAACATATTTTAAAGTATATTTAACAAATTTCAGAGGAAGAAATAACTTTTTAAGATCAGAATAGTCTAGTTTCGAGAATAAAATCACAAAATAACTAAATTGGATTAATTATAAACAATTAAAAATATAAGTATAAAAGGTGTGAAAAATAATTAGGAAAATATATTTATAAACTTCATGATAAAAAAAAAATTATTGTCCTTGAAAATTAACTGAGTAAATTTTTCAAAAACATCCAAAATAGTTAGCTATTTTTTTATGTTAAAATACAGTTTTCGTACTTTCGATTTTTATCTCATTTATACATTAATTTATATCAATCCAATTTCGCTGCATTATGGTCAATTATATGTAATCACTCGAAAGAATGCTTAAAACAAATAAAATAAGAATGTCCCGTAATTTTCGATGATAATCATTAACCGACTTTTTATCCATTATCCTCTTTATCTTAAGATTTGAATTTGTATAATTATTTAAAATCAAAAGTTTTGAAAAATGTTAAGAAAGTTCAATACAATCTATGATACATAGAATATGGCACAAAAATGTTTAAATATAACAAATACATTATAATATAATATAATATAATATAATATAATATGTTTTCTCTTATTTGTTAATCTACTTAATATTTAAAATTTTACTTCTAAAAATGAAAGCAATAATGAATAATCTTTATTTTACAAGCAATAAATAAAATTATAAACAAAATATTTACTAACAATATAATATCATTTCCAAAAATATAATCGGAAATAATATTTTGTTCAATCATATAAGAACCTAACAGTAAATTATGTACGCAAATTGTTGCTTCAATCCCAGAGCATAAATACTATGATAAAGAATTTTGAATAGTGATTTTATATTTTATCAAAGCACGTATACATTTAAATCTATTTGATCTAATAAATAAAATTTTCAAATTTAAGCTCCATGCAGTTTTATGCTTGCTGAACAGGCTGGACATGGTTAGCGTTCTTCGTCCCCCCATTCGAGGTTCGATCTTCCTGTGTCGAGGATATTTATATTAATTCAAAACACACATTTTAATTTATATATTCTGGTGAAGTTAACACTTTTATACAAAAAAGTGACCTCTAGTGACAAAATAATCAATCAGTAAAAAACTGAGATGCCAGTGCTGCTATTACTGTCGTTATATAATGGAAATTTTTTTTTATAATATTATATAATAAACTCAAAAATAACTGTTATAAATATAGCTTTTTCACAATTTATATCAGCGAATGAAGTTTATGTCGTATCATAATTTAAGGAAAACATTTTCCTGAATAAATGACCTAGAAGTAATTTTTTAATAATTATTCTTGTTCCAAGGATAGGTAAATATGTTGTAGCTGAAGAATTAAAAGCAATCATTTTGGAATAAAAGGTCAGAAACTCTTTCAGACTCTGTTTGCAAGTACATCCTTCGAAGTGAGTGCTTGAGAGTTTTCCGAATTATCTTCCTCACGATGTGTGAATACACTTGCAATGAAATTAATATTAATATGAGAGGGTTTCAGATTGTGTTTATAACGCTATGCGCACCAATGTTATAAATACTAAGCACAAAAGTTGTTATTTTATTGGATTGTTCATTGCACTTAAATTTATTGAAACAATATTATTTATGAAACAGTTCCTAGATAAAATATTTAATCACGTGATTTATTTTTACTATAGAAGCATTTATTCCAATACATATCTTCACCTCATAGTTAAAAAATATTATAATTTAATGTAGCTTTTAGAGAAATAAAAACTGTTACTCGCCATTAAATTAAGAATTCTAATACGTCTAATTCTTTTGAATACTTTAAAAGTTAGATTATATTTGCATTTAAAATTACTATCTTTAGAGTTTAATAACACTAGAATTACTGTCTTGATTTATTCAGTCCATAAGCAGCTATTATTTATTTCAATAGATTTTATACTTTTAGCTTAACAAGAAATCTTAAAAACAACTTTTGAATTTTTAACTCTCTTTAACTAAATTACTTTTACTCTTTTTAACTAAATTGATACCGGAAAACAGTTCTGCTAATGACAAGACTTTTAAGGCAATTTTCTTTTAGCTGTAAATATTTAATGAATCTTGATAATCTCTTGCCTACTATAGATTTTATAGTTACGGTTACGAAAGGTACTTATTTTAAAAGATTTAGTTAGAGCTTATAATGGAAGAAATAAGAAACGAGATGAGGGAATTATTTATTTATTTTCTTTTTTTCATTTTTTAAGTAATTAACTTTCAAACGTTGTTTGGTAAAAGTACTTTTCAATAAGAATAATATAACAGATCAGTGACAAATTAAATTTCTTTGCTTTTATGGGACAACAAAATATTAAAAGTTTTTATTATTTCTTTTATATTTTTCTACAAAATTTTTTTTGTTTAAGACGATGGTAACTAAAATTGCGTTTGCTAAATGCTATAAAGTAAGAGCCACTTTATGAAAGTATTCCTCTTAAATGAAAAAAACTGATGGACGTTTTCACAATATTTATAAAGTTATGGAATTTTTTTGTTTTATGGGAAAGAAAACTAAATAAATTTCATAATTTTATGTTTGAATATTTTATCGTAACTTTGATTGTACTTGAAGATTTATTCAATCAAAACGTGACTGAGTATCAATTGTTCTATAATTATTCTTAAAAAATTATTTTCAAAAATTTAATCGGCTGAATTTCGCGACGGTTAGAGAAAATTTAACTGATTTACACTTCGTAAAATCATTACAAAAAACAATTTGTTCAATTTTTGCCATTTTCGTGTAATATTCAAATGTAAATTATAGAATGAAATTAAAAAAAATAAATAAATAAAAAATTGCATTCATTGAAAAAAATAAAAAATTGCACATTTGAAAAAGGGAAACTAAAAACACACACTCGTACACACACACATTCCCAGTGGCAGATTAGAAGGCTGCCTGTAGTTAGAATAACAAATGTCAAAACTAGAACAACGAACAAAAATAATGTGAACTAAGATAACAAAACATGAAGTGTGCCATTCGTATTGATTGTATCCTATCTAAAGATCTAATGAAGTCACCATCTAGCCGTATATAAATTTCTAAATTTGCTGACAGAAATATTTATTTTATGTACTGATTTCTCAGAATTTAACCTTCAAATCTTCCAGAAAATGTAACCACTTGTTATTTTCAATGTAATGTATTTGTTTGTTGCCTTCATTTCTTTCTGGTGTAGTAATTTTAATATAATTTCGTTGCTGCATTGTAGCCCTATTTAATAAATTTAAACCCTCAGTCAAAATATCAGAAGGTAGTACAGAGCTAAAAATACATTAATAACCTTTCCACCCCAGTTTTTAATATAAGAACATTTAAGAGTAAAACTTACCAGAACTGTAGTCCTGATGACCCTGTAAGTATGCTCAGATATGAGGTAGCAGAATAAAGAGATGGATGTGAAAAGCAGAGCGGCTGACGAATTGACAAGAAAAAGGGGATATGTGATGCCCAATGTCATCCAAACAGGAGTACCATACGTGATCATAAGACCTACGCAGATACCACCGCATAGCTAAAATCAAATAATCTATTAGATGCAAAAGTAAATAAAAATTGTATCATTTAATCATTAGAGGAATGAATAGAATATAAATCAATAGTAAATAAAATTTAAACTGAGTTGAATCAATTGAAATCATAAAAAGTTTTAATTTAATAATCTAATTGGAAATGCATGAAAAATAGTTTGGCATTGAAAACATTTAATGTAAGATTTTTTTTCATAAATATGTAAATAAATACATTATTCAATCTAATAAAATTTGATTATAAAATAAATTTATTTTACTATGTAATTTTCAATGTGAGTTTTACGATGCATATGTGTGAATAACTATTTACTGACCAATTTCACGAGCACTCGAAAAATATGAGTGCAATTTTGAACGAATAAAAATATAAGTTATCGTTGCTTACTATAATCTTGAGATTTGTACAATGTTTCTCCCATTTGACTTAATAGAAAATTTTTTGTAGTGATAATTGTCTTGTTAAAATATTAAATTTATTGTTAAAATATCTCAAGCGCTTATTGAAACGTCCTACTAGCAGGTCAATCAAGCATGGAGCAGAAAATTTCCTAGATGTTTGACATTACATGCGCCAGTCGTCTTGTTTCCTCGGTGATAGAACTACAGATTCTAACATTTTTTTTCAACTGTAAAACTTGTTAGGTTAGTTTAGAATTACAGGTGCAGTGAAAATAATTGTTAGATGAAAATGATTTTATCATAGGGCGTTTCATTCAAGAATATAGAATCAGCAACATACATTGATGAATAAGACAATAACCGTTCCAAATTACTCACTCTTTCATACGTTTTGCAAATAATATGTAGAAGCATCTTAACAATACCATATCTCGAAAACAGAAAAATATTTAAATTTACTTAAATTGAAAAAAAACGACAACATTTTGTCTAAGAAACAATTATTTTTCTATAACAACTGGTTATGAAAATAAAGTAGCTAGATTTAATTAAATTTTATAAGCATGGTCGAAACATGTTTTCTTGACTAACCGGCATCTTTGTATCAAATCGCAATATTCTCTACGTCCAAAACAAGCCTTTGAGCATGTTAATTAAGTTATGGTTAATAGGACAGAGCTTTTAGTCGATATCTTGTAGGTCACCCAATATCATGGTTCATAAACTTATTTTATGTACGCTATGCCACATCTCCTGAATTTAATATTTGCGTCGAAATTCATTTAAAGTAAAGTAAAATTCATCATACCTCATTTATTTTTAATCTGACTTTCCGACAAAAAAGATCTTCTCCTCTAGCCCTCTTTTATTTAGTTTGTTGTCAATTTTTATTAATATTTACTTTTGAACATTGCTATCATATTTATGTCATAGTTAAATTGGAGTAATAAACAAATTAGTTAAAAAATATTAAAGTATTTCTCTCTCTCTGTCTCTCTCTCTATATATATACATATATAAATGAATACATACATACATACATGTATATATATATATATATATATATATATATATATATATATATATATATATATATATATATATATATATATATATATATATATATATATATATATATATATATATATATATATATATATATATATATATATATATATATATATATATATATAGTATGAGCTGGCAGCCGAATGGTTAGAGCTCTTGCCTTCGGTTCAACAGTTCGTGGGTTCGAATCCCACCTTGGAGATGGATGTTTTTAGTGGTATATATACATATCCACTTTAAACGGTAAATCCCAATCTAATTAGCCCTCGTGTGCAAAAAATGGCCGTTGAGCGACAAACAAACCAAACCTATGTATGTCTGTATGTATGTTATGTATGTATGTATGTAGAGCTAGATAGATATGACAAAATAAAACTATTTTCTATTCAAACTGAATGTTCCAAAATAATTGTAAAAGTAACGGCAAAATAGTAACCTATAACATAAGTATACTTTTTTGTAGAAATAACGATTGATTCAATTATTCCATACAAAAGTGTCCAATGGAATTTCTGCCCTCACCTTTTGAATCTCTCGCCAAAATTTGTCGAGATCCTGTGGTTCAAAGCGGTTCATTCCTTTTATTATATTACTTAAAAATGTGTAGTAATATACTGCAAAGACTGGTTTCATTACCAGAAAGATAGGGCTCCACCTTACTGGTTACATTTCAGTCGGCACCTTTCCGTACATTTACAAAATGTAACCAGATAAACATGATGCAGAAGACCAATTGAATTGCCTGTAGCAATTCAAGAATTTAAACCATTTTATTTATTTTCTGCAGGGCACACTATGTATACCACATCGTTAAACACTTTAAGGAAAATTCAAACGGTGTGCGGAGTAATCTCATTAAGCATTTTTGTAAGAAGTATGAAATCAGTTGTATTTCGTATGCAAACATTTATCAGTGTTGCATGCTACCATTTTGAAATATTTACTTTTACTAAAATTTGTGCGTTTCGACTTCACCAAAAAAGTTTACACATATTTTAAGTTAAACCATATCTTTACTTTTCAAAGAACTTTAACTTGTGCGCAGTAAATTTTCCATGATAGTGTATATAAATTACTCGCTTACATTTTGCAAATATATATATTATTTTCATATTTCCATACATATTTTACAACATTCATATCTGTGCTATATTTTCTTTTAAGCAACCCAACCCATGAATTTAATTTCTATCTTTGATGAGCGTCTATAGTCTTCAAACTTTCATCCTAATCTTCAAGTTAATGACCGTTGAGCGACAAATAAACTAAGCATTAAGATCCTTGAGGCTTTTCCCACAGGATGTGAAAAATTGTGTTTCTTTTCCTTTTATATATGTGTCATCTCAACTATATATAATTTTGTAGCTCTATTATGTTCATCTGACATTTAATTTTAAATCAGTGCTTTCTTCATGATAAATTAATACTGAAATATTTTATTAGTGATATCTTTCTTACTCATGGAAGTCATTTTTTGTGTGATTACGGCGAAAAAATATATCATTCTTTTTATAGGAGTGTTCCAAGAAAAACTTTCATGTTTGTTGTGTTTAACTTTTTATTATGTTTGTAGGTTATATTTGAAGACTTTTGCATTTTTATTGTGTTAAAAGAATATGAAGTATAAAAAAAAAATTTTAACACTTGGACTTGTCTTTAGCTGAACATACATTAGAATGTAAATAACGAAATCCTTTCTAAAACGATTTTTTGGTTAGTTTTGCTTTCTTAAAAAAAATTAATTATTCACAATGATGAAGAAAATGGAGTTGAGTTTAAGGGAGATAAATTTTTTATTAATTTAGAATGAAATGATGAAAGAAAAATGCCTTCGTTTTTTGGATAAATATCGCAAATTCTAGTACTTGGCTTAAGGCCATCTGTGTGGTAAACCGACAATAAAAAGCTGATACAGCAGACGATATTTTTAGGTACATACTCCAACGTATCCTTGAGTTTTTTTACTTATCCGATATTGTCTTTAAAATTGATTTTCGAACTCTGAACTTAAATTCCATGCATTTTATAGATTAAGGAGAAAATAGTTATGTTTGATCCTTTATTTTTTAGATGAAATCAAATTTTCTGAATCAACTATCAAAAAAATGTCATTGATTAATTGTTAATTAAATATATAGAGAATACCATATTCCCTACATTAATAAAAAGAAAATAGTCAACACGCAAACTTAAAAACCGTGTTATATGGAATAAGGGAAAACTGTTTGTTTTTTCTTTTACTGTATAAACTAACATTCAAAACTGAATTATGCATAATGTTTTAGGAGAATTATTACCAATTATTAAATAAGTTAAATAAAAATCTAGTCAAAATTGAAATTGTGCTTTGTATTTAAATTATTGTATAGGAAAAATGTTATTTAAATCAAATAACAGAATTTCCGAAAACAAAGGAAACGAAAATAAAAAATAAAAATTTGTATAAAATTTTTAAACTAAATGTTAAATAAATTATGCATCATTTCTGCATAAAATTTAAAGGAAAATAATCTGATCAAAGCTAATTATATATATATAATATATAAAAAAGTATTTGGATTATTACTTTATACTTGAATCACTGTAAATGATTATATATTACTAAATGGGGAAAACACTTATAGAAATTTTTTGTCAAGTGATAATTTGCGCGCGCGCGTCCATTTACTCTGTGGATTGAGGAAACCATCAACTGTGGAGTATTAAATTATTTTTTTTTAAAAAAAAATTGATAACCGTAATGATTTTAAAATGTTTTTTGTAGTTAATGACTTTTCTAAATGAATTTTGCTATTTTGTCCCAAGTCATCTTTTTTTTTTATACATTTTACAAATTTATCCCAAATTTTGTGACGATATGTATTTCAATAAAAGGAAGATTATAAAATCAAAATTTGTTTCAAAAGCTATTGTGGAGATGTTAGGGGAAATTTAATGTGTGATATAAAGGCTCATTTTTTAGTTTAATTAAAAATTGGTATATATATTCTCCTTAACTTGAATTTCTAATGATAATTTAAGCAAACGATGGTTTCTCATTACTTATTAATTTTACCATGTATTTTCAAATTTTCCAACAAAACAAATTTATTATATGTATAGAATTCTTATTTTATTATATAATGCAGTTAAAATACAATATGATTTTTATCTGCGAATTAATTTCATTATATTATTTCCAATCATACAATTTTATCTGTTATTTATTGCATTTACGTGTAGATAATTATTGCTTATACCTCTGGATAAATCCAAAGACTGGATTAAAAAGGATTAAATAAATATAATGCAAGCAATTATGAAAGCCAACTGCTTTTCAGTATATTATCAAAATTAATTTAGAATTAGTTAATGATGATAATATACTAAAAAACAAAAAATAAAAACTTTTTTTATCATATTTTATCTTTTTTTCGGAAATAAGAAACAGTTGATTTCAGAAAACATATATTGGGAATAAAGCGAAAGACTTTTTATTTTCAATATGTGTCATCAGAAAACTGCAAAAATACTTACCATCAGTAAAAAGTTTTAAAAAAAATGTGGTCGAAAAGATGGTTATTATTAAATGCGGTTTAGTTGTGGCATCCATACAATGGCATCCTAATTTTTGTCAGTTATACATTTTACGCCTGAGTGTATTTTTATTTTTAGATGATATTGTCAACCAATAAATCAAGGAAACGAACAGGCAGTAACAGAAATATTTTTTCTAACAGCTTGACAATTCTAAGCAACTATTGTGCGAGCAACTATTACAAATGTCTTCCATAAAACTAGGAATATCGATAAAAGTCTCAAGGGAAAAACAAGTATCAGGGATTAAAACATTGTTTATTTATTGATGTCAATTACAGCTCGAGCATACACTTTGTCTTCAAGTTATTAATTATGTTGTTCACTTTGAACTAAAATAGCTTATCGGCTTATATTTTACTGAATATCTTGGCAACATTAAGTACTATTGTCACGTCAATTCTTGTGTTGCTTTACAACAACTTAACCTTATACCGTCAGGCAGTCTAGAGCATAGTGTCAAAAATACATATTTTTTAGTATTACGTAATACATATTTTTTAGTATTTAATACGTATTTAAAATTTAGAAAGGAAATCATATAAACTTAAAAATGGTATATAAATGGTTCACACTTTTATTTTGTACCAAATAAACCTATTAAGGACTAGAGAATGAAAAGTATGAGACATAAGAAATTGATAAAGTTAACGTTTTTCTCTATGGATTATAAGTGCTTCATAAAATTTAGAATTAATACATACCATGCATAAAAATCAGAAATTCAGATTAATACTATACATAAGAGCGAAAATATAAATATTTATATTTATATAAATATATATATTTATATTTATATGAAAATACATATATTTATCAGCGAAAATAACAACGAATATACAAGCAGTTCTTTATTTGAAATTTTTACGGTTGATCAAGGTTTGAAAAAGATATAATTTCAAGAGAAAGAGAACTCTACTGTTGTATTATTTTATTATTTATTTCACACCGATTAACCTCTATTAAAAAATTCTATTGATTATAGTTACCACAAGTCAATAATCGTGCAGTTTTAAAATGAAATTACTCTTTTCGCTTTCTCACTTGGACAATATTTTCAAATATTCAGGAAATTCTTGATTTAGAGCTACTTCCTTTTTGCTTTGAGAGATCAGTTGAGTTTAGATGTCTTGAATCCGCATTTCTTTTTAGACTGTTTCAGTTGATAGCTTTAAGAAACGTGCAAATCTTATATTTATAATTAAGAAGTGATCCTCCACGTTCAACACCTTGTGCTGCACAACAATTATAACAATTTCGAACTGCCTTGATTTGATAATAAGCTCATTTCATGGAGATAAGGGAATTTAAGGCCTCTGTTTCTTTTAATGTATTTTTATCTTAAAAGACATTCAAATAATGCAAAGACTATTACAGAATCATTGCCTCGATTTCCTGCAATCTGTGGTTACAAACATTTTTCACGGAATAAAAATATTGTTGGAAACAAATGATTGTCATTTTTAACTTTACACATTTTATTAACATTAGGATTATAAGTATTTCCTGAATTAATTTTCAAAAATATCCGTTTACGTAGGGGGAACAGACAAGATTTTATAAAATGCATTTTATATCGATAATGCACTGTAAAGACACATCTATAATCAAAATCATATAATTCTGCAATTTAGTGAATTTGCTCAACTAAATTGCTACTTCAGGAAAAATTATATATATTTTTTCTTATTTTAAAGAAAATGCTAATTTAGTGATGTTTTTTATTATTTAATTTAAATTTCTGTGAATCTTTCGAAATTGCATGAAGATTATCCAGATTTAAATATATTCAAGATATTTTTAAATATATTTAAAAGAAATTTTTACAAAAATCTAAGAATATTTATATAAAGTTTATGAAAATATTTATATAAAGTTTATAAAAATATTTATATAAAGTTTAAAACTAGTAATTTACAAAAGTTTTAATTTAACTTTAAAAGCATTTATAAAGTATATTTTTGCTGTGTTTTAATTCAAATCTAGAAATTCTTTCATATACACTTTGAAAGAAATTAATTGTAATCGTTTTATAGATTTCTTTACTTCAATACTCAGTTTATTATATTTAATTTTCAAACGACACTTCAATTTGAGTTTTCACGTATAATTTAATAAACATTAATTGGTTTCTTAGGTTACAATTTGATTTGGTTATTTTAAAAATAGTTGATATTTGATGAATATTTTATAACAATCGTTATTTAACTCGTTTTTCTTTTGGCACACTATGAAATTTTTATGGGGGATTTTTACAAAAAAATAAATATGAGAAATTCACCATTAAAGTTTCATAATATGCAATAAACTCACAAGTTACACTCTGAATATTAAGTTAGTCATTTATAAACATATTTCACAAATGGTAATTTTGTGTAACGAATATTATCCTTTTCTTATTATCTTTAGTTATTACTCAAAAAAATATCCGTAACATCAAAAACATTTTTCATATATTGTGCATCTTACATATTAAACTGATATTCAGTATTAAAGAGTTAAAGAGATATTGTAAAGTAAATGTATAACTTAATTATATATATATATATACATACACACACAACCACAAATTGTTAAAATAATATTATAAAATTTATTTCATTGAATAAATTTCTATTTCTTCTTGAAGTCAATTTTTTTTAAATGTATTGCTTAATAAAATTAAAAAATTGCACTTACGCTTGTAAACTAGAGCTCAAATTATTTAATGAAAGCTCATAAATATAATTATTTATAAAAATATAGATCACATTATGTTACTTTTAATAAACTATTATTCTCCATTGAAAACTTACATGCGTCCATACATGTTTTTATTTAAGAAATTTATAAATTTGTTTGTAAAAGCAGTATGCTATTAATTATTTACAAATTAGAAAATATTCATAATTGGCAATAAGTTGCATGTTTAATTATAGAAGCATAATAATTCAAACATAAGTTCACTATTGACTGAGAAAATTCTTGATCTAAAATTATTAATTTAACACTATTTCTAACTTGAAAACAAATTTTTATTTACACACGAAAATAATTCTGCAATAAAAAAAATGGCCTAAGATCTTTCATGCATACAATTCGTAAAACCGTGCATATAAAAAGAAAATGCTTCAAGAAACTATAGATTACGTAATTAAAATTCATCGATTGATTTCAAATAATAAAAGCCTTGTTAATATTTTTATTTTTAATTTTGTAATAATATTATGATAAAATGCTTGATAGTAGAATAGTTTAAATATGGTATAAACATTTTTACGAAAGAAATCAAGTAGAATTATGTTTTTCGAATGATTTTCCATTAATAAATTAATTTATTATCAGTTGCATTATATGTATTTAAACATGCTATATTTCTTAATTTGATTACATCCAGCGTAATATGTATGCTAATTACCAAATTCTAGTCCTGAAATCTCATAACATAATAATAATATTATATTCATTTCTCAGGTATTTCACAATTGTAAAATAGCAATTTTTACTTGAAAATGAATTTAAATTATTCGTTACTAAGATGACTCGCATATTTTTTCAGTGCTTATATTTTAAGAAAGTTTTGAAAATAATAAATAAATGACATATAATGAGGTGATGTTACTTAGTGTTCTTTTAATCCGAATCAAGCAAAACTCTTTTTTAAGATACCAAATTTTGAAAATTTCTTATAGAAATTCAACTTAAAATTTTTAATTTCCAAGATGTTTAACTGTAATGACATAATAAACCTCTTGATTGGAAAATAAATATACAAATTGTATTTTTTAAATAAAAATGAAATTCATTTAAAGGATATACACAAATTATAGGACTGAGCATATTGTTAGGAGTATTCACATCATTGAATAAGCTTATTACTTTCAAACGAAAACTGCTTTTAAAAACGTTAAACTTTTGTTAATAATTATTTTATTTTAAGATTATAAAAGCAAAAGATAATTCATATCTGTTTTCAAAACTTTTTAGTAGGCCCAGATATCAATTGAGCATGAATTTTCACAAATTTTTACGATTTGTGTATTTATTAAACTGAAAATGAAAAATTATTTCATTTCTTTTTTCGTTACATGTTTAACCCTATGAGTTTAGATAAAATTAGATTCTTTAGCATCCTTTTAAATGAAATCATACGTTTAAATTAACATTTCATTGAGCGTAACTTGGAAAATTATTTTTAAATAAAAAAGAGGATAGTATTTTGAAAAAAAAATTTTTTTTTGTGAAACCAGTGAAATTAGTGCAAAATTTTTTAATTGAAATATAGTAAGGCGTTTTTAAATAGGATATAAAAAACTTAAATGTCAAAATAAATCTGCAAAAGTTTTTGAATCGGGAGTTTCCGTATTACTTTAAAGAATCATGTGCAGGATATTATGTCGTAAATAAAAATTATGAATGGCGAGACTAATTGGGCAACTGGAAGCATTTTTAATTCGTATAGCACGTCATGCATTAATACCTACCACTTGCATTTGTTTGCGAAATCACCTCAATGTAACCTGACAAGGAAAAAGAGGAACGCTCACTGAATAACAAATGTCTGTTCAGAGTCTCGAGGTAAAGGTATCTTTATAACAAACATAATCCTACTTACTACCTCTCCCAGCTTGCAGAGTCCAGTTTGCCTGGTCAGAAAATCTGTATGCAAGGCACAGCATTGATTTCGTTGCGTTACCACGGGTGCGGTGGATCTCGCTATTGGAATGGTGGACATCACGCTGCACGTGCTCTGCCTTGGGAAGCTCAAGAGGAAAATGAAGATTAAAGGATGGAGAGAAAAAGTAGAGTTCTGTCGAGCATGGGGAGTCACTGGCTTGCAAACTAAATAAAAAAAAGACACTCTTGGCAAAGCTTACACCTATTACGTAAGGAAATGTCGTTCTCGCAAAGGTAAATGAACGCCACTGACAGTATTGTCTGAGGAAGTAGACGAATTTCCTTTAAATGAGGGGTGAAAGAAATTTAAATAGATTAAAGTCCTTAAAAATATTGATCGTGCATATTTTAGTTAAACTTTTCTATTATTTTTTTTTCTTAAGGGAATGGCATTACATCCATATAATTCTATTAAAAAGACATTTCTATGTATGATTCCTAAATGAACGGGAACTCTTAAAGCAATCCAATTCTAAATTGCAAATTTCGAATCTCTTGAAGTTTTTTATAAAAGAAAAGTAATCAAAGAAAGGAATGCCTTACTTGTAATAAGTACTTTTTTCTTAACTAAATATAAAAGTCTGAATTAAATAAGCGTCATATTTTTGAAAATGCAATAAGTTTTTACTTTGAATTCATAACTGTGGGAAAAAGAAAAGCTGTTAATTATAAAGTTAATTTATTTCACCTACACAATATATGTTTGATTTCTAAGCATAAATTACTGCTGAATATTACATTTTCTTCAAAATATAATGAAAGAAAATGTTATTATAGTGAAAAGAAATATCTTTCTATGGCCACAAATCAAGTATAAGTTTTAGTTTCAATATGCATACTTTTCATCGATATTATAAAATTAAATCTACTTTAAAATGTTATATTATTTATATATAATTTTTTGCATCTTTACATAAATTCAAGATTATTGATTTTGATTATTTCAAACTAACAGATACATTTTTCCAAGAATTAATATTTTTTTTAGAAACTCTTACCTTCAAATGATATCATAGAATTCTTATATTTTTATTTCGATTCATTCAAAAACATTGCGTAGGAGTTGTTAATAAACTTTAAAATTCGTAGAGCCTACCTCCTTATCCTGCAACCTTCTTAACACTTAAATTACATTCTAGAGAATGTAATTTATATGTTTGAGAGAACAATACCAGTTAATGTTAAATGTTAACCGACTCAGCGGCTCAGAAAATTTCAAGAATCTGCGAAAAATGTTCCCTCTTTAACCTCTTCCTCTATCGTAGCTAAACCTGATGTGTCTTAAATGTAAACCAAGCTTTAACTCTGTATGTATCCTAAAATACAATACATCATAGCCTATTGTTTATTTTAATGTGTGATTCAACCTTTAAAAAATTCGTAGAGCTTACCTCCTTATCCTCCTACCTTCTTAACACTTAAATTACATTCGAGAGAATTTAGTTTAAATATTTGAGAGAATAATGCCAGTTAATGTTAAATGTTAACATTTTCCTCTATAGGAGCTAAATCTGATGTGTATTTTATGTAAACCCAGTTTTAACTGTGTTTGTATCCTAAAATATAATACATCATAGGCTAGTGTTTATTTTAATGTGTGATTCAAATTTAAAATAATAAATGCAAAAGGTTTGTACTACTTGTTTCTTTGAAATTTTTCAAACCTTTGAAAGTTTTATTTTCTTAATGACAAAAAAATAAATAATTAAAAATAAATAAATGAAATAAAATAAAAAAATAAAAGTATCTATTAATTTTTGAATAAAATTTTCTTTTATAGCTTTTTAGTTCTCAAAGGCATTTTAATGCGTTTCTTAATATTTCAAAATCAAAAAAATG
This sequence comes from Latrodectus elegans, assembly GCA_030067965.1. Taxonomy (NCBI): domain Eukaryota; kingdom Metazoa; phylum Arthropoda; class Arachnida; order Araneae; family Theridiidae; genus Latrodectus; species Latrodectus elegans. Next base: position 66,681,361 of record CM057814.1, on the reverse strand, counting down.
ATTTCCAGATTTATAATCTGATGTTTTATTGCTGGAAATAGAGTTTTACAAGCATTTAAAACAAAATGTCCTATACATTTTGTTCTAAGATGCTGGTATTGTTTAATTCCAAACGAAGAATTTTTCTGGAAAAAAAAATTCCCTGAAAATTTAATTGCAGCCTTCTAACACAAGTATAAAATTTCATTTTGTTGAATTGGATACTATTATAAATAAATTGGAGAAATTGGATACTATTATAAATAAACTCGAATTTTTCTATAAAAGAAATTACTCTAAAGATTGATGTCTAGCTAACACGGGGTAAAAATATCAATAATCTTTTAAATAAATGGATGAAAAATAATAATAAGGAATGTTATAGTGGGCAAAATTAAAAAATTAATTCTAACATATACATATTATTATTTTAATATATATTATTTCAATCAATAAAAATTTATGTTTACACTACTATTGAAACTTCAGCTAAAATTTAACTTATTTTCAATAGTATTAGTTTAATAATGTTAATTTATAATAATATATTAATTTATTAATTAAAAAATATATTATTATAAATTAATAATAAAGTATTAATTTATAATAATAGTATTAATTTAATCTATTTAATAATTTAGAAGTAAACTATTTGAAAAAATAAGATCGCTAGTTCAGGTGAAGAAAAAATAATTGAATTCTTCCTTATAATTTTTTAATAAGTTTTGCAACTTTGCTGTATTAAATTTTAAAAGAATGAAACTAAATTCTTATTTGTGGTGGAATTTAACAACTTTATTGATATTTATATGAAAGTTTTGAAATAATTTTCAATATTAAAACAATAAGTTAAAATTAAATGCTATCCCACCTGTAAAGTGAACTTTTTTTAAGCTAATTATCAAAATATATATAAGAAAATAAATAAATAAATAAAAACATTGGCAATTAATTATACTTATTTCTATGCATAAAATGGAAAAAGGTTTATAATTTGAATAAAATATATATTGGAATCCAGTGCTAAAACAACATAATAATAATGAAGTTATCATTTTTATATTCCTTTTTCAAGTAAAGTATAAAATTACTTAATATATAGTTCATGGGGGAAAATTTATATTATTTTTATGCTGGATATATATTTATGAATACGACACAATATACTGAGAATATAAAATCTTTCTAATGCTAATATTTGGCAAAAATATTTTTTCGTTGTCTCAAATTAATGTGTATTCTTCAACATAAATTAAAACATTGATCGTACTGTAGAACAATTTTTGCTCTTTTTGTATGCAATTGCTATATGTTATACAGCTATTATTATGCTATAGACAAAAATAGCAACGTTGACTTATTTAATATTAATCTTCATATTGTTAGAAGTACCGTGAAAAAGTTTTAAGATGCATGCTTAGGAAAAATCAAATTATCTCTTCTTAATCTTAATGTTGATTAAATGTTAAATTTGTATTTTGTAAACTTTTATATAATGCTTCAAATAGTAAAAAATACTTAATTTTTTTTATCCAATAGCGTGATATTTTAAAACCTAATTTTTTACACAAACTGAGCCGTGTTTAATTCTACTTTGAATACTATTTATTTCGAAAACATTTTACCTCATTATTAACAAAAGAACTATTAGCTTTTTAAAATATCTATTTCATTAACTATTTTTATAATTCTAAAGCTGCATTTTAAATTAAGTTAGAACTCTTAGGAGTAGAAAAATTACCCTTGCTTTCTTAATTTCCATTTTCATTACTTTGTTCATGAAAAAATATATCAATATCATAAAAACATATTAATATTAAAAAATGTACATTGTATTTTATGATATTTGGTTTTGAGAGGTATATTATTAAAATACTTTTTTAAAATTATAATTGTCAAGTTTTTATCTATTGTATATGTTTCCAATCTTCATTCCGCAGAGTTAGCTTTAATTATAAAACGACACGAATTTAGGCCAATAAAATCGATAACTAATGGGATAATTTTCGATGAATTTTAATTGCCATCAACCTCTTTTAACAGAAGACTTCATCCATAAATCAGTCTGTTTAATATCATCTTCATGGAGAAGGTTTTCGTGTCTTGATGATAAGCCCAAGCGTAATTTAATCGATATTCCGATTATGATTTCATTGTTGTTATTTCTAGACAATAGTCTTTGATTACGCATCATTAAATTGCTTTATGCAAAAGCGTCGGCACACTATTGGGAAAAGAATAGCAACAAGAAGGTTAATCATCCCTTTGTAATAGCAGAGAAATATATTTTTTTCATTTTTGGTAATCAATCACTTTATTATAAATATACATAAAAGATAAGTGCCTGAAATGGAGGCATTTTAAAAAGGATTTCTAGCGAAACAAACTTATAATTTTATACAACAAAATACGAGTGTATTAGAAAATAACAATGCGATGATTATTTAATGAGTGTGTACTTAGTTTACTATTAAATGAGTCCCTAAAGAACAAATGCAATAAAATTAATATTTTTTAAAAATTTTCTGATTTTGTAAATTTTAATGGAATAAATAATCTTTTCCTTAATAATTAAAAAACTCATTTGTTGCTTCTGTTTTCCAAAGTTTGACAACTTTTTCTAATGGCTTCTGAATATAGTTCAGAATAATTTCAGAAGACATTATTACTAAGTCCACAGATTATTAGTATTTCATTTACGTAAGTTTTGATATAAAAATTAAATTACTGTTTTTTTCCATTTTTATTTTTAACATTAAAACCTGTGGCTTGACCTGCAACCAGGCATGTCGGCCGGTGGTAGTTAGCCGAACATCCTTACTCTTTAGACAGATTCGTAAGAAGCCACGAATCCCACACATAAGCTTGGTGTTATGTGACACGTACCTATGGTGAATGGCATGCCGTTAGTGCTTTAATGGAGCTTCTAGAGTGCCTGGTGAACTATTAGAATATCTTGCTTTACCCATTAACTCATGCAGTGATGAGTGGCCCTTGGTTCCTGAGATTTAAAACCACTTCTCTCGTATGTAAAACCTCTGAAGAGGACTTTCTGTCTAGACAGGATAAAGAAAACAACTAACTTCATACGACGATACTGTTGAATAAGACCTTATATGTGTATATATATATATATATATATATATATATATATATATATATATATATATATATATATACCGTAGAAGTGAGGAAATGGCTCGTCGTATGAATGCGATGCCCTTATCTTACTCGATGGACAACTTTAGGTAGCCTCTTGATATTAAATTAGAATTACACCTCTGCTCCATAATGGGCCTTTATGACTCCATAAACAAAGTGGGAGATTTTAATAGATAAAACTAGGTTATTTTAGATTTGGAACCTGGTACAAGATACCTTTGATGTGAAATCCAGTATGCAAGAAGGATGAGAAGAATACTCAAAAAAATCTTAAGAACTGAAAATTGTTTTTCTGCTATTTAGAACTGTTTAAATTTCAAACTTAAAAAGAACATTAGATTTTATTTAGTTTTACATAAGTATTTTTTTAAATTTATAATCTCTAAACACTTGTTAAAATATGGAAATATCGCAACAAGTAATATTGAAGAATATATGAAAATTATTGTTACTAAACAAATGTTTTTTTTTTTTATTATGAAGTTAAAAGGTTTTTTATATTTTAAATAATAAAAATAGGTTTAATTCAAATGTATAAAAGATAAAAAAAATGTCAAGCGATATATAACACAGTAAAAGTTATAAGTTATTTTATCTAAATTGAAAAAGAAATAAATCTTATTTGTATCAAATAAAGAATAGTAGACAATAATACATATGACCGTTAAGTTGGTTGAAAATACCTCAGGAATCCTAGTAAGTGATCTTAAACTACCGTACAATGTATCAATATAAGAAGAAAATAATTCCAGTAAAGAAATTTGATAATTGTCTTTGTTTTTGTAACCACAACATAACCTTTCCTAAAAGAAAGAAGATGATAAAGAATCTGTATAAGATTAATGATTATCTTGACCAAATTTCTTTTATTGGTAATCGCACATTTTAATAACCATCTTATAAAAATTTCTCATTTGCCCAAAGAATAATAATCAAGAGAACTTTACATGTTACATCTAACCTAAATGAATACTTATATTTATATATTTACACATCCTGTTTGAATTTTGTTTTGTTAAAGACTCTGTCATTAAAAAAATATTTTATATACTTTTCTCATCAACTTAATAAATAAAAAATTTTTAAAATTAATGTTTTAATAGACATCGATTTTTTACAATTTTAATATTCTTGAATTAACTACATTGACTACAAAGCGACTAAAATATTTTTCTTGAAGAAATTAATTACTTTTATTCATTTATTTCAACAGTAATGTGCAGAAACAATAAGATTTTGATGATGATTTTATGATTTTTCGTGTACATTTTTTCAATTTAATAAGTTGGTTTGGTTGTTTGTAACTAAACGATGATTTTTTGCATCTGAAGACTTAGTTAACAGATACCTACTGTTTAAAATAGGTTCCGAATCACCACAAACATTTTAGTCCGAATTCAGAATTGAACTCACGGGCTATTGAATCGAATGCTAAAGTGCAAACCAATGATTGCCAATTTGACTTTAATCTATTGTATTTGTTCTATGTTTAATTAGAAAAATTGCAAATTCTATATTTATTTGGAATAACTAGAGTAAATCAAAATCCCTTAAAGTAACGAAATTTATGTGAATGCAAATAAATAGGTCATAAGCACTTTTTATTTCGTGATCTTGGTAATAAAAAATTAAACAATCATTAAACTAACTTATTTTTCTGTAAATTAAATATCATATGCATTAACCAGTTAGTTTTTGATAAATTTATCTGATAAAATTATAAAATTACTGTTCTCCTCTGAATGAAAATACTTTAAATATTTATGAAACATAAAATTATTCAGTTAATAGGTATTTTTAAATATATATTAAGTTCCTTAACTTAACAATAAATTATTTAACTAATTATAATTGTCGGCAGCAGTTGTAACATAAACATCAGTAGTTATAATAAAAGCATACTCCTATTGAAATTTGTCCAGCAATGAAGAGTACTCTACCAGCTATAGCCAATTTGCATCGTTCAAAATTTGATCATAAAATATATGTATCTGCGTGTGAAAAGAAAGTAGTTATTTTAGAGATTTCATGCAAACCAATTATCAATATTCCTGAGCAAATATATAGTAATGGTGTTGATAAATTACTACAATTATTTTCTAATTTTAATCAGTTGTTGATGTATATTTCTTTTTATACCTCAACAGCAATAATTCTATGGACATCATTCACATTTTTTTAAGAATGTTTCACACAACAGTCATCAGAACAAGCATCCAAGCTGTTTCAAGTAGTACACAACCCCCCACAAAGAGCTAAATGAGGTATTATCTAAGTTTTTATAATTATTACTTCTTATTTTTGAATAAGTAAGGAATTAAATGTTTGACATTATTTTGCTTTTTCATAAGGTTTCAATTTATTTTTTGAATATTTCACATATTTTTACATTTTGAATTAAATTTTATTCTAAAAATTTTGCCTCAATAGAATGAAGATGTTGTCAATAGAATGATCGATAATTTCAGTCATTATCAATCATTAATTCAGCAAAAATTTAACCTACCATTTATGGGATAAAAGCAGTAGTTCTGCTAAATTTACATTTTAAGGATTCTCAATTATCTTAAATTTATTGCAATAAAATCCATTTATGATCCCGGTAAGAAAATAGTATAGCTACTCAGAGTCGATTCGATAAGTTAATTATGAGTCATGTTAAACAAGTTAAGTTTACATTTAATTAGTTACCAAAATAAATTTGCTCTTACTGTAATGAAATATTTAACTATTTTATATTTTCTTATAAATAAATAAACTTATATTATCATTGCAATAATTTTTTTAGATTCTTCTACATAGTTTTTATTAATACAACGTAGATCAGTATCAGGTAAGCTGAAGCAGAATTTTGAAACAATATTAATGAGTGTTTAAATATGTATATTGCATATCTTTTGCTTACGAATAAATTTTTGCCATTTTATTTTTAATATATAGGAAAAAATTTTGGCTCCTTTAACTCTGGTATACGTAAACAATTGTGAATTTAACTATAACCAAAAGCGGATTTTCATTGAATGAAAATAATTCATTTTCTGTTCTAGTTTGTGTCACTTATTGTTATTATGAATCACAAGCGCTATTTTTTTCCCCTGCCCTATACCAAAGTTATTTATTCTGAGCTTAAGAGAAATTTCAAAGTGTCTAATTTATGATTAAAATATCTTGATGACGCCTAGTTCGTCTTATAAGCATTCGTTTTTTATCAGAAAATTTTGGTTTTTAACTCAAGTAAAAAATTATAATGTGATCGATATATCTTTTTCTAGTTTTAAAATGGGAGTCGGAAATTTAAAGACATTCAGATATTTAAGCATTGTGCAAATTTAGTATTTATAGGGATATGAAATGTCGGCACTTTATTTTTCTAGTCTGGAATTTGCACTCGAATTCAGAGATTTCAATTAACATTTTATTTATTTCGCTTGCATCGAATAGTTCGCTACATATTTTTCATTTCTTTTCATTATGAATTAAAAAATTACCAGTAATATATCAACGGAACCAGCGCATTATAGTAAGAGGAATACGTGATTCGTAATTGACATAAGCATGGTTTTTATTTCAGTTTCTCGCGTAATAAATCGTAACTAATCAAAACTAAAAAGAAAAAGAATCTAAGCAAATATGTCAAATATTAAATAGAGGTGCAAGCGTCATAGTTTGGAATAAGAAAATTTTAATTGGTAGTTCTATCAATCAATCAATCAATGAAATAAAAATAATCTTTAAGCTTTACAAACAAATTTAATTAGAGATTCATTACTATTTTCATAAATACTAATTTAAACAATGTTATTATTCATTATTAGTTAGTATATTTTAATTCATTTTATAATTTTTTGAATAACCGATTTTCAAACAAAAATGTTTCTATTTAATATTTTTAGCATTATTATATCAGGTAAGAAGTACAAAATGAGGAAATAATTTGCAATTCTTTTTACATTTTAATTTAAGCCTAAAATTATTACTTGATATTAAAATTATTTCGAAATTTATGTTTTTGTTTGCAGTATTCTTCCTAATATCTGTTGTAGCTAGCAATCGTGTTTTGGAACTTAGCGATAGGTAAGAATGCTCTTTACTTTTAGTTTTTGTTTATGTATTGCTGGTGATATAGCATATAAATAATGATTTTTTATCATTTTAGTACAATACAAAAAAATAAAATCTATTTAGTTAAAATATTGGTTATGCTAAGTAATGCTTTTTCCAATTTATTCATGATTTTATAGCTCTTTATATGGCTATAGAATAAGGGGAAATAATGATGGCATATATTTCACTTAGTTCTATAAAATCGAAGATTTTTTTTTCTTTTAGCTGAGTTCAGCAACAAAATGGGCAAAATTCTTGCTAAAATTTATACAAACTTACAGTTTTTCCCCTCTTTATGTTAATTTTTCATAGAAGTTGCATCATTGAATTTCTTATTATAGTCTCTGTATTTTTTATATTTTGAATTATTAATATAGATTTTGAAGTATTTGGAAATTGCAAAATTACTGAGCAGGAAATTATTTATTTTGTTCTCTTATTTTCCTTTATTTTAATAACTATGATGAGTAAGAATTAGTATACCCTATGATATTGAGATTTCATTTTATCAATGCTTGATATCTGGATAATAAAAAATTATAAATACATAATTTCCAAAAAAGTATATTCACTGTTCATATTTAAATTATATCAATATTAACATTGATAATAATACTATAGAATTTTCTAATTTATTGCTAAATCAATTTCTATTAATGGTAGTTCTGAAATTCTCTAGTTGTGAAATATTTATGTATTTTTGAATGTGGTCCATACAAGATAATCAGATGCTATAAAATGACTGTAACTATTCATCGTTATAATATCTGTGTAGAAAATTATCATTTAAAATGCTTATCATTAAATTTGGCTCTAAATTATATCATTACCTCTTTATTGTAAAAATTTAAATTCTGTAGTAGGTAAAAAAAAAAAAAAAAATTATACAAATATTTTAAGAAAATAATTTACATTTTTAGGAAAATTAATTTTTTGTGCATTTTATCAATCCATACTTGCTTATTGATAAAAATTGAAATATTAAGTTGATGAGTTTGTGGATTTTTTCTATTTAAAACAGTGTTAAAATTAAAAAATATAATATTAACATTTATTAATCTTGTTAATAAACTTATAGGGATTTTTTTTAATTACCAAAGTAACATTTTTATGCATCATTTGTAATCATTTTAGTGTTATTTGTATCATCTTTATACATTAATTAATTGCTTTATACATTTTTTATGCATTATTATTTTTATATCTCATTTGTACTATTAATATTTCAATAATTCTTATGGATAAAGTACCTTTTTCAATATAGCCCTTATCACAAAACATTTTACACTTAAATTTATTTTTCACACACTATTTTACTTTTACTTACTGTCATCAAGTTTATTGATTGTAATTGATGTATTCTTAAGTTGATCATCTACTATTTCTGTAACACTTTCAATAGTTAAAAAATAAAAGTTGTCTTTTAATTTTTTTTAAAATTGATGCCAAATTTATCGTTTTGCTTATAATTGTTTCATTTTAAATATAGATTGTTCTAAAAACCTTGCAGCAAATAAAAAATTTCTGAAACTTACCTTTCCAACCAATATTTTTTCTAGTAAGGAATTTAAATCTTTCAATCTTAAATAATAATTTTTTATGTAACTTATATATTGTATAGTGATATTTATATTAGTTTTTTTTTTCCATATCTTCTAGAGGTGTTTTATTTTCACATTCATTGCTTAGTATCTTATGATTAAAGGATGTGTTGCTATGAATTGAAATTGGTTCAGAAATTTTTTATTATGATTAAATCAGCCTCTGTTAGTGGTATAAATATTAAATTGAATTTAAAAAAAAAAAAAAAAAAAAAAAATAAAAAAAAAAAACTCAATGACATTTCTATATATTATAACATGTTAATGTATTAAAAATTCTATTATTATGTTTAGAAAGTGTACTTTATGTTCTTGAAATTAATATTTAAAAAATTTTTGCTGTTCTTACTTTTTTTTATGTGTATTTCTAATCATTATAAAATGTTAATTAAATTTTATACTTAAGGACATATGTTTTAATTCTTGTTTTATGCAATAATTTATTGGCCGAAATGAGTATCCATGTTTCTTTAATTAGCCTGAAAAACTTATTTCTATTTGTTTTGCTTATACCTGTACTTGACTTATATTTAAAACTTACTTAAATTTGTATTGCTATTTTCTTTTGTATTATGTCACATTTATTACTAACAGAATATTTCACAGTTGTTTCATTCCCCTGAATAATATGTATGTGTTTTGTGCATTGTTATTAGAATGTTGAACAATTCTAATTATGTAATTTTCAAAAAATTTAAATATTGTCAGCTATGGATGTAGTAATGGATATAAATGCTGCATATAAAATATTTGAAAATGATAAAATTAGGTGTATAAGAAAAGATTGTGTATAATTTGATCTATTTTGAAACTTGTAAAGAAATGTACAGAGGATTAACCAAGTACCTGCCATCATTGTTTTTTTTTTTTTAAAGATTAGTTACTGTTTCTAATAACAATTTTTTACTACACATGTATATTTTACATTTATTGTATTTAAAATTTGCAAACACTGATATTAATTTATAAACTAACAATATTCAGCTTAAATACCGGTTCCTTTAAATTAAGTAGTATTTTTAAAAAAATACAATTTATCTCATAGAAAGTCAGCCACAGTGGTTTTTACTATATCTAGTAAGAACAGTAAAAAACCATAACTAGCACACATAATCTGAATGAAATTATGAAAAAATAAAATATTAAAGAGAAAATTAACACAAATATGCATTTGAACAATCTATGCACTCAATAGCTAACATAAGCACACTCATTTCCTTTGGAATTACAAAATTATTCTCGATTTAAAAAATTTTTTATAATTTACATTTCGGAAAATTAGCTCTCAGTTTTTATTTTTTCCTCCATTTTGTTATATTGCACAACACTTTTTTTAAATTTTTTTTTATTAAGGATTAATATTTTTGAAATTTAGATAATCAGGAGTTTATTGCATTAAATATTTATTTGAAATTATATTTAGGCCAATTGAGTTATAAATATAAAATCTTTTAGTTTAATTCTTCAGAGTATAAAATAATATTGTTTCAACAAACAAGAAATAAATCTTACTTAAAAAAATCCCTTGGGGCTTATTTTGTGCTGCTCATTTTTTTATGGACATCTAAGTTATTTTAGAATAAAAAGCGCTTATAGTAAACAAACCATTTGTTAAACCAGACTTATACTTTATTTAAATTATTTTATAATTCAGCAATTTAATATAATAACACATTTCAGAAATATTGCATACAAAATAATTGCTTCTTTGAAATTTGAGCAATTAGGCTAATTGTTTCTCAAATTTTTTTCTATAATTTTTTTTCAAAACTCTTTCATTTTCTTCTAAAGTTTCATTTTAGAACACTGCACACTTTGTATTATCCAATGTTTTAATTTTTCTAAATAGATTAATGCATATTTATAGATAATAAAAGGCAAATATGAATGCTTATTTTGCAAAGATAAGAAAGGATATAAGCTGAGGGAATGGATTTAATGTCTATTCATTTTATGTGAAATACTTGTAGACATTGAATAAAAGTACTGATTGATTTTATTTAATGTCTTGATGTTCAAATGTTACTGAGTTCATTTTAACCTCAATGATACAAAGCAGCTATAGTTTGGGATGCTATTTCTGTTAGTGCTTGAATTATTTTCTCTTACTTTATAAATAATATTTCATTTTAATTATTTTCACTACTGAACATTTTATTTTCAGTAAAGGGAGGCTTAAAGCTAATTATACTCTGTGTATGTTAAATTCTGTATGCAAGTAAAATTGCAAAATTGATAGTATTTAGTATACTAAAAGAGATTAGAATACTAATACTTAGTATACTAAGAGTAATTAAGATTAAAATTATATTATGACCAGTTTCAATGTCATTGTTTATATAAAGTATAAGTGGAATGTAAAATTTTTTTTATTGTTGGTTACATTAAAGAAATTAATGTAACCAACGACATTACATTACATAACATCTTACTAATGTTGCAAATTTACTGCAAACTTTTTCCCTTATAACAGCAAAATTTGCATAAATTGCTGTTGTAAGGGGAAAAAGTTTGCAGTAAATTTGCCTATTGATTTAAAAACATATCATCACACACTACTGTCTTATTTTTAAAATAAAACTTTTTGTGCTTTTTACTTGGTCATGCTGTTTGATAAATTATCCATTCTTGACTCACTTAATATTAAAATTTAAAATGTAAAGATAAATTATTGTTAATTAATCAATTTCAAATGATGCAAATTAAATTTTACTTTTCTTTTTAAGTAAAATATATTTTAACTAATGTGAATTAAATTTTACATAAAAGGAAGCCATTAGTTAGAAATAATACAGGTTTTTTCAGTTATACTATATAAAGAACACAATTCATATGAGCATTAAGTTGAAAATATTTTAATGAATTTTTTTTTAATTTAAAAATTACTTAATACAAGAATCCTTAAGAGTAAATAAGTAGTAAAATTTAAAGAAGAGCAATCCATATGTAATCCTTCATTAGCTTCAAAAATTAGAATTAAGTAACTAGTCAAAATCAATCATTAAAGTTTAATTTGTTTAATTTTAAAATCATTAAATTACATTTTGTCAACAAATATTTGCAGAGGTTGAGTAAGGAGTGCAGAAGTTCAGATGGTGAATAAGTACCGAGAAATTATAAATGGAATACCAGATTTTTAAAATAATGCAAATAAAAAGTAATTTTCAAATTGATACTAAAGGAGACAATTTTAAATTGAACTATGCCAATATTGATAAATATCTAAGTTAATTTAATATTATATGACAGAGCATTCCTTATTTTTTTTTTCATGTTGTACATTTTAACAATTTTAAAACTGTTTAGTAAGCAATAGGATTATTGTTGCTTTTTTACTGTTTTTTTAATAAGTTATGTACATTTTAGATTTTTAGAAGTTCGGTCTAATGGTGTTTGGCTTGTTATGGTAAGTTTAGAAAAAGTTTAATTATGCATGGCATTTATCAATTACTAATTTTATTTATAAAAATATACTCAAATACACAGTGTATTTTAAAATTATGTATTTTCAATTTAGACTTGAAATATATTCTTTTTTTAATAGTTTTCAAAACTATTTGAAGGCAATTAGTGTAATTATTAATTTGATGTAAAGTTTTTGACAATTTTTTTCTCTGAAATCTAGGGAACCACAAAATTTTTTTAATAAGTTGTTTCTTGAAACATTCACCTTTTATTTCTTCTACTTTAAATATTTTAAGTGATTTTCAAACCTTATGCTTTTAAATTTAAATTTGGAGACTGCAATATTTGGAGATAAATATTGACAGAATTTGTTGCAGTAAATAATATTTTCTTACAGAATTTTGAATGAAGTCAATGCAATTCAATGAAGCAAATACCATTAAAATTTTAAATATTTTTTAATTTTTCAATTTTACCACATTAAATAGGAACATAGTTTGATCTAAATTTGTTGGGACTTTATGAAAGATATTCTTAAAAATATCTAAGTAGAGAGAATCTTATCGAAAACTATTGTATTTCCCCCTTTTTTTTACATTTAACTATATTCATGTAATCCTGGAAAGCAAAAAAATTAGATTTAAATTTTTTCAAACTATATCATTGTAATAATTCTTTTTATCGCATTTTTTGGAAAATAGGTTTATCTTATTTCATGAATATAATGCTCTATAAATTTTGAATTTTTTAGTTTTCCTTGGTAATATTGTGTGTGATTCAAATGGTCATTTAAGATGTATATTCTAACTTAATCTATGCTCACTAAATATTCTTTTAAATTTTGGTAACTGATTAAAATTTAAAAAAACAATTAGTGAATATAATTGTTTTCGTGTGCCAGCTAGGCTGGCAAATGGGGTGCACTGCTCCACTTTTCCAACTGAACCGCATTTGGTGTGGAGTCCGATTTCTTCAGTACACACACATGCCATAGGGACCTGTTTATATGGTAGGCAACCATTGATGCCTCATTCACACACAAGGAAAGGAAAAGACTGGATAGAGAGAGAGAAAGTACATCCATGCCTGAACCGGGATTCAAACCCAGGACCTCCCTATCTGTAGTCTGGCATGCTGACCACTAGACAAGTTGGCAGGCAGTGAATATTAGTTAATGTTCAGATAATATATATATATGAAAATCACAAAGACTAATCTTGTAATTCTTTTTATGGTCTTAATCAGTAATCAGTCTTATGGTCTTAACCAGTCTTTTTGTGATTTTTAAATCTTTATAAATTCTTGGTATATTTAATGTATAGATGACATGCTTAGAAAAATACTGAAAAGATAAATATTCCAGTACTTGTCTTTGAAAACATTTTGCTTTGAAACATTTTGCATGCTTTTATAAAACTTGATTAATTTAAAGAAGGCATCTAGAAATCACAAAATTAATTTTCAATTTTTGAAGAACTTTTTGTTTTATTTTGAACATTATAATTTCTGAAATAAGACTTTTAATTAGCAATACTACCAATTCAAGAAAAGTATTCGAACAATATTTAAAACAGTAAAATGTACATTTAACTTGACTAGATGTTTATTTTCTTCTCATAATTCTGAGAAATGCTTAAATTCAAGCAGTGAGAATAGTACAGGTAGCTATAAAAATTATTCATATGAATATTGCGTAGAAAGTTTTGAAATATTGAAAATTAATGTTGTTGCAAGAAAGTGTCTGTAAGAAAATAGGTAGTCTTATAAATTGAAATATATTGCTTGTTAAATTGTATTTTCTATTTTAATGTAAATTGTGTATAATTCACAGAGTTTTTTTCTGAAACAAAATTATTATTTATTATGTTAATATGTGAGAATTTATTTAATTACTATTTATCTCCTGTGAATTCTTTGATACCACGATTTCATAATAATTATCTCTTTATATTCATTGATTCATTAAAAATTTGTGATAATTTATCTCTATTTTAAGTTTGTAGAATTACTATTTATCTTGTTTAAAAATGCTGTTAAAATATAAAGATTCTAATATTTATTATCATTTTAAGTTTTATGCTCCATGGTGTGGCCACTGTAAAAATTTGGAACCCATTTGGAATCAAGTAGCCCAATCTCTTGTTGATACAGACATAAGAGTTGGTAGAATTGATTGTACAAGATTTACAAGTGTTGCTACTGAATTTTCAGTTTCTGGATTTCCCACCATTCTTTTGTAAATTTTATTTTAAAATATATATTCAAAATCTTATTTTTTTCTGAATTATAGGTAATATTTAATTTATATTTATTAGTAAAGTTACTTTTACATTATTAAAATTCATCTTAATAGATAGGCACTTTTGGAAATCTAGGAATTATTATACTTTATTAAATCTTTAATTATTTTTGAGCTATTTGCTTTAAAGTGTGTTCATTTTATATGTATAATGACTTACTCTAAAATATTGATAAAACCTTTTTAATATACATTTAAATAAAATATTATTTTACTAATCATACTTATAATTTTTGATAAAAATACTATAATTTATTAGATTATTATTTATTAGAATTTTAACTGTAATATGTATTTAAATTGATTATATCTGAATGCAATGTTTTATTTTTATGCTTCATTTATGCATCACTTAATTTGGGATCAATGATTAATTTAAATTAAAAATAAAGTTGAAAATTGATAAATTATTAAAATTATTTAATTTGATTTTTTCTAGTAATAATTATAAATACTAAAATTCATTAACTCAATGTTTCTGTTACTTATTAGCTTCTTTCATGACCATTAACTTTACTTTAATAGTTTAATTCTTCATAGGTTATAAACACTTTTTGAAATGTTTATAATCTTTGCTATTTTCTAGCATTAAAGGACATAAAACAGTAGAATATCGAGGAGATAGAGAACGCTCTGATATTGTTGACTTTGCTCGAAGAATGGATGGGTAGTTATTAAATAAATATTAATCCTTTACTTTTTTATTCAAGAATCATTTCTTTATAAATTATAACTTAGATGTCTAAGTTTTATAATAATTAATGCTTCAAAAATATTTCATTTACTTTTTTAACTTAATAAAATATACAACTTTATATTTTTAAACATTTTTTTATATTCATTATTTACCAGCAAAAAGTTCTTATGAAATGATTTTTTATAGTGATCTATATCGATACAATATAATATATTTTTTATAACTAATAAAAAATTAGACTTTATATGTATATATAGGGTAGGGAAAATTGGAAACAAAAATTTATGATTTTGAATTATAGATATTACTTAATTAAAAATCATAAATTTCTGCTGATTTGACTTAATTTAGTTTACTGGAATTTGACTATACATAATATAATGCATTTGTATTATTTAATGGAAATACCTAATTCTATACAGAATATATTGCATATTAGTAATAACAATATTTTTGTTCATTATTTTTAAATACAGTTTTACTTATGCTATTCTTTTTCAATTATATTTACGGTATGTAATGACTAATAATTTTTTTTATCAGTTCGATAAAAATTTCATTTTTAAGCTACACTGATATTCTTTAAATTGTGAGCTGATTTTGGATGATTGTTTCAGTTCATAGTTATTTGTAAACAGCATATAGAGTATACACTCTAATGTTTCTGTTTGCATTAAATTTGCAACATTGAGTGAAATGATCTTATGTATGTGAAAACAAAACATGTAAGGAACAAAGGGTAGGAATATTTTCAAATGATTAGCGTTTCAGCATATTTAGATGGTGCACTAATTAACGTCTTATTTAAACATATCTTTTTAAGATAGGAGTTTCCACACAAAATACTGTATTATGCCTCAATAAAAAGAAATGCTTACCATTAAATGTCAAAATTCCATAAATGCAAGATCATTGCCTATTGAGTGGGTATTATTGTTTTGTAATGTTGCCACATATTTGTTTGATATATTTGCCCGTATTTGTATAACACTAGTTTAAAGAAATTCAACTAGTGTTATACAAATATAGAATCAATGGGTTGCTGAGAATTATATTAAATGGCATGCTGGATCTCAGTGCTCTCCAATGATTTATGCCCCAAAAAATAAGCCTATTTTAATATTGGACTTGCGAAACCATACTACCACATAGATGATTAGTCAGGAAACAAGTTTCTTTATAACATGTTCAATTTGCTTACACACTGAAACAACAATATAAAAAATATCTTTTTATATGCTTTTCTTTATGGTATCTCAATTTTAATATCTAACAGTATATATAAAACCTTATAAAAATATGAATCCTTAATTTTTGTCCTATTAAATATCTTTATAATATTTATCAATCTGCAGGCAGAAAATTAAAAAAATTAGCATGATTGCTAATATTTTGTTAATTATCAAAACCATGATAAAAAATGAGTATTTATTTTTCTAATTCATTTTATTTCATCTTTTAAAAATATAATACTCAAGTTCTAGTGAATTAAATTTAAAAGGGAAAAAAATGCCATTTTTAAGTTTTATATAAACAAGATTTAAAACATAATAACATATAGCATTTTTAGATTTTAATGTATAAAATAGAATTTTATATGCTGAAATAATTTTTTTAAGAGAACTACATGTATAATAATTTTATACTGATTCAAAATCATAAATATAGTTGTATATTTACATTGTTTTAAATATAAAATAACATTGATGTAAAATTAATAAATAAATATTAAGTTTACTTGATTTTCTCTAAATTTTCCATATCTGATAATCAAATATCTGAGTATTTAGGAATTAGTTTTAGATTTTAAGAAGAATTTAATCTTAAGAGCTAATATTAATTTGATTATTACTATCAGTAATGTAAAAATAGGTCATACAATACCTGTGTTTCACTTCTTTATTATTCAAATGAGAACTTAAAAAATGTATTTTTTTTAACTACAGTATATTTTTCTCTATTTTAGACCTGCAGTTCGACATTTTTCTAATTGTGAACAATTTCAAGCTCTAAGAAGGGATAAAAAAGTATTTTTTGTTTATGTCAATGAACCCAAACTTGATGAGAAAGAACTTCTAAAAGTGAGTAGCAATAAAATTTTTCATGGAAATTTTTAATAGTTTAGTTGTATCTTTAATATTTGTTGTATTACTATGTAATTATAATTTAATTGCTCCTAAATTTTATTTTTAGTAGCTAATAAAAAACAATAAGTTTTAATTATATTTGTGAAATATGTGCATAATTGCCATGCAATACTTATATGGTGTAGCTGTACATTTATTTAGTTATGTTCATGTGGTAAAATTGTACGAAATTACAGTATTATCAAATTAGTTTGAGAATAAGATAGCTTCTTTTCTAGTTTCCTGAGTATGATTGATCAGTGATAATGAGAAACATGTAAAGAAATTTAAGGAGGAAATGAAAATGATTTATACGATCTAATCCATTTAGGTTTTATATATATAATATAAAACTTATAGTTTTTGAAATAATCAATTTTTTTTATTTAAGAATTTCCACCTTCTTATTATTAAACTTAGTTTTATCAATAATTCCTATGGAGTTATTTTAGTTAATGAATATTAATAAAAGATTATTTTAAACAAATAAAACCCCTTGAAAGTATGAAGTGGTGAGTGTTAGATACATAATCCATCTGCATCCATGCCTTTTTAACTCCTGAAGTTTCTTTTTGCTTAATTAAATTACAATTAAAATTGCTTGCTAATCATTAACATTTTTTAAAATGATTGCTCATTAATGAAATTAAAATATGACTCTAATTTGGGAATTTTATTTAAGAAGGTATGACAATGGAAAATATAAGTCTCTATAACAGTTATCTATTATTTTTATTATAATTATCCATTTTACAAATAAAATCAAAATGCACGTTTTATATGTTTTTATAAAAATTTCTTTATTTTTACATTTTAACTATGGATTCAGTGGATAACTTTATATAATCAGTTCAATTATACTTAAGGAATAAATTGCTGATTAACATATTTCAGAAATAAAAAGTTTAATAAATCATCAATCATAAATACTCATTGTCTGGTTAAATCTAGATCCTAATTTTGCAATAACACTCTAATGTCAATATTGAAAATATTTTATTGCATTAAAAAAAGATGTAATTTTGGTTTAAGATTTCTTAATGAATAAGATTTTTATATTGTTTATACCAGCCTTCTATGATCATTTAAAGAATTAAATAAGAAAAATATTCAACAGATTTTTTTCAAATTCAAATACCTTATAAAAATTGTAATTTTGTTAATAAAAATTTTTTTTTATTGATATAGTTTATTTTACTTGCATCAATTCTTATTTTTTTATGCATTAATTTATTAGATTAAATGCATATTCACTTGTTTATTATCATGACACGAAAAACTGGTCTAATTTCGTGTAAGCTCTTTTTTTCATTCTAGATTACATTTATTAGTAATAAATTGTATGAATAAAGTAATGTAGTTTGCAGTTTAATTATATCTCTGAAAAAAATTGTAATGTTTTAAAGGTTTAAGTATTTGCAGGCATATATATATATATATATATATATATATACTACCTGTTATTATATTTGTTTCACAATTATATTATTATAAATTCATACTTAATATGATATAATTTAATGTTCTGTATTTCAACTTAAATATTTTAAACTAGCTATGATGCAAATGAAGAAAGATTAGTATTTTGTTGCTGGATGTTTGAAACAGCAGGGCTGGTTGAAAGGATTAAATCCTACGAGTTGGTACAGATGTCAAATGCACCAAACCTGTAGATTATTATATCAGAATGGATTCTTGTGATTTTATCATGCAACATGATGTCTGTCTGCATGAAATTTATTTGGAGTTATAGTAACCTTTGAAGCTTTTGCAATGTGTTTCGTTTATTTTAAATTTATTTCTTTAAGTCTTTGTGTTTGAAGTTGAACACAAAAAGATGAAGTTTCATTTTCAAAGTGAATAAAATTCAAACATTTGAATTTTCATATTTATATGAAACTGGTGTCAAGTATGAATGTTGATAAATTGAATTTGCATAATTTGAAAATTTAGAGCATGAGTATTGTCCAACCAGTGCCGATGATTCTTCTAAGAGTGATGATTAGGTGAATACTTTTACTTTATGTGTTATTTCATTAAAATTGCTGTTATATGTAGTAATTTATTAAGTATGTAGAAATATGACATACATTTAGGTTTATTTTGAATTCTTGCTAATTAGAAACTGGGGAATTTTCATAAAAAATGTATATTATTTACGTTATTAATTTAGCTTTATTGCCTGGTTGTCTCTGAGAGTCTAGACTACATTTACCTTGTTTTTCTTAAAGTGGGTGCCATTGCCCAGTTAATTAAAATTTGATTTTTCTAAAGCTATATGTTATTTGTATTATTGATTTAGATTTATTCCACAGTTGTTAATATCAGCTTGCTATTGTTATATACTATTTACTTTTCAATTTTTATTCTTTTCATTCATGAAGAGAAAAAAAAATTATATATATTTTATTGAGCTAGTAAGAATAGTAGTATTGATATTTAGAGTTTTTTTATATTTGTTTGTAATATATAATCTTAATGAAATTAATTTCTGGTTATTAGTTTTGTAATAATGTGCGAGCATGATGTTCAAACTTTGAGCTTGAGTGTGATTGAATTTTGTACAAAGTAATTTAATTTGGCGAGAAAACTGCTGCACTGGGTAATAAAATTGGAAAATTCCACCAATCCCTTACCGGCTTGAAAAATTTTATTATATTGGGTAATGTTGCAGACCAATAAACTGTTTGCAGACTTCTGATGTTCAAAAATAAGAATTAATTTAGGAATGAACATTTATTATATATTTTTATATAATGGAGTTGAATCTTCAACTTAAGTGGCTGAGAGTCATCCTGTTAAAACATCCTACTCAAAACTTTTCCAGAGCTCTTGTTTTATGCTCTCTGACTTGAAAAAAGGGTTTGAACATCATTCTCTGATTGATCAGCACTTCCAGATTATGTTTTTCTCCCCTACTTATAGGCTGAAAGAGCAATACTTTCGCAAGTATAGTTAATGAAAGAGAATCACCATATCTTTATATTGTTATAAAATTTTGAAGTAGATAAAACAATTAAAATGTTTTTAAAGTTAAAAAAAATAATTTTCATATTAATTTGAATAAATTTATAAAAATTATTACGTAGAATTTTTTTTATTCAGTTTAATATTTTTGTATTAAATATTGAATAAAAACTGCTCTCATTATTGGAAAAAGTCATTGATAAATTTATAAACAAAATTATATATTTTCTTTGGTTTTTAAATATAATGGGTTCAAATTTCTCCCAATGATATCTCAAAGAATTCAAATTTAATGATGTAGTAGTTATTATTTATGTTATTATTCAATTCAATTGGTTTTTGAATTTTCAACCAAATTTATAAATGATTAATAATAACCTAAATTAAGTTTCATGTTTCTAATGCAACATAATGAGTAATTTATAGGAAGATAGGGTGTGAATCTTATTACTATTGATAAAGATACATATAAAATATTAATAAAGATATTTTTATATTTAAGATTTATTAAGTTATACTTATTCCTTGTTTTATGAAATAATCTTTCTGTGGAATATTTTTAATTAATAGCTTTTAATATATTGAATTAATAACTCTCTATTAAAAATTAAGGAGAAAACATTTAATAGCTGACTTAATGTTAATATAAATTTGAGTACTTTTCTCCACAAAGTAATTGAAAATCCTGAAATAATAATAAAATTAATCGCCACTTTCTTCAAGAATTTACACATTTTACTGATTTTTTTTTTAATATGAAATTTGAAATTTTAGAACTAAAAATAGGATTATCTGTCATTTTAAAAATAACTGTTTTAAGTATTAAAGGACACATATTTTACTAGGGTCTGAATTTCTCTTGCTTATTACTCTAAGATAAAAAAATATCAAGTATACCTATCTTTTTGTAGTATAAGCAATCACCGATAACTTCATTTGCCATGTCTCTTCTTTTAATATCCTGAAATTATTAAAAAAATAAAAAAATCAGGCAATTACAAATCAAGTTTGTTTTTTACAAATCAAACTTGTATTAATGATCTTATACTTTGCTTGTATTTTTAAAAATTTAGTCTTGAAATTTGAAGACAGCATTAAAGCATAGTTGATATTACAGGATAATTATACTAGAATTGCTGAAGAATTCCAAACTTTCATAAATTTCTATACTGCTCCTAAACAATGTATAGCTCAAATTGAAGGTGTAGCAGTTCCAACTAAAGAATCTGTATATGTATGTAAGGATGGTTCATGTTTCCGATATGAAGGTTTGTGAAATAAATTGTAATATTTCTTTAGAATTTCTCATCTCATTTTTTTTACAGCATTACAATTTGTTTGAAATTGAAGTTAATTTTATATTATTGAATTATGTTGTCAAGACACATAATCTTCTTAGTGTTTTGAAATTTTTATACAATAAAAATTTTTTTTTCTGATTTATAACATTTTATGGTTTTCATATGTAGAATGCTTGCAACAATGATAAAAACTTTAATCTCTATAACAATCGTAAATTAATCTGCATAATTTAACATCTATAGTTCAAATTTATTACATTTTGTTCATGTTTTATTTGCATTATATTTAATAACTTTATTAATGTTTCTAATATATTTAATCTTAATTGAAAATCATATTTATAGTTAAAGTTTAAGTTATTTTGTCTTTAAAATATTTCCAAATCTAACAAAATCTCATTACAGTTTTAAAATGTTTTTGTTCTTTAAATATGTAGTTATTTAAATAATCCTTAAAGATTATTTAATAAATGTTAGCTCATTGCCTTTAAAAAAATTAAGTTTTATATTTTAAAAATTTATATCGTGAATAAAATATCAGCATGGCAATAAATTGATTCACAGTCATATTTTGTTAAAATTTAAGTGTGAGGATTTTATTGTATGTGCAAATGATTTGAGTTTACAGTTTTATAATTTTTAACTTGGTATTTTATTTAATGGAGTTATGTTTATAAAACTGTTTTGTTTTCTAAACAATCAAAAATATTAAATTACTTTAATTAAAATGTTTTAACCAAGTATTTGAAAAAATATCAAGATCTTAATTTAACAGTTTGCACAAAAAAAAAAAAAAAAATTATTGGTGTAGATTAATAAGTAAACATTACTTTGTATTCTTAATAACTTCATTTAATATATAATTATATTTTAAAATTCCTTTAATAATTGTTTGCGCTTTTTATTATTATTGGCGATAAGTATTTTTTAAATTTCTATTGTCACATGTCTTATGTCTTGACTGCACAAACATTTTTGTTATTCTGTAGTTTCTTGAATATTTGTTCCAAATCTCATAAGTTTAATATTGAAATAATGTATGAAATTTTTCAAATATTTAGAAAATTGGTTTTATATCTTATTATCATTACCTCGTTTAAATTAATTCTGTTTTTCTACTTCATGAAATACTTGTAGATTATAAATACAATGCTAAAAAAAAGTGTTTATTAAAAAATTCATTTTATTTAAAAAATTTTATCTATGCAATTTTAATTTATTAGTTATTTTATTTGTTTTTCTTGCATATTTTAATAAAAATAAATTTTAGAAAAGCTACTTGAAGAAGATAATGTTACATTGCATACTTGGATTAACAAAGAACGATTTCCTGTATTTATCAAGATTACTCCTGGTAATTTTCATCAATTGATGAAGACAAAAAAATTTCTTGTTATGGCTGTGTTAGAAGAAAATCAAATTGGTGGGTTGACTCTTAAAATGTCAGAGTAAGTATATACTATATTTATTAACTGTTTTAAGGTATTTAAGATAAATACATAAAGATTATTAAAATGTGTTTAAAAATTCTTTTATCATTGCAGTTTGACTTAAATATCAGATTGCAATGCAAAAAACGAAATAACTCATTACAGAATATTTTTTACTTTGTCAAAAAAAGTTTGTTTATGAGTATCAAAAATGCCACATTTAGTTTTATTTTTCATTATATAATACAGTAAAACAAAACTAATTGAAGCAAAATTACTGAAAGTATGAACTTATTTTGATTTCTGTTCAATGTGGGAAATTTTACAATAAAAATTATGAACAAAGACGATCAATAATGACATTAGCAATATTGTATTTAATAAAAATTATAATAATAGTTATAAAGCAATATAATAAAACTTAAAAATAATTGCAGAATTTGAGGAGAATCAAGTAATAAAATTTTTCTTACCTTCACCCATCATACAACCCAGATTATAAGCATAAAACTCTTAACTGATCACAAAAATATTAAAATGTAGCAGAATGTGAGTAAAAATTTTACTTAAGAATATGAACATTTTATAGCTTGAAGGTTTATTTTGAATTTTTTTAAAATCATTATTAATATAACTAATTTATCAAGTAGCTACAATAATAATAATAATAATATAAAACTAAAATAATACTGATTTCTTAACTGTTTAACTGAAAAGAACTAGAAAAAGGAACTTTTTGTTTGCTTGTGCAGTTCTATAAACAGTTAAGAGATCAGTTATATTATTTTAATGATATTTATTAGAATTTTTTAAATAATAATCATTTGAAAGCTTTCTTTACAACTTTTAAAGCATGAAAATATATTTACTCCTTGTCAAAGAATTTTTTAACTCATTATTGGTTTGTTTTTTGACAGTTTTCTTTGCAATGTATAATTATTAGATTATGAATTTTATCAAAAGCTTTTTTTTTTTAATCTAAAAGACGTACAACATTTTTTTTTAAGATCCATCATTCTAATATATTAAAATATGTGATTGTTAGCATATAATAATCAAAAAACGATAAATTTCATTCAATTTAAATTGATTATTTATATATGAGCATTGACTATACTGTTTAACAAAGAATTTAAATGAATTTGCTCATAGTATAAAGGAAATTAATGTACAAAATTTTAAAAAATTCCTGAGTTTTAAAATATTGTGTGATAAATTTTTATTTAGTTTTGATTTTAAACTAATTGATAACTATTAGCTTTCTATTTTGAAATTAATTTATGAATATGTGGTCTAAAACTTTGCTGCATTTTCATCCTGTAAATTAAAAAAAAGTAAGTAAATCAAACCATATTCTGTTTGTTTACTGAAATTTTGTCTTGAGTTGAAATGAGGATGGCTCCTCAGAGTCCATTGGAAATTAATACCAGAGTTATTGCTCTCCTCCTTAAGTAAAAAATCCTTTGTTTTGAAGTTTCATGACTGCATTTGTAATTAAATTAAAGTGTAATTTGTGTTGATGACAAAGTTACTTATGCCACAATGTAATTAATTAAAATGCCGTAACATATTGCTCTGGAATTCTTTTTGATTCAAGAAAGATTGTCATTTACATTTATCTACTAAATATGATTTTTTTACACATAATCAGAACTCTCTTTTTTTACATTTTCACAAAATTTTCTTTTAAAAAACAATTAAGATTTTTCAATTTTTAAAAAGTATTGTTTTTGTCCATTGCAGAATATGTGTTTATACACTTTCTTTATGTACATTCAATAGAAAATACATTGAAAATCAAATGAAAAAGTTCTGATTTCAATATTTTATTACTTTCTAATTAAAAGAAATTTTCATGTATTTTATGCTTCATTCAATTTTTTTTAGCTGATGTTTATGTGAGAGACCTCATTAAAAGTATATGTCTTTGGTGAAAAAAATATTAAAAACCAGGTTATTTGTGACTTTCTGTGAGCTCATTTTAGTTTTGAGACTCATTTTTATTAATCTATTAATATTGTGGTAAAAATATTTTCTAGTTTAAAAAGTTTTTATAAAATTTTTTTATCTTTTAATTTATTATATATTTAAATTTGTTTTAAATTGTTATCTCTTATGTTCTTTTTAGATTCCGAGATGTGGTTGAAGCTATTGCGGTTAACAACAAAAATTTATTTCATGAGCAAGTATTTTCATAATATGCTATTATTTATTTTTTTCATGAAAACGCTATTCATTAACTTATTTAAAGAATTTTATGTTTTTTTTTATAATACTTGACTTTTTTTACTGTTAAAATGGTCAAATTTTAAAATCAGCCTTACCATACAATATATTTGTATTTAAAACATTACATTGTATTCTACTGAAACATGTTTGGTCTGATAATCATTTTATTTAGTAAAGGGGGATAAAGTACTTCAATCACTATTGAAAATATTAATAACCTTCCATGAAATTTGATACTAAATAAATGAAAACATAGCAAACCAAAAATTTGAGTGAAAACATGAGACAGCAATAATGTTTTAATGTCAAAGAAAACAAATATTTCTTTCCAATAGTTAGCAGTATTATTTAATGAATATTAATGCTTATAAATTGTATGCAATGCATATTGTTCTGTACAAAAGTTTATGTTTTATTATTGAACATGTTATTTAACATAAATTATACTTGCCACTAGATAAACATGTATCAAAGCAATTGATATCTGTACAGTTATCAAAAACTGCAATTTTTTGTTCTGTTTCACTTTTGATATTATCATCTAAAAATTTTTATATTTCTATTGCTAAAAATTGGATGTTATTACATATTCTGTGTGCTACACATATAAAATCGTTATTCATTTGCTGGAGCAATCAATAAAGTATGAATAGAGTTTATTTCTTACAAGATTGAGGCAATATATAATTATAGTGGTTTTATGTTAATGTGTGTTCGAATATATATTTTAGTGCTATGAAATCTGATTAGCAATTACACATTGATGCAGATACAAAAGAAAACAAAAGAATATTAGTAAAGGTCTACTCCTTATTGAATTTAAAGCTGCATATAATAGAAATGTTTGAAGCAGTAAAAGAATTTAATTTACCAGTTCACAACCAATTAATCTGGCAAGAACTATTCTTGCAAGTGTGGCTGTTGAGACTTTGCCGAGCTCATAAGACATTTATTTAATATTTACATTCGAAATGTATGATTCAAACAGCCCAATATTATAATAATTGTAAAAAGTCATTGTATATGATTAGGTAATTTGTTTAGAAGTAATGATGCAAATTCGCTCAAAAGCTCACTTGCTAATTCTATGGGATATTGGAAAAAAGGATTATTATTGATTATAAAGCATGAAAGTTGTTTGAAACGGTTTAAACTCTTATTTAATAAAATCTGGAGAGTTTTTGTTCCAGATAGATCCAAATGGCAGCCGATTGGGATGACCTTCTCAAAAGATTTACCTGTGAGGTTAATGTATATTTTTAACCCTAATAAATTAAATAAACATTTTTGTAAAAAATGGTCTCATCAAACAAAGATTGTATATAACAACTTGGTTATATTATTGATTTCACCAAAGTTACAGGAATAACTTCCGTTTGTTTTACATTTGTGTGTGTAGCACTATATTTTATATTATACACAGTTGCAAGATTTAAATTTTATAAAAGTTTCAAATATATTTTTTATTTTCAGTTACTTTATCTTTGGATGGCTTGGACAACCTGATATAGCCAATAATATAGCAATGGAAACACTTCCAATACCTAGTTTGATTGTAGTTAATACTACAACTTATCAATTTTATAAACCAACTTTGGAAGAAGATGAAAAAATACCTTCACCTCAAAGTATATTAGAGCTTTTGGATAAAATAAAAAATGGCAGTGCTCCAGTAAGCATTTAAAAAAATTTTAAATTTCAGAAGATGAGTAATCTAAATTTGATTGAATAAATTTGCATACAAATGTTGCTTATAATTAAGTTCTCAATTTTCAGAAATTATACATTTCAGTACTACACCGATTAGTATTACAAAATCTGAAGCAATGTCAATAATAATATTTTAAGACTTGAAGAGAATATGCTTGTAAGTAAAATTAGATTTGTTTAATGAATAATAAGCAAAATGCTATTCTGATTTCTTGATCTCAATGTCAGGTAATATAATCTTTATAAAAGCCATGATTATAAATTATTTATATAAAGACATTATCATAAAGTTTTGAATTAAAAAGTGATCATCATTTAAATAAAAATTCTTTTAAGACAGAAAGCAAATTAATGCAGTTTGTGTTACATTTTCACACTGAATATTCTTTTGAGTAAAAAATATTAATATACTATTTCTATCCATTTTGAAGGGATCCGATATTTTCTTAAAAAATAATATTGTAAATTATATTTGATATCATTTATCCAAATGTTTATGCTGGTTTTATTATTATACATGGTTTCAGACTTTTTTGTAAAGCCAAATCTCTAGTTATGATGCAATTTTTTCTTAAGAATTTAAGATAACATTTTTATATTAAGTAATTAAAATAAATATATTGATAAATGAAAAATAAATTAATATATTTATGCTAAAATTATAGGAAATGCATTTTGAATTTATATCCTTACTTAGAAAATATAAAATTATTATCTCAAATAGTAGATTATAGTCTTTAGAAAAAATTCTATAATTAATGCATGCGTTATAAATGAGTGTTTTAGTGTTAAAATATAGTTTATAATGGAAATATTAAATATTCTCTTAAGAATTGTTTTTTCAGATATATTTTTCCTAATAGTTTTTTCAAAAATATTTTACATTTATAATCAATCATTAGTAATTATTTGAATTTGTATAATTAAATATAATTTTTCTTTTTTTAAAGGCTTTTGGAGGGGAAACTTTCTTACATAAAGTTTATCGAGCATATTTTGGAGCTAAAACTTCAATATATGTAAGTCTTAAGAAAATATTTATTGTTAATTTATTAATTAAAATGCAAAAAAGAAAATTTGTTATAGTAATCTAGTAATGTTAAAGAATACAATTATGTTAGTAATGTTAAAGAATACAATTATATCTTTAAAATACTTTGAATGTATTCAAGTTTGAAATATATAAGTTCTGATAAATTATTTTTATTTTAAGATATTAATAATGTTAAAAATATTTGTGTGGAAAGCCAATAATTATTATAAATATATATTAAATCAGCTAATGTAATTTGTGAATCAAAAATAATGTATACTTCATATAACTAAAAAAGTTGTAATTGAGTTGAAGCAATTTAGCTATGCAAATATATCTGCATTTGTTATCTATATAATAAACATAAATTAAGTTTATGAAATTTGTTTTGAAAAATTTACAAAGAGTTTTATTCAATTCAAAATATTTACAAAATCAGTCCTTCTACCCATCTTCAATGTTTAAAATGTTTTTGAAAGCCTTCAGCAGTTATTTTTTCTCAATTTAATCTCATAAGCATCCTACAACCCTCTCCCACATAAGCATTTCATCTAAGTAAGAAACCATAACATAAATAAAGAATGACAAACCAGATAATTGACTTATGCAATTTAATTTTAGGTAAAGGATATCTTTTGTAATTCTCATTTTATGAGATTTAGACTTTGATTATAGATAGCAAACATTCAATGTGGTCATGGAAATATGAGTATTTGTCTTTCAGTCTTCATTGAAATGTTTACATTATTCCTACATGTCAGAATCTCCATCAGCCTTCTCTCTCATGTTTTGAATATCTAAACTATAAAATGATGTTTCGGTAAACTATCTATATATCATTTAATGAGAGATAGCTTACAACGCACACTTAACATCAATATAAGGAGTTAAGTACTTCTGATTATCAAGTTTTTATGTACATCTATAGATAAAGCATTTCTATTTAATTTTGTAATTATATATATTATTTAGTTTAATTTGGATTGATTATTTAGAGAATGATCAAAAGTTGCAAACACCATGTTA
Source organism: Latrodectus elegans (assembly GCA_030067965.1). Classification (NCBI taxonomy): domain Eukaryota; kingdom Metazoa; phylum Arthropoda; class Arachnida; order Araneae; family Theridiidae; genus Latrodectus; species Latrodectus elegans. Next base: position 66,652,292 of record CM057814.1, on the reverse strand, counting down.
GCAGCCAGACGGTTAGTGCTCTGGTCTTTAGTTTATCACTTCATAGGTTAAAATCCACATCAACTTAGATGTTTAAAGCGGTAGGGAATCCACTTTAAATTGTAGGCCCTGATCTAATTAGCCCTCATGTGCAAAACATTTCTTAAGCAATGAATAAACCAAACCATAGATATGCACAGATTATTTTCATTACATGGGCAAATAATTATATAGACAATGAATATAGATCGTGAACTTGCAATTTAAACAGTATACCAGAAAATTATTAATAATTTGTAGGCATAATCTTTTAGTATTTTAAAACCTTTTGTGCGCTTTTCAGTTATTTTTAATGGTGGTCAAATTAATTTTGATCCTGAAGTGTTACTTCTTGTTCATCATTAGTAGTATATAATTTAAAATAATGAGTTTTAAAATGTGTAATATTTTCCAAACTATAACAAATGACATTCATATTGTAAAAGTTGTTTGTTAAATATAAAATCTACTGAATATATATAATTAAAGTATTATTTCCTTAATAATTATATTGTTGACATCTTCTATCCTTCAAACGTGACACTAGTGCCATTATTAGTCGATTTTTTTTTTAAAAAAACTTCACAGAAATGAGTGACTAATTTTGTGTGTCTACTTGATATGTAGTGACTTTTTAATTCCCTCTTCTATAGGATGACCATTTCAATATAATTTTGAATGTGTACAAATGTTTCTTATTACTTCAGCAGCTGAATGTTTGTAGGGATTCTAAACTGTAAATACTGGATTGTAGACTTTATTTGCAAGAAATGATAGTTGAATGACAAATAAATCAAACTATCATATTAAATCACATTCTGATGTTGATTTTAGATGACAGAGAAACTTCCACCACTCAATAATTTAAGCGTAAAACGTTTTGTGCTATTAACTATTGCAGTGTACACTTTATTTAGCTTTTTGTCTTTGAATTTTTTAAATCATGAGTCATTTTCAACCTTAAGTTTCATTTTGCGAATTTTACATTATAATAGTCGTACATGTATTTATTGAATATGTTAAAAATTAACGTTTAAAATTTTTAAAGTCATTATTTTAAAAAAGAAAATTTATTAAATTGACAGTTTTTCCTAATAAATGAATGATTTTTTTCCCCTACACAATCCTGAAAAATCTAAAGTTTCCAGCAACTGTAAGAATCCTACTATTAGCTATAAAGAGGAAATTAAAGCAAAAGTATGTACTGAAGTTATATTAATTCTGGATATTCATAAAATGTTTAAAGTCAAGAAAGCTCATTTAACAAATGTTTGTAGAATCTTTTCATTAATAAAGTATACCCAATTGACATTTATTGGCTTTACTACAATTATCAAAATAAAATTACTTTTATAAAGATATTTTAATTACATTTTTGAAATATATATAATGGTTATGGCATTCAAAATATCAATGTGAACTTCATATTTGTATTTTCAAATGCCAAAAGAATAACGTTAAGATGGTTGATGTTATGTGTATTCCATGAATGTATTATAAAAACAATCAAACTATATGACTTTGTTTACATTTAAAATAAAACTTTCTAAGAAATACAGGAAAAAAAATTTTTTTAAGGGCATGTGGAAAGGAAATCCTGTTTTGACTACAGTGTTACTTGGACTTCCGTTTGGTTTGTTTAGTATTATTTGCTATACAACTTGCTGTGTGGATATTTTAGAAGCTGGTGATGACGATGATGAAAATGAAACTGGTAACTTTATTTGATTTTATCTTTTAAACTTCTTGTGATTTTATGCAATAATTTTGAATGATAAGTACATGGCACAAGCTGTAACATTAATTACACATAATTCAAACTATTATATCCACATTTATTTTTAAAAATATTCTGCAGAAGGAAATTTTATAAATAATCTTTTCTAATTTTTTTTCAGTAGATGCAAGACACCAAAAGAAAGAATGAAGATTTTCAACTGTGATATTTTTCTTATGTTTATTTTTGCCATTCACATAAAAATATTCTTTTTGTACAGATATTTGTTTAAATTACCATACATTAATCACAATGTTCTATTATATAATAAGAGTACACATAAGTAAAAAGTAATCTTTATTTAGCACTTCAGGAATAATGATTCAAAAATTTATAAATGCTTTTTATATAGTAAACTGTGGATTTTATTTATTTATTACTTTATTTTTACTCAAAGACTTTCCTATATGCATGTAACAGGAAAAATAGGTTTGAAAAGTATCATTTACTATGCAACTTGCCATGTGGATAATTTTAAAAGCTGGCACTACACAACGAGACTGATATTTTCTTCTTAATATCTTCATATTTTTTTAATACTATAGAATCAAATTTACCTTTATAGTGCAAGAAAACATTACTTCCAAGGATAATATGGTAGTTTTTAAACTGTTTTAAAAAAATTTCTTTCAATATAACATTCCTTGATGCTGAATATTTCATGTAAAGGAAAACAATTTTTATGCTTAAAGGCAAATGTAATAAGCATTTTTATATTTAATAAACAAAAGGAAATGAAAAGCATTGATGTCTTTATTAGCAAAATGACACAACATAAAGTTCTGAACTGAAAACACAATAAACTCTTTAGTAAGCAAAATAAAAATGTATACAAGATTACATATCAAGTAGTAGTTAAAAGATATTTTACATGTATGCAGTGAAAATGAGTAATATTGAAATGGAAATAAAATTTATGAAACATGATTAAGCAAAGCCACAAGAATGTGAAAATGAGTTACAAACTGACAATTTATTACCAATATTGAAGCAATAGTTTTTTAATTAATGCATATTAAATAACTTCTATAGCTTAGTAACACAAACATCCTGAACAACAAATATTTTCCGAAATGTATTTATATCAATAATTCTAACATTCAGAATGCAAATTCAAACCCAGGAAGGTGAAAACGATGAGTAAGGACATTAAAATTTTTGTCCAGGATGCAATGAATAAGATGTCAGTATTTGAGTCTTGTGTTTCAAGAGTACTAAAATAATCAATATTATATTTGTCTGTGCTATGGACATAGAGTAAAAAGTATGTGGCAAGAACTATTTAGATTACAAATTAACAGGAAAATAGAAAAAACTATTGCAATGATGAAATGTCTATATAATTCAATTAACAAGAAATATAGTTGCAATTATAACATGTAAATTAATGTATTAGTTCCACGATCAAATACAAAGTTTATAAACCACAATAATAAATTTCTAATATGAAACCAGAGGAAAAGGAAATTAAAGAATACTTCAACTTAACTTTAATCAAGAATGGTCAATGTTTAGTGAGTTCAACAGAATATTTAACTATTTTTTTATTTTATAAAAGAAAAACTACAAAATCCAGAAAATTTGATGAACAAGTTTCAAAATTTGACACTTAGATATTGTAAATCATCTAAGAAAAATTCTCATTAAAAAAAATCATTTTCCATTAAATTAGCACTTTTACAATGAATTCTCGCTTAATCTTCACAAATATATAAACAAAGGAAGTAAAATATGCTATTTTTTTTATGAAAAGAATATATAAAAGAAAACAATTTTGATTGTTAATCAACATAAGTTTCAAAACTAAGTCTCTTCTGAATTACAATAGTAGAAATTTAAAATAAATTCTCAGATCCTTAATAAAACGAAGTAATTTTAAGTGAACTGCAACATTTCTGCAATTCGTTGACTTAGAAAAAATAATATTTTCTGAGCAAGGAACAGTGACATGAATGAATTTATAATGGATATGCGAAAATCTTTCGCACTTTTTGAGAAAAACAAGTTTAATACAAAAGCAATAATATTTGTTTAATATAAAAACAAGTTTAATACAAAAGCAAACTGTCAACAAAATGGAAAAAATATATATAACTCTATAAGAAAAAATATAGAACTGCTATAAAATTAAGTACAAAGATGCAGAAATTAAATATTTTGAATAACTATGATTTAATAATAGTATTTCTTTTAAAATCAATAAAGTAAATTTAACAACTGAAATAAGATAAAATTAATGAAAGAAAACTTAGTTTGTAAAGTTCTTAAACTTCATTATATGAAAATCAATGTTAAATGATTGAAATGTTTTAAATGAAAATATGGATTCATAAGATCTTATTGCAATTTGATATTATATAATATATACACTATCATCATGTTACAAATGTACATTCCACTTTACTGTACATGTGAATTTAAAAAAAAAAAAAACTTAAGTATTATAAGTACTTAAAAGAGGTAAATCAAACAGATCGAACATTCCTTCTGTTTCATCAAGATTAAAGAAATAGTCGCGTGCTCCAGGAGGTGGACTAAGTCTTGTGAGAGGTGAAAAAGCTGAAAATTAGAATAAAGAAATAATGGAAAATAGTATAGAATACAAATTAATAAACTTAACACAAAACAAATATTTTTAAGAAACTGCTTCACACATATTTAACATTCTATAACACCAAAAAAGTTACTGTAATATTGCAAGGATTTCAACTAATTTTATTAATTCCTGTAGATTAACTAAACAATTTGGATTACAATGAGACATGACTGTTTAAAGTGATTAAATTCAGTTTATTCCTTAACTTATAAGAATTTGTGATGAATTCTGTTTACATTGAAAACTGTATTTAACTTAAATTTGAAAATTCCTCCCCATTAATATTTTAATACTTGATAACAATTTTAGTGGCAACAAAAATTTTTTTTAAACATTACTGTAAGGGAAAAAAGATATAGAACACTGAACAGCTCTTCAATGACACCTCACTACAGAACGATGGCACCAAATATAATTAACTTTCATGTTTGCAGAATAAGTCTCTCAGCATTATACAGGAAATCTGGCCATGAATCGTTTAGAGAATTAAATTTGGACTTATCACCCAAACACACTGATCAGATCAAAAATGTTTATGTTTCACAGAAGATTCATCCAAGATAGATGATTTTCCTATGAAACTGCATAAGAATACACTGGGCTTCAGGCATTGGTCTCCTTTATCTAGTCATTTATGTATTGTTTATCACGATATTATTTTGACCAAGCAGCAAGCTCTTAAGACAGCTGCTCAGCAATACTATCTATATGGAGGTATGCATTCAAAGTCAGCAATTTTTTCAAACCTCTGATTCTTAAGTAACATAATCTAGTTCTCCTAGTGATCATTCTGATGTCCTATCTTTGTAGCTAATATTGTTCTTAATAAACAGAGTTCCTCAAACACATTTCATAATTACAGGAAACTTTTACCTTCAATTTTTTAAAAATAAACTTTTTACTAAGAATCAGAATTAGACAAATAACTTGAAAGTTTCCTGGATTACATATTATAATATCAGTCCTTAAATTAAGAGAATTATTTCTATTACAGAAAAAAAATTAATTTTGAAATGTTCAGTCATAAAATCAGTCATGTACCAATATTTTTTTAAAAAAATGCTTTTCAACTGAAAACATAAATGCTAATTCGATCCTTCAATAAGATTAATGTATTTCTAAAATTAATGTCATGCTTTCATTTCAGTTAATCACAACTTTTGTTAAGGTGGAATCAAACAGATCTTTATTACTATAAATATTTTTTCTGTAGAATTTATTATATTTTTAATCATAATGTGTATGTTTTATTTTATTTGGCACCAAATTATCGGCAGTATAAGTTTTCGACTATTTGTCAGAAAAATTGCTGCGGATAATGCGACGTTTTTTTCCTTTGCTCGAAAAACAGGGCTTGAGGGTAACATGCCACTGTGGATTATATACAGGAAAACACAGTAATTGCAAAAACTAATATTTTTAGTAAGAATTTTATGATTACTTAAAAAACCTTCAATGAATTAAACACTTATAACAATAAAAAGTTTATTTATTTAAATAATCAATATTATTTACATAACTGAATTATACATTGTAAAAAATTATTTGTAATTTTAGAGTTTTTAAACATCTTCAATAGATTCCTATCTGCTGCAACAATGTCTGGAAACATTGCTTAAAAGGTGCAATTTATATTGCTATAAGAACTGTAGCTGAATCCACAGCTTAAAACTTAAACAGGCCATAGAATTTCAGCCTTTAAAATTTCTTTTAAAGAAACAAAATCTAAAATTTCAGAACATGCTTTGGGTCTACATTCTTTAACAGGAATAGTAGTGAAAAAAATCTTTTAAATGAGTAGGTTTTTTTTACAGATACTGTCCGCTTAAATGAATACATATTCTTTTCCATCCATATGGGATTTACTGTACTTTCTTGTACATAATCTGTAGTGTTGTATCATCTGCAAGCGCCTTTTTTCGAGCAAAAGAAAAATAAGCATCACATGATCCATAGCGGTGATAGTTTACTGCAATTTTTCCGACAAATAGTTGGAAACTTATACTATTGATAATTTGGTGTCAAATAAAATAAAATATACACATTGTTAAAAATATAATTAATTCTACAAAAAATATTTACCAAGAAAAAATCCATTTGAATCCACCTCAACACAAAGTGCAATTAAGTGAGATGAAAGTACAACATCGATCAATATCCAAGAAGATTCTAGTAAAACTTTTAAATTTTAAAAGTTTTTAAAACTATGCTAGGCATATTTTAAAAATAAACTATATGTATTTTGTTAATGTTTAAATGAAAGAAATGGATTATTTTCTAACTGCACATGAAATACATTTTCTCTTTTATACCATGCATAATTTATTTTTTACCTTACATTTACATTTGACATTTTTTCATTTGCCTTCCATATAGCCTTCAGTTTAAAATTTGTTCTGCTACTTAATTTTCACTTCACTATGACGATAAACAAATTTAAATGTTTTTAGAGTGAAACAGTTCAGGTCAAGACAGATCATGAAATGACGTTAGTGAATTGCAAATTTAATACCATTCAGAGAAATAGTTCATTCTTGAACATAATTGGACAATGCTGATTATAGTTAAAATAAGTCAACCTAGTTATAGAGCCACCTGTTATTTATTTTAAGAATTATAATCACCATTTCTTAAAAACTAAGCTTTTCTGATGAAAAATATTTTTTATCAGATTATTTATGGCAGTATATTATACGCACAAGGAAATTCAGAACTTTTTTAATACATAATCCACTGATTATATGCAGGAAAATACAATAGTTGCTAATTCAACCATATTTGAAATGCAAGTCTTCCTTGTGAAACAGACAATGGAGTCGTGTTTTCTAAACCATGCAAAAGCCAATCATTGTATTTGGCTTTTCCATTAAAAGGACACTTTCCATCACGCACATCAAATAATTCATTTTTTACCTTTTTTTTTTTACTGATAAACAAATTCATCCCAATTCACTGAAATCAAACAATTTTCACCAAGGGATTCATGAAAAGTATATTTAAATAAAAAATTTTACATTTAAATATTAATATCCAGTGAATTTCATACATATAAGGAAAACAGAAGCAAATGGAAAAAAGTGAATTAAAATCACCCTTCTGATTACATAACATGACGATCTCATTTGGTGATTATTTCAATTCACAAACATAAAACTAAATACTCTTATTAAACTAGATTATAATGAAATTATTGGAGCTGAACTAGATTTTTAACAGTTTAGAATACAACAATCTAATATCATTTGTGCAGTGATTTAGCGGCAACATTAAAAGCTAATACTCAATGTTTTTAGACAATTTCATTTAAAATTTCAAAATTATTAAAAAAATAATATTTTCTAAAAATAAATAAATAAATGCCTCAAGATACAAAACTCCAGAATTTTCAAAAAGCCTAAAAAAAAAAAAAAAAAAAAAGAAAGAAGGGGGGGGATTTAAGGAGTTGTACAAACCTTGTAGATTATTTCATTAAATTCATCTAATAATAGTGAAATAAAGCATTCATTTTTGTAAAAAATATAATTTAATGAAAAATATTTGAAATAAATAAAAAAGAGCCAAAATAGAAAAAAGTAGTCTTTACTTTCTTTCGATATCAATTCTTCTAAAAATTCTTCTTCCAATTTATCATCTATAAGGAAACATTGGAATATAAGAACACAAATATATTAAATAATACAAAACATTTCAGAAAAACAGCAGCCCAATTAAAATATATAATAAGAAGCAAAAGATAAAATTCAATATCTTACCATATAGAGGATTAAATAGCAAATCACTTGAAATATCAAGCAGATTATCCACATCATTGTTAGTTTCTGCTTGTGATGTACTTGGTAATGAGCCTATAAGAATTAAAAGTTTTAATTTTCTGCTTTAATTTTATTTAAAAGCATATTCAGCCATAAATTAAAAGTTCTATTCAAGATAAAATTATAATCATGAAATTCTACTTATATTATCCACTTATTTGCTTGTTATTTATACAAAATTAAATCATTAAATTAAAAATTAAATAAATTTCATGCCTGCAGCACATTTACTGCTAGACGCTTAAACATGAAATTTTTTTTTTTTTTTTTTTTTTACAAAATATCCAAAGACATTTTTTACGAAAACTAATGAGTTATGCCTTAGGAACAGGATATATATAACTTCAATTACTAAATTTATTTTAAATATTTTTTTATCATAAGTGAAATGATAAAAATATATCAGGTGTCATGAGAAAAGCAAAGCTTAGTTATTTTTGCTGAAAATAATATTTACTAAACAGGAAATATTTTATATAGTAGTAAAGTATATTTCACATAACAAGAAAAAAATTTTTTTTTGGAAATTTGGAAAATAAAATAAAAACATAGATATTACTTACATATTTTTGTTGCTTTTTATTAATATCTATACTAAAAATATTAGAAAAAAGCCAAAAGATATTATAGTTTTCTATTGGCACAGAGAAGATACGGATTATTCATATTTTGAAATTAATTGATTTGGTATTTATATTGTTGTTGCCATTCTTAACTGGATAAGATAAAACATTAAAAAACATTCCAGTAAATTATATCTTTTCGATTACATTTTATGTAGGTAACTCCATTGTTTGACAAAAATATTTCCTTTTTTTTTTTTTTAAAAAAAAATATATAAAACATTGATTTCAAATATATAACAATATAAACAAATATTTTTTTTTTAGTAGTTGTATAATAAAGTTACACAGATTTGCTTTTTTAATACATTATCTGTATATAAATTTACTTTCTCACATAATACTGACTTAATGTTTGTATTTAAAAAAATAAAAACTATTAATAGCTTGAAGTTTTAATTTATTTATTTCTTTTAAACAAGTAATTGCATAAAAAATAATAAAGTTACACAGATTTGCTTTTTTAATACATTATCTGTATATTAATTTACTTTCTCACATAATACTGACTTAATGTTTCTATTTAAAAAAAAAATAAATAAAAACTATTAATAGCTTGAAGTTTTAATTTTTTTCATTTCTTTTAAACAAGTAATTGCATAAAAAATAATAAATTCTTTTGCTAATTTACCATTATATCAAGTTTTTCTTTATTTAAAATAAGACATTAATTTTCTGTTTTCACAATTATTCTTATAATTATTTGCATTAGATTTAATATTTAGTGTTGATTCAATAAGTAGACAATTAATACTTAACCAGATAATTAAAAATTATATTAGATACTTAAACATATGTTAAAAACTTATAATGTTGATTTACATAATAAAACCTAATGGAACAAATTCTTGATCAAATTTAAATTTTAATCATACAGCAAATTAATTTTTATCTTCACATAACAAAGACTATTCTTATATACAAAATTACATGAGAATTATAAATTTCAATATAATAAGAAATTTATTCCATGATATTTTGTAACTGATACTAAAAATGCATGGATAAAATAGGTTACATGAGTTTTAAATATTTTAGAGTTTTAATTACTTATTGGATTTATTTCAACTGATTCAACTTTAGGAGTCCCTTTCTGACGCCGTGTCACTGGGCTCAGTGTAGTCAATGGCTGTGGAGGTCCTTTTCTTGGGGACTGTCGTGTTACCATTCGACTTGAAGTGGATGCAGCATTTTCTTGTTCTATAGCCTTTTATGAGAAAGAATTGTAAACATGTAAATTAAATATTTCAGTATTTTTCAACAGCATATTTATAAGAAATGAATTTAACACATGGATAAAAATACACACCTCTTGTTCTTTCTTTTTATTTAAAGAGCGATTTCCAATAACAGCTGCTATTGTACGTTTTACACCAATGGAAGCTTGTCTAGTTTGCCGGCTGTATGTTCGAGGAGGACTAACGGATTTAGGTGGCTCAACAACTTTCTTTGGTTCAGGTGGTGGTGGTGGTTGTGTAGGCACTTTTTGCACTGGTACTACTTTTGGTATTTCTACAGGTGGTATTATTTGGGGAGGTGCTTCTTTTGGAACTTCCTGTAAAAATATTTAAATGTAAGGAAATATATTTTTATGAGCTATTATTTCAATACACTTTTAAAAGTTTACTGCACTATTTTACCTAATATTTCAGACTTACAAAATGATAGTCTTTTACTTAAACTTTGATTTTAATTAGTGAAAATGCTTTAAAATCTCCATATAATTTAAAATGGAAACTTAATTGTATTTTCTATTTCCAATTACAAAACTTTTTTGAAATAATTTTATCTATATTAAAGAAAAGACTGAAATTTATTTTTATTACAATTGAAAACTACAAAATGATAAAAACTTGAATTTGCATCTAATTGTTCACAACAGGCAATAGTACCACAGTAATAATATATATATTAATGTTTCACCAACAGTTTAAAGTTTTTTTTAGCACAATTATATTTTACACCATTAGACTCAAAAATTAAGAATTTTTCTTTATGCATTACTGTATACGGATACTTTTATGTCTGGAATTAGGGAATGGGAATGATGTCAAAGAACTATTGGGACTGGGAAAAACAATTTCATTTTTACAATTCTGATTTATTTCTCTTCTAAAGGAAGCTTGGTAATTTTTTTAAATCATTCAGCTTCTTAAGTTTTGATTTTACAATTAATACTGGATAATGCCAATATACTCTTTCATAATTTTGTACATTTAACATTGTTTTGTTATTGGTAATCACATGCACAATATTGCAAGAGACTAGACCATCAACCTAGTTTTAAGTCATAACAGTTTTCTCTTAAAGGGTCAAAAATTTGCATTTTCAAGTGCTATCTAGAATTGTTTTAAAAAGTTTTTCAAACTTTTTTTTCTTTTACAGCATTAATTTTTTATTCTCCTACAGAGATCACAGATGATTTTGACTCAATTGATAAAAGCTGATAAGCATGTATACTTATTTCAGCATTTTGAATCTTCTGATGCAAAAAATAAATCATACAATTTATTATCTTGAATTAAGTTTTTCCTCAAGTTTGCAAGCTGTTCACAATGAAATTGTAATAATTTTATCCATGAATAATAGTTTTTCTAGCAATCTACAGCCTAATCAGATGTATCAACATGCACAAATTTTCCCCCACACTGCTTACAGAATCTTTAAAACAAAGGTATTCCTTAAATCAAATAAACAAAGCAACTATAGTAAAAAAATCCAACAACTGCTTAAGTGTATTATTACAAAAAAATTAATAAATAAATTTTATAATTTAGAAAGTATTACAGAAAAATGGAATTTTCACTCTGATGAAATATTATAAGATAACATTTTCCAAGATAGATTAAGAACTTTTTTTTGTTCAGGCTATGAGATTTCCCCCTATGTTTCTTTAAATATATTCCATTACTGATTCCTTTTTTGCAATAGAAAACTCATAACCACAAAATATTGATTCATCATTTAATTAATAAAATCTTTTACATACAATAGCCTCTCAGACGTCTAGTAAATTAATTTTGCTTGAAAGTTCACAAGTTACTTGCATGAAATGCAGTTTAACAAACAAATGTTATCCCAATTATTTCATTAAAAATATGAAAGCAAAGCTTGGAAGAATTATGCAATTTATAAACCATATTCCCTACTCTTAAAATCCCCATCAACTATCAAAAGATATTTGCATCACAGAAAAGTTTTCTTACATTACTTTCTGAACTACACAGGGTTGGGTAAATATTGATTAAATGCATTATTACTTTACAAATATTAATGGCATTCTTTATATTATATTTATATATATTGCAGCAATCAATTTATTATCTCCATCATCAAAAGAAATTCTAGATTTAATTAAAGTTTTACTTAAACATATTTTTTCAATAGGAATTTCAACTTAAAAAAAAATTTCAAGAATAAAATCTATTACTAGGACAGAAAATTGATAACCCTGAAGCTAAAATACAGGAAAAAGAAAATAGTTAGTATGGTTTAAAAATTTTTTTCAGGCTAATTTTGAATTTATTACATTTTTATTAAAACATTAAATAATATTATTCAATTCTTAATAATTATTATCCATTTTTCTAGACTTTAAATTCATATTCCTTCAACAGTTTATACACTAATATTTAGCTGTTTAACATAAAAAACTTCAATAATAATAAAATTTGAAAACAGCTTCAAATACATTACTGTTATTTACATTAATTGAACATGTATATTTTAACTCCTCTTTTCCCTTACCCTCATAGTTTATCAAGTATTCATATTTAATTATTTAACTTACATAACAAACATTTTATTTGCATCCAACTTTTTTAAATTAATAAGTAAATTAAGTTTCTGATTAAAATATTGTATTAAGTATATAAGCAATGGATTATGTGTCAAAACGTTTTGAGTTTTGTTGCTCCTATTGTACACTGCCATGAATAATCTGATAAAAATAATTTCAATCAGAAAATTACACTAAAGTTCAGAAAGTGCTGTAAGCATACTTGGTTGATGCACTTTAACTATAATAAAGCAATTACATTTAATAACGAATTCATTTACTCAGAAGGATATTACACTCATCTAGTGTCATTTGCCATATTTTTTATATCTGAGCTTTTACAAATTGAAATTATTCAAGTTCACATATCATGTAGAAGAGAAAGGTCCAAAGTTACACAACAAATTTCAACCAAGTTACAGAGAAAGCAATCAATTATTTATAAAACAAATATATTTTATTTTTAAAATATTTATAACCTCATTTTAAATAAGATTAAAAACTAAAAATCAATCAGGTGGGTTCTTTCACCTTAGTTAATCTCACTTGGCAATGAGGTGAATACAAACAAGATGCATTCAGATGTTTAAATTTTTTTTTTGGGTACAATTAATTATACACATATTTTAAACCACACTGTGTATTTTTTTTATTTTATGTGACATAACATTATGAGCTGCATATGTTTGCAATTATTTCCAGAAAAAATGCAGCAGATTATATACCACTATAATGCAACATTTTTTTCTTTTATTATAAGAAAAGCTTAGCGGATAATATGCCTATGAAGATTATTTACAGGAAAATAAAATTGATAACTATTGAATAAACAATAGAAAAGTAGTTCAGAATGTTTAGCTGAGGGTAAAAAGAAATGCTAGGCAAAATGTTTCAAATTTTTAATTAATGTATGCAGAATTCATATGAAAATTCAGTGTTAAATGGTCTTTTTAATTAATAATAAAAGTATAAAATTTTAAAAATAAGGTTTAATTTTTTAACAACCAAATATTAACATTAATTAATTTTGAAACATAATGATAGATATATCAATTTCTGCAATAAAAATAAAGGATTGGATGTAGCAAAGCAATGAACAATTTATGAAAGCAAGATATTTTATACACACTTTTTTTACAATATTAATCTTAATTACAAAATTAAATTTGCATTATTTTGTAAATGTAATATGAATGTAAAGGGACTGTAAAAATAACAGTTTGAAATTATACACAAGCAAAGAAAGTATATAGGTTAAAAACAGAAAACTTTTAAACAAAAAATTAGCTTCCTTTAACAAAACTACGATCCACACATTTATTCAAGTAACAATAAATGATGTATATATGAATCATTATGAATATCAACATGAATCATAATTTTTAATTTTTTTATTTATAAGTAATTATTCTCTCAACATTATTTATCTCAAATTATATGTTTTTAAAATTTATTACCACACATATATTTTAATTTCCAATGAAAAGTACACAGCTTTTCATTGCAAATTAAAATAATTCAGATCATTATGAGGAATAAAATATGATGTTAATTATTTACCTTTGGAGGCATTTGTGAATCTTTATTGACAAGCAATACATTTATAGGACCAGTAGACGATTGCATGTGAAGCTCGTATTTGTTTTTAGGTTCTTGTTCATCGTTCTATAAGGAGGAAATAAATAATCAAAGTTCAATCATAGCTTAATCAAAGTTCTATTTATAGTATTTAATTTAAAAAAACACAATGAGTCTTACTGATTCAATTGCATTCACAGAAAGTTGAGTACCAATAGGAGCTTCAACAGCTATCATGGTATCACCTTCAAATGCATTGCAAATATCTTCATAAAGGACATATGAAAGTTCTGCGTTTTCAGGCTCATCTCTGATGTTAGCAATACTTTGTATAATCCACTGTTCTTGTAGGTCTAATTCTTTTTCTTTTTGTTCTAAAAAATCTAACTCTTGCTTCAAAACTATTAAGCGATCTGATATTTCTCGAGTATTGCAACCTGGACCTGCACCTCTGAAAGAAATTAAAAATGACTGATTAGTCACCTTGATTAAGACAACTACTAAAGGTTAAAATGGATATAAAGATTAGTTTAATGAACCTAAAGTTAAAGGCAGATTTTAAACTAATGTAATAATAATCTATTTCCAAGAGATAGGCATTAAAACAAACTTTTGAATTGGAGATCAGTATACTGGATTAGTTACAGTGGAAGAATTATTAAAAACTCAAGAGTACATTTTTGTGGATTAAAATTTCATAAATTATTTTCATTATAATCAAACAATAATAGAAACATATTGTAATGCTGCATTATAATGTAAAATAAAACAAACAAAAAAAAAAGTAAATTCTAAATTATTTAAATCAGAATTTACAAATAAAATGACTTTCATAAATAAAACAAATTGTTACATTCACAAATAGGAAATCAGCTTGTTTGATTTTCAATTGAAACAAAAGATTTTAGTAGCTGTATAAAATAATTATATTACTTCACCATATAAAACAGCAGTATTAATTTCTTCCCTGTTAATAGAAAAATAGCCTAATTCTATTGGATAGTTAAACATATTACACTTTAGGCTACTTTTTAGGAATCCCTAATTTACAAACACTAATGATTTCACAAATTAGTGGATGGTGACTAAAATGGTCCCAAGGATGTATTGATAATTTTAATTAACATTTACAAACAAGAATTTAAAAGAATTGTTTTTTCTGAACTCATTTTCCTGCATTATTCATTTGGGTTTATTTTTAAACACCTGTTTATTATTCTTTTCCATATTTCTTTCTATTTCATGGCTGAGAAACTGGGATCAACTTTTTAATAGAGTACAACTATCTGCATTCCTAATGTTGAAATCAAGTTTTTTTTAACTGTTTGTTTGGAATTTATCTTCTTCTAACATAACTCCCATCTTATAGACATGTGTCAAAGTATAATTAATAGCTTCAAGTATGTTTACAAAAACTAATCATAACTAGCAATCGGTTTATAAAATTAACACTCTAGCCACAATATATTTTCCATTTATGCTTTGAAGGATATTGCAGAAAAAATGATGTGATTTTAACGCACAAGCTTTATTAAAACATGATGAGTAGCATATATGAAAGATAAGAGCCTGATGCGATAATCACTTTTGAACTTTGACAATGAAACTTACTGCTGCTTGAAATTTTATATTATAATTAAATATTTCAAGATTTCCTGAACGTGTATTCGCGTAATTTGTATACAAGTTCTATTGGATGACTAAATGATTGGGAATAATAATGAATGAAAATATAACTGAACAATTTACAAAACAAGCAGAGTAAATAGTTAAAAAACTGAGGTTTTTTACCTAAGAAAAATGTTTTGCTACATTAAAAAAATACAGAAATGCTATTTAAAAATACGATTTTGAAACTAAAAATGTTAGGTGATAATTTTGCCTTATTTTTCATCAACAAAATGAAAAAATTGTTTTTAAGTATGAATTTTATATATTTGCCTGTGTTTCTGATATAGTAAATACTTAATTTTTTATTACTTTATTAAATAGTAATTTTGTAAAAAAGTTTTAAGATCTAACATTCATTTTTCTAATTCATAGAACTTTCCCATAGGGCTCACAAAATATTTTATCAGTCCTATCAGTCTGCAAAAACAAGCATTTACTGAATATATTACAAATTTTTTCACGATATAGATTCTGATGCTTACTGAGGGAGCCAAGTCCACAAATAGTTAAACTGAAAGTCAGAACATTGGTTATTCAAATCAGCATATACAAATAAGAACATGCACAATGCAATTTAGAAATAGACTTGGCTTTATATATATATATGCTTTCTTCAAGAAAATTTACAGTTAAATTTACCATTAAGGGTAAAAGCTTCCAAATTTTTAACATGAAGGAAACAGATTACAGGATAAAGTTGATTTCGTATTTTAATTTTACTTTGTCAGTTTAATATTTTGAAATTTTTTTTAGATTTTAATTTGTAAATCTATATATAGTATACTCTAACTCTAAATTTCCCAAACTAAAGTGGACTCTGATATTAAATAATTTAATAGAAAGATCTCATACATATAAAGTCAATTCTTGACTTGAAAACCACCAAAAAAACAAAACAACCATACTCAAAGTACCCCAACGAATATAGATAAGAAATCAATTATTAGTTAAATTATACATTTTTCAGTGCATGATTGCGTCTCTACAATGAATCTCCTAATTAATCAAGAAAATACATAATGAATTTTCACAAATATAATTAAATTTTTGATTTAATGTACATACATGATGTGAATTTAAAAAAAGTCATTATAAAATAAAGCTATTAAATGTGTAGTTTTAATAAATTAATATTCTAAATAATTTTCTTATTTTTTATATTTGAATATTATTTGTATAGAACCAAAAATTCTAATTTTAACTTTCAATAACTAATGCGTGAAGTTATCAATATTACATAAGAGTCAATAAGTTTTTAGCTTTTTCAAATTTGAAAATATTTTAACATTTTTAAAGATTTAGAAAATAAAATAAGTCACTTCAGGTATCTCAAATATTTCTTTTGAAGCCAACTTTGATATAATATGTATACTGCTTATAACTACTAAGACATAATTTAAGATAAACTTTAAAAAATATTTAATGAAAGAAATTTTAAAAATTTGATTTTTAAAGCAATTTAAATACAGTAATAAATAGGAATACAATTAAAAATATTTTTTTCCAATTATAAGGACTCATAAGTAACACTTACTTCCATTGTATACTATTTTTGGATTTTTTCTCAATCAACCCAATACCTTCTAAGACATTCGTTATATCATATATCCTACGCTTCTGACGGACAGCAAGAGTGTCAGCGGCCTGTAAAATAAAATCCTATGTTTTACAAAACATAAGGAATACTATTTAAAATTATGGAAATAACTGGTTTTATTTTTAAAAATAAAACATTAAAATGTGATATTTGCTATAATTTATTAATTTGATAAGTCTCGAAATTTAATCATTTGTAAACTGAATAAGTAACAGTAGTAGTTTATCATTCATTGTTTTCATTTCATTTTAAATTGTTTATAGTTGAATAACTTTTGTTACTCATTGATGTTTCATATTTCTTTTCCTCTTTTAGTAAAACAAATACTGATTACATTTTATTCTACAGAAACAGATTTATTATTAAGATTAATACGGAAGAACAATCAACACTGACCTTAGATTATATTACTTTTGAAGCACCTTTGGGATTCTTCAAAGAAAATATTTTCCACGTTAATTTTTAGCCATCAATAAGCAGTGTACAAGGGGGCTAGAGATTTGTTGTAACATTAAATTTGTTAAAGATTTAAATTAATATTTTATAGAAAGCAAATTGATAATTCATTGCATTTTGAAATTTATAATGATAATGGAATTTAAAAATTTATTTATAATATTAATTAGTAGATTTTTAACTCTGCATTTACTTTTCCTTATTAAGATTAGCTTATATGGCAAAAGAGAATAATTTTATTAATAATAAATATAAAACAAAATTTAAATTTCTGGAATAAGCAAAATATTTTACCTGATCTTACAGTAAAAAATTTTAAATTTCAAAGTTCTACCTATCTCAGAGTACAATAATTAAATACTGTGATAAATCTCGAAAAAGGAAAATTTTTTTACATTAATACTTGTTTAAAATAAACTTCTAACCAAAAAATTAAAATTTACAAAATTATTATCAGATTTATGGTAATGAAACTTGAACTCTGAAAAATAATAATGAATGTAACATAACTTTTTCAATGAAAAATTAAATTTCTAGTGGAGAACCAGATATAATAAAATTTGATCTTAATCAAATGAGAAAAATTATTTGATTCATTCAATCATAGCATTTAATATAATTTATTCACATTGAAATAGATAGTAAAAGTTATAAATTCAAGAGATTTGAATAATAGATCTACAGGAAGACTCCAGAAAGGAAGGTTGGATAATAAAACCAAGAATTAAAGAAAATAAAAGAACTGGAAAGTTTAGTGACATTATTCTGCAAAAAACCAAACTGGACTGAAAAGTTATGAAAGAAAGGTTTAAATTTAATGTAAATTTAAAAGCGAATTGAGTATAGTGAAAAGTATCCATATTAAAGATAATACACCAATCTCAAAATTATTGAATTAAAAGTAGAACAATCATTCAGTTACCCAAATTTGGAGGCTTATTCAGTCAATTACAAAGAATAATATATATTAAACCAATTCTTCACAGGAATGGGAAAACACACAAAGTTAAATTTACATAAATAGCTTAATTTTCTATCCAATCCAGAAAATTGTTTTTAAAATGAAATATTGTCTATGACTACAATAAAACATTTTGCAATGTACTAAAGAACCATAATGTAATTAGCATACAGAATGCATTTTTATTAACAAGTTTTCATTAAGTTTCTCTGTGAAACCAAATTTTTTTAAATATTAATAGTACTGATTTAATTAATATCTAACTGGAAACACATTTTATTGTTGTTCCAAAATTCAGCCACTTAGATAAATTTTCCTTTTTAGGTTCAGCTTAACGTTAAATATCAGAATAATTTTAAGATTTTTCAAATTAAGTTCCAGGATCATTGTAGTCATGCCATATGATTGTGGCATAGATTTAAATGTCTAACTGATGAGATATGAACTTAATTATATATGCTTTTGTGGAAACTCAAGATAAATTTACAAAAATTTGAAAATATAATTTTGTTGCAATACAAGTTTGAACATATTTACCCAAATATTAGTATCATGAACAAATTAATTTTGATTTCTTTAATTTTATTAACTGTTTAGTGATAAAAGACATGATCGAATGGTGTAAATCACCTGAAATAAAAACTTGAATGAGGGAAAACATGCTATTGGAGCATTTGAGTGGAAATGAAAAAATATACTAGTAATATTTATACAAGTAAAAGATAAAAAGCTACTAAAGCTCGGTAGAAACAGCTTAAAGAGAGCAGTTCTTGTAGGACAATGACACATCTCACCATAAAGGAAATATTGGCACTTATGGAAGATGTCAATATAGGGAGGAAATTAATAAATATTCTATGTTAATGAAAAACTCTTTCCACACAAAGATTTGAACACCTTTGTCAGCATTTAATTGAACCTCAGATGCTGCAGGATATCTCCGTTACATGTCCACTGAAATTTACTTTATTTACTCGCCTCTTTAAATAAGGGCATTCTATTTAGGGTATTGTAAAACAAACTTTGATCACAGTAATAGGCTCTTTTGGAACTATCCTAATTTAAATCTACATTAAATTTTGCAATTATACACAAAAAATATTTGGGAATATAATTAAAAATTAATAGAAATTACCTTCATTTAAAATATTTATATCTTTAATATAAAAGTTATCTAAAATCTCATCAAAACATAAATGACATGTTTATGTTTTGATGTAAAGAATTATTCAAGTTTCTTTTCAAATTATTATAATATAGTTTAAATATAGAATAGCAATGTCATTATCAATCAATGTTTTTCTTTTTTAAATTATGCCCATCAATATCCTGTCAGACATAAGGCGTCTTGCAAAGAAAAAATGTATGTACTATGAATCAGCAAATCAAATACTGTTTGCAATAAATTACTTTTAAAGTTAAATTAATAATTGTTTATAGAATAGCAATGTCATTATCAATCAATGTTTTTCTTTTTTAAATTATGCCCCTCAATATCCTGTCAGACATAAGGCGTCTTGCAAAGAAAAAATGTATGTACTATGAATCAGCAAATCAAATACTGTTTGCAATAAATTACTTTTAAAGTATCTGGAAATCTTTATTATAAACAAAAATGAAGTTAATATTTTCTATACTCTTATAAATACACGTAAAAAATAAAAATTTATTAAATTCAATCAACATAACTAATGACAGAAGTTTTAATTACCCCAGTTTACAGAAAAACAAACTCTTCAGTAATGATATATATATATATCTTTCATTTATATGGTTTTATTTTTAACTCTGCTTCAATATCAAGTGTTATATTTTTATTTCAATGCATTAAACTTCATTAATATCATTTTTTTTTATAAATATATGATTATTTTTACAAGTTTCAAAGAATGATAAATGTAAATATAGGATGACTTTTATATCTAGCATTTTCTCAAATGAATTTTTCAAAACTTGTTTTACACAATATTAATTTCTACAATTTTTTTCCATTTTTGTTTTAGTTATTAAAATATTATTTTGCTTTTTATTCATTTATACATTCTTATTTATAGCAAAAGTGATTTTTTATAATATAAATAAAACCTTTCACTAAAAGAGATAATTTTTTACTCAAATATATGGATCAGTTATAAAAATTTCTTATTAATAAAATAAACTATACAAATTAATTATAATTACAAATGTAGGGGTAAAAATTCAAAACAATGAAGAGAATATTTATATATAAATATACATAATATGAATAAATATATACCGTAAAATAATCAATTCCATCAAATGATTAATTTTGATCTGCATAAAAGTAGATTTTGATTTTAAGAACTGTTTAACAAAAAATGCATATGGCATACTATTTATTATTATATACTGTATAGGTACGGTATTTGTTTTTTAAGCATATTGAGATACAATTTTTAAAATGTGTGCAAAGTATTGGTTTGGTGCTCTATGTTAATTTTTTCACACGCGTGTTAATTAGACTAGGAGCTACAACAGCTTAAAGTAGATTCCAAACATCCAAGTATAAGGCAGGATTCCAACTCACAAATTTTTAAACTGAAGTCCAGAACACCTATATACATTTGGGTTGCCAGTTTAGCAAAAATATGCAAAAACTGAAAATTTATTATTTATGTACACATACTATGGATACTTAGAAAACACATCCAATATTATTTAGTATTGGAAAACAGATTTCAATTACCAACACTATTAAGAAACTATAAGACTTGAATAATGACTTCAAATTCATTTGCATATATTTTATGATTAATTTTATTTTACTTATTTATCTGAAGTCATTTATGAAATTTTTTATCCAAATATTATTTTCACTTCCTAAACTGGAATTCTTTATTTTCCAAGGTCATCACTGTTGAAAACATACCAAAATTATTGCCATGTTAGTATTATTTGTTTAATTTGAAATCTCCACATTTCTGACATTGACTTACTTTGCTATCAGAAGGTTCATCTTATTTTCATTTTTTGGAAAATGAAATGGTAATTGAATATTTTTAAAATTTATTCCAGATTTCTTTTTTAAATTACTAGCTAAGGTAGAAATTCTTTAACTTTAAGAATTTCATAACATATTTTTATGTCCAAATTAAAAAATTGTATTTTTTAGTGTAAAAGTTCACCCTATTAATATTGTTAAATGAAATTTGAAGATTTGTACAATTATGTTTTAATGACCTGTGTTGAATTCTATCTGAAATCCATAGATTTATCAAAATAATTTTATTAGACAGAGACCTATTTCAAAAAATTTATTTACCAATTCCAAATTCTTCATTTTATTTAAGTAAAGGTTAATAAGCATTATTTTTAGTAAGACATTAAATTGGAATTTTTTAATAATTTATATTATTTCTGCTTATTTTATTTAACAATTTAAAAATTAAAACATTTAAAAGTGGTTACTATATAAAAATCAGGAAAATCCTTGATTTCTTATATAGATGCTATATTTTACAAAGAGTTGATTGGAGGTCACTATGGGTTGCTAATCAAAATTCAATACTTATGCTAACTCCACTAGGCGAAAACTTTTTCGCCAATTGGCGATGTTCTGATTGTAATCTTCACTTTTACCAAATTTTTATATACAACAGTAATTTTACTATAATCATTACTTTCTAGAGAATTAAAAAAAATTGAATTTATCACCATCCATACCTTCCACTTTCGACACGATAATACTAAAAATCAAAATTTTCAATTTGATACTTTTCAAAAAGTATAATTTCTTAAATACTTAACTCTAACTTAACATTTTTAAAATTAAACAACTTCAAACATTTAAATTTCAATCATAAATGGAAAATACCGAAACTATGAACAAATTTTGCACACGATTACATCAGGTTATGACAAAATCTCAAGAAAACAGTTCAACACAGTAATCAATTTGGTGCAATTATCACTAAGTAGACCCCAAGGATATAACCATTTCATTAATTAAAACTAAAGTAATCTGTTATTATAAAATGATTTAAATCCAGTAAATTGGAAAAGTGAATTATATCAAAATGTTATTAATTTATTGATTTAGAGTTATAGTTCAAATGTCAATACTTGCTTGGTTTTGATATATACAGTGTATTTTTGAAATGGTTGTATTCTTTTAATTAAAACAAAATTAAAAAACTTATTACAATTTTATTTCATTAACCAATTATTCAACCTATTCAAAGTTTCAACCAATTATGAATAATTTTATTTGACATTTGGAGATTTATATTTGTTTTGTAAAATATAAGCAGTTAACTTTGTAACCTTTAGTTTTACAGTAGTACTTTAGTAAGTAAATGTAATAACATATTTGAGAAATTTAAATTCTTGAAATAGAAATAGTGCAAAATTGCAATGTTAAAAACTGAATGATTAACTACAAACAGGATTTTGAAAACTACAACTATATGGTGACCTGTTTTCATTTAAAGAGATTAGGAGAGTAAGTGCTTTTTAGACATTTTGCACTTGAAAATAATGTTATTTCGAAATTGGTGACAATTTTTAAAATCGTGTCAAACACTTTACATCTACCAGAATTTTACCAAAACATTTGTTAAATTTCAAACGCTAGAACATATAAATGTTTTTCATGTAAGAAACAATTACTAAAACAGATGTTTGTAAATATATGTTGGTGTGTTTGTGGTCACTGTAGAGGATATTAACACAACATATTGAAGATTTGTGATTTTTTACGGGTATTTATAACATCTTTCATTGGCCAGATTTTAAATTAATGGCCCTAATTAAAAGTAAGAAAACCCTAACGAAAATTTTGATGTCTAAATTTGATAAAGAGATTTCAACTTCTATTAGTATAAAACCTAAAGAGTGATTGTTTAAAATATATTGTAGCTTATAATTAATGGGCCAAAATTTCCTATATCACATATGAAAGCAATAGGTCACGTGTTTCTGTTTGAAATCAAAATCAGAAAATTTAACTTTTTACTCATTAAAAATAATTTAAAATGTTACTATAAGGGCAGCTCTTTATAAAAAATACATAAATGCTAGTCCCAAACGCAAATAGCTTTTTATTTCAAATGCTATTGAAGGGCATATACGCATTCGCTAGAAAAAAGTTTCAATTTAATTTATAATGATCATACTTAATTCCAAAAATAATGCTATAAAAACTAAATTTCATTAAAAAGAAAATTATTAGCTTTTTTACTCAAAAGTTTTTCAAACAATTTTATGTCTCACAAATACTTGAAATCAAAGCGGCAAATTTAATTCAAATATTTCAAACTGGCGCCATTGGCAGACTTCCGAAATAAGACGCTATTTTAAAAATGACTTGATACTATTAATTAATGGTATAAATTGAAGTGACTTACAACTTTGAGATCTAAAACACCATCTTTTGCTTCTTGCAACAAAGATACAAATTTTGTTGTCAACAAACCTAAACTTTTTTCATGCCTACTGGGCATTATGTCAGCCATTTTGGATAACGGTTGTTGGCAAGATGGAATATTTTTTGACGATGCCAGTTCTAGTTTCTAAATACATTAGTTAAATGTTGCATTTAAATACTTAGAGAAAATTTTTATCAAACATTATAATTCGAATATGTAAAGTAGAAACTAAATTCATATTTTCCTTAATGAGAATTAAAATATTTCATTGATTATTTCGATAAATTTGTAAAAATATCGTAAACTTCTTGAAACATAGGAGAAAAATTAAAGTTCGTTTTCTAACATACCATATAAAGTCTTGTGATTAAGTTTTAATAAAAATGGAACAACACAGTAATATTGATAAATAACTTATAACATCACATTCTGATTCAGAGATATAACCTTGGGGAACAATAGGGTAAACTCTATAGTTAAAATTTCAAGGAAACTGAGAGAAACGCTGTTTATCTGTAACTTTTAAAATGTTACTTGAACTGGTACTAGTAACTTTTATAAATATGTCTCAGACTCAAATTGTAATGTTTGTTACTTATTAAAAAGACATAATCAAGATATTAAACATAAATTTTATTATTTAGTACTGTCAGTTTCATATGCCATAAGCTATCTAATAATATTACATATCAGTCAACTTTTTAACAATGACATAGTCAAAATGACTATAAGTGGTTGAATAAAATATTTATACATTGATTGACATCCCCCTTTGGCTTTTAGTCAGTAATAAACATTTAGGTACGGAGAAAATTCGACAACACATCTACATCTGGTCTGATATTTATATTGAGAATTCAATAAATTTAATGAATTCTCAACAAGTAGGTAGGTAAATTATGACTGACATTTTTAAAACTCTATAGTAAGATGTTTGTAGCTTACACTGAATTCTTAACTAGAGAATAATTTTTGATATAAGTAATATGATAAAGTGTTGCCAACTTGAGTTTTTTGTTACTGTTCGGATTTTTTTTATTGTTGCCAGATTTGGTTTTCCTCGTGTTTAACATTATTTTTACATCATATTTATGGTTCTCTTCAGTGGCAACAGTATTTCCAGATTTTATTTTTCTTTCAATTCGAAGTTATGATTTTACGTTTCAATTCGAAATTTTTATATATACTTCTTAATTAAATTGTATTTTATTTAATTAATCAACTATCATGTATATATTTTTTTAAATTAATGGAGTAAAAAGTATTAAATCCTAGTAACAGTCGGGAATTGGAGAAAAAATTTTATTTCCATTTCTTATTTGACAATAAGAAAAAACCGTTGCAGATTCTTCTACGTTTAATTAAACTGATTATTTTCGGCAATTACAGAAAAATAATATTTTGATGAAGAAAAAAGTGATTTATCGTGGCAAGACTAATTTGTAGTTAGAATTGTTTTATAAGCAATGATATACATGATAATAAATCTGTTTATACTGTAACATCTATAACTGCCAATATTTTTTTGCCAAAATAACTCTGTAATTTAAATTTAGTCACCATTTTACTTTATCACAGTAACGTTTTACAAAATTAGTTTCACTGAAATGTGAAACTAACATGAATGAATTAGAGACAAACGAACAAAATGGCGAAATAAATATCACCCCAGTACTATTCGTAACCTAATATATTCAAATTTAACACAGTTTATACAATGGATGCATCAAACAAAAAATATCACCGAACATATTCGACATGTGAACTTGACGTCCTATGAAGTAAGTCCATTATTGTTGTATCTCTTTAACCGGTTGTTTTGGAGGAAGCCAAACCCAACTTGCCAGATTTTCTAATAATAATTTTTCGGTGAAAATGTGCTTTGGGTCCCCTGCTTGACGCATTTTCAAAAAGTCGCCAACTGGCACGTTTTTTGCATGTTGTCTCATGGAGTTGAATGCTCCGAGAGACACTACATAAAAACGGCATTTCTATGGTGATGAAATCGAAATCCATGTTCTTAATGAATTTCACCGTTGGTATGGCAACGAAAACAAAGACAATGGTTTTTTTTACGAATTATATAACAAAAAATACACATATAATTGTATAACAAAATATAACAAAAAGCACAGAATTGCCACAAGGAGTGCATTTAGGATAAAATAGTCAGGGTTACCACGCTTTGAGCGTCTATCGCCCATTTGGCGAGAAAGGGGTACCCAAACCATAGATTAACCAATTTTTCTAATTCATTTTCTAATAATACTTTTTAGATTTTTTTATGATGATATGTGATTTAAAAGGTTTTAAAAGGCGTATTTTTAGAACTTTGGGAAATATCTTTTTTTAAAAACTTAACGTTAAACTTGGCGAAGAAAAAAGTCTCAATGGTCGACAATGTGAGGATATCCTATTAGTTCCTGATTATTGAGTTACAAACTGAATTCCCACCATTACTTAATTGAAAATCTAATTCTACGTAATTTGATTCAGAATCTCTCAAATTACGTAGACTTAGATTTTCAACTTTTTAACTTTTGATTATTTTAAAACTTTTCTATTTCTCGTGAGTACACAATTATTTGAGGCTTGCAAATTATAATATTATGGGTTTTTATTAGCAAAAATTACAGTTCTTAAGTTATATTCTTAAAATTCCATATGTACACATTATCACCTACTTTTAAAGGCTTTAATGTTTTAACGTTTCTATCAAAATAATATTTTTGTTTTTCTTGATGCTGCTTTAATAATTTGGTACCTCTCCAAATATTTCCATATTTAGCAAATTATTACTAATGAGAAATTTTGTCCATAATATCCTACTAAATATGAACTGAGCAGGAGACAAACCTAACTCAGAAATTGGTTTATTCGATATTCTTAACAATTCTACTAAAGAACGTTTGTTATGTAAGAATTATTAAAAATCTAATTTAAATTTTTTTTTGTATAAATTTTAACTTCTGGTAACTTTATCTTTGTACAGTTTTTGTGTGGTGGTCAACTTGTTAGTCACATCTTGGCGTCAAAAAAATCGCCAAAGAATTAAGTGGTACCCGATTGTAAATTTTTACCTTTCAAGTAAACAATTGGAAATTTACCATAATTATGGTATCCATGTACAACACTTAAGTGTTGTGCATGGATTTTTATAAGAAGTCGTATTCATATGGACTTTGTTACAGTTATTATTTACTAATTTTCGTCCTGTTGGGGTTTTTTTTTTTATCGCCATTGCTCACTGTTTTTTAGCTGCGTTTTTGTGATGAATAAAAACAATGTGTATTTAATAGACTTGTCAATTTTTGAATAAAAATTACGTACTCGTGCCATGCTCCTCGAGGAAGGAGGAACATATCTTTAAAAATAAGAAGTTATGATTATTACTTATTATTACCTGACTCCCAAATTGGGACGGCTGGTTTCCGTATTAAATTAGAGGATAAGTTTAAGTTTAAGAATATATTAACAATACAAGAAGTTGGGATACTAAGAATTAGATCTATTTTTCAAAAGTAGCGAATAAATCAGAAGAAACCTTTTGAGATCCATTTATTACTCAAGAAAAATTAGATGATCTATTTTCATTGAGGAGTAAGAAGTATCGTAGAAATAAAATTGTTACGCAGATCATTAACGTTTTGGGGAAAGATATTCAAATTTCTCTGATTTTAATAAAAACTACTAAGTAGTTTCGTATTCCGCTAGATGTGCGTCACTCAAAACAAAAATAGAGAGAAAGTAAAACACAACGCTTATTCAGCCTAATGCTGAGCTTTCTTTATCTAAAAATGAGAAATAAAAACTGTGATTAACTGTTACGATGAATTATCACGATGAACTAAACATCATTCTATGTGAAGCAGAAGATATACTAAATAGACGTCTTCTACTTTACATCTCAGAAGAGGTCGATTATTTGCAACCATTGAAGCGATCATCTGTTTTCACAAGCTTTATACCAGAAACAAGCTTTTTCCGAGACAGATCTATACCTGAATTGGAAATCTTTAATTCTACATATCTGAATAAATGTTTTAAATATGGACGAAAACCTAAAGAAGAGCATCGAAAAAGATTTCGTATAGAATACTATAATCAACGGAAAAATAATTCGAAAAACGAGCTCTCAACCACCCTTAAAGCAGGACAAATTGTTCTTATAGGAAAAGACGGAAATGCCTAAAATACTCGAAAACTACGCTGAAAACTATAACAATCCTCGTGTAGCTAAAATAAAAGCTATGAATGGTGAACTCATTTGATCATATCAGAGACTATCCCTTAGAAGTCGTTAAGAATTGACAGTTCTTCAATGATATAGAAATCTGAATCATTTGAGTTTTTAGACTTTAAATCTCAAATTCGAAGACCTTGAAGAGGCCGTGTCATCAAGCCTATGAGGAGACTTAAACTTTGACTGTATTTTAGATTGTGATTCTTCAAGTTGGTTTTGCGTACTTTTTCAGAAGAACATATTCCTCTTTTTGACTATCACACACTCTCATAGATCAAGCATTTCGTCATTTTATGAACTTCGTAGTAAGAGAGTTCTTTTAGCAAGAAATCCTGTTCGAAAGTTCTCTAAAAATATGCACTCCTAAACTATTGCTTACATGAGATGGCTTGTAATGTTAAAATTAAATTAAAAAAAAGGTTAATTTTGTGTGTGTTTTTCCAAAAAACATTAGAAAGAATTCATAATAACCGAAGTGTCAAATATATAGCTTTTAAATCTTTTTCAGAATGAGTAGAAGATTCTCCCTCTGGAAGGTAGAAATAAAATATTTACTGTAAAATCCATCACCTGTTCCATAACTTCTACTGATCAAAGACTATACGCATAGACATGATACTACAATTATCAGCTGGAATTACACTGATATTCTATAGTTTAGAGGATTCTGGTTCTGATGTTTTGGACACATACACTCTTAAAAAAATCGAGTGGTTTTTCACTACTCGATGAGCGATTGATATTTTGTACTCCATAAAGATACAAAATGAATCCTTTTCTACTTAATTGGGTCAAGAAGTTCTCTTTCAAACACTCTATTTTTGGTTCAAAGCTATTTTCACTTTTTTTTTTTTTGACGTGTTTATGGCACAAAGCAAATGTGATGTGCTCTGATTGGTTTAAATCAGTTTAGTTTCTCTAAAAGTGGAGGAATTTAGTACTCCGTTTTATAAAAGCTATCTATTAGAATATTTAAAATATATAATTGGACAAAAAAGAATGCAGAAGCTTTACGGTAAGTCTTTATTTCTTATAATTAATTGAATGACTAAATCAAATCTTCATATTTGTGATTTTTCACCATTATATAAACTTTGGTATTTGAAAGTATGAATGAATGAATTCTATTGAATTCATATTCATGTAATATTTATAATATTTGAAATTTCTGATTAATTGATAATATTTAATAATATAACAATGTGTTTGGAAATTTTGTTTTTTATTTCAAATACTATTTTCTGACAAAATTTAATTCATTATAAATTAATAGTAAATTATATTGAATACATTTTTAAATTCTTTTATTTTCGAAGCAGCGTGAATATGACTATTAATTTTCTCGTTGATTTAAATATCCACGATGTATATAATAGATATATTATATTAAAATAGTGTTTTGTACTGAATTGAAAGTGCGATTAATATCAAATACAACATTTTACCAATGAATAAGAATAAATTTTTTCATAAATAAAATTAAAAGATTTTTAATTTAAATGTTAATACAATATAAAGCAAACATTAATCTGCAGAATATTATTTGGCAGTATGTATTTTATTTATTAAAATTTTACTGACAATATGTCATTTATTTATTAAAATTTCATTGACAATTTTTGATTTCATTGTTACTGAGTACAAGCACTCGTAGATAAAAGGAAAAGGAATTGTATGTATCAAAATCTATTAATTTGTATATTTTAGAATTTGCAACTAAACATTTTGTCGATGGAAATATAATTTATATTCGTATTTTATATTTGTCATTGTTATCATCGAAGAAAAAAATAAAAAAACAAAATTAGTAAAAGCAAATCTGAAACATGGAGTTATTTTGAAGATGATAAAAAGCAATAAAAGGAAGAAATGACTGATCAGGTATTTTGAAGTAAAATTTTCTAAATTTTCTCAATTTGAATTTAATAGTTTCAAAAAATAAATATCCAGTATATATATTCATTTAAACAAAGTTTTTACATGTAGGATGCTATTGAGTAAATAACATGAAAATTCTAATCAGTATTTTCAGTTAAAATCTCATATTATAATTTTTTGGTTTTAAAGTTGATTTTAAAATAATGAAAGGTAATTATTCATTAAACTATACATTAAATTAATATTACTTGGTAATAAGCTTAAGAAATTTTAAGAATGTTTTTAAATCAATTTTGAAGTAAATTTGTTTATTTTTGCTGCTAAAACTAAATCCTTATTAACTTTATAGTAAATTTATAATTCATTTAAAATTTTCTAAAATTTTAATTTGAATTTAATAGTTTAAAAAATAGATATCCAGTATTTATTCACTTGACCATAAATAGTTTTTACATGTATGACATTATTGAGTAAACACATATGTGCATATGTATGTATTTTTCCTTTCAGATAAAATGATTACAATTTGAAATGCTTAGTGAAATTCATTGAGAAAAAATATTTTAACATATGGAGTATATGCCTAAAATTAAATAATATTTTGTGATGAAAAATAGACCATTTATTGTTCTATTCTATAACAGAATTTATGTCTCTAAGTATCCAAAAGAGGCTGCTTTCAATGAATCATTGGTAGTATAAAACCTGTATTTTTTACATATTTAAGGACGAATTTTAAAATATACATGAAAATACTAAACTTTTATATCAACATTATTTTCTAATAATGCCACAATTAAGCACAGCATAATTTGCAATCCCTTACATAATTTGTATATCTACATTTTTAATGGTAGAATATGAAACATGCTTGGAAATGGTAGTTCATACATTTCCAAGTTTTTTTATTGCACGTGAATAAGATATTTTAAATTATTTTAATGCCAAAAATATTTAGTTAAAGTTTTGCAGAGAAAATTTTTTTTTTAATACAAAAATGAAAGGAAAATATCATTGTTAATTTGATATTTGTTTCATGATTGCATCATCCAAAAGAAAGTAATTCAAATCTATATTTTACAAAATATGCAGTATTGCATATGTCTTTCATTATATTGTAGTTTTTTATCTTGTATTTTTAAAAATCGTTTTACTTACAATGTATTTGAATACTAGTATATGTGATACAAAAACATAGTTTAAAATTTTTTTTTGGTAATTTGTAAAAAAAATTATTCATTTAGTTTCAATTGTTTTTTAGTTACAGTTGATTGATTCAAAAATGCTTTATTAGAAATAAATGTAAGTATGCATGCATATATTTTTATTTAAAGTTAAGCAATCCATTTTGTAAATTATGATAGGGGCTATATCTATTTCACAGCAAAGAAAAAATCCAAAATTATTTTGCTTTTGTTTCATTGTATATCAATAATTTATCATTTTTGCCACATTCTTATTAAAATTTTCAAAAATTACTAGATAATCATTAATTTACTAACTTCAGTTAATATGTTTTAGTTAATTAATTAATGATAACACCATTTTTTAACAAATTACACTTGCTTTAAATTACAATAAAAAATTCTATTAATTTAATATATATGATTATTCTCTTTATTACAGATAGATTTGGAATTTGATATCCAGAGGCTGACTGTTTTCACAATAAATATCCTGCATTCTATGCTTTTAGAATATTATCGTATATTCAAAAACTTATCCTGTAATATGGAGTATAAATAAGTGAGAATTTAGAATGATAGTATTTTTTAGGCTGAATATAATTCCAATACAGAATATAATTACATAGATATTTGATTTCTTGCAGCTTTATTGTTTTAATAAATAACTATCTTTTTTGAAGTACTATTCTTATAAAATTTTTAGGTATTAAAGTTTGTGTAGACAGTATATAATGAGAATACAAATATTATAGAAATTTTAGTTATTATGTGTCTTTTTTATTTTGAATTAGGTAAAGAGATCTGTAGAAGAAAAACCATGCACAAAAGTAGTCAACTACTATTGCTTTGCTGTGGTCAAAAGCAAGACCTGAATATGAAATATTCTTATCCGCGGAATAAAAATTTATTGATGTCTGATATTCAAGATTAAAAAGCATTCAATACTTTATATAAATGTCATCCTGTGTTAAGTATGATGATAAACTTACTGCATTTATAAATTAAAAAAATAGTCCAGTTGGGCCTTTAATTGAAACAATACATTCTTACTATAATCGATCAAGTCCTAAATTTTGTAAAATATATGCATTAAAATGCATATTATCATTTTTATTCTTATTCTAATAGTATTCTTATTTTGTGTTGCGTCGAAAAATTAAGCTCCAATATTAATTTGACATCATAAACATAAGAATTTTTGTATACATATTTTTATTTAATTTTTTCTGTATTAAAAATTGAATAAATGTTTTTTTGTATAATCTTGTATTTTATTTTTAATTTCATTCTTAGTTTCATTGAAGTTATTTTCAGTTTAAACTAAACTTGGAAAATATATCATAAAACAAGATTTATTTGCAAAAACATAAGTCAGTTTTGTTCAACAGAATAATCTATAAATATTTGTTTTTATCTTCCTGTAACTTCAAAAAAGCATATTAAATAAAGGATTTTTTCAAAAGAACTTATAAATTATATTTACTTATATAAAATTTTTATGTATTTTTTAAATTGTGTACAATTTGTTGTATTAATAATGTTTGTAAAAGTTAATTTTTTACTTATGGGCCCATAGTAAACTAAACTGAAAAATAAGTAATGTGACGATTTTTTTTTGAGAGTGCTACACTCCCACGTAAAACTAAATATAAATAAGTAATGAAATAAATGGCTGAGCAAATTGCTTAGTCTTGTATGTAGTTTAAAAACCACTATAATTATCCAAATCAATTAAAATGTCATATTTAACTGTACTGTTATATTATTGACTAAAGAAATCATATCTTTATATTGTAATTGTAAAAAAAAAAAAAAAAAAAAAAAAAAAACCCCTTAAAATAAAGAATTTAAAACATAATTTCTGTACTAAATTGTGAATATAAAAAAAATCAGCAATACTTCTATAAAAGATTAAAATTCATGCTTTTTCCCATCTAATTTATCCCCTTTAAGCGATATGTTGTTATTCCTCTTAAAAGGAGGGGTTTACCAACATCTTTCAAAAGAGTGAATTTCTGTCTTAAAGATTGGTTGAATTTTGTGACAATGAAAGAGTGAAATTTCACTCCTTCTGAGTGAAATCCACTCGATTATTTTAAGAGTACATTTTTAAATTGTGTTGTTCAAATTTCTTGAAGTAAGTATTTTTTACTAAAAGAAGATTTTGATTTCATTTTCAGTAAAATTATAATACTTGAGAGAGAATCTTTATTTATTTATTTTTGCTCATCATCATCTTCAAATCCGATTGCTCATCTAGATAGAGATAATCCAAATGAATTTTTATCAAATGAAAGTGATTACAATTCACAATTAATAAAAGAATATGAACAAAAGTGTTCTTTTCTTACGATATTGTATATTTTAATTTATTAATTTGAAAAATATCTATTTAAGTGTAAAATTATATTGCATGTTATTAAAATATCGAAAATTATAAAAAGTACACATATAAGTTATAATAATAGAAAACAAATAAATAAAGAGAATACATGTAGCAAGCTTTACGGAAAGTTAGTTTTTTACATTTGATTGTTAAACACATATTAAAATTAATTTGTTTCATTTTCACTATCAGATTTACCAACTAGTTCTAAGAAGGGATGTTATTTATATCACCGGTATCTTTCAATTATTCTATCTTAAAGATTGGTAAATATTCAAGTTATTCATCTGGAAATTTCATATAATTAACAGTGCCATGCAGGATAATTCGAAATAACACAATAAAGTATCTTGCTAGTTAGGCCTAGCTTAAAAGGTATGATAAGCGGTATGTGTATCCCCATAAAAAAATTGAAACTCATGCCATAGCTTCTGCCAAATAAAAATAAAGTGTTAGCATGTTATTTACTGTATTTAGAGAAATTTAAAATTTAGAAATGGTAATCTGAAAGAGTAATATTTCACACATTCCAAAGAAAATTATAATTCTTTAGCCTAATGTTTCACACATTTAGTCTAAAGAATTATAATTTTCTTTGGTGGTGATTGTAAAGCGACAAAAAAGCAAAAAAGGTGATTTGAAATTACTGAAAAAAGCCTATAAATATGTATCCTTTTTGATATTAAAATCAAGGCAAATAGATTATTTTTCCATTCGTGCATTCACACCCCTGTCATTCTGTCACACAATTACGAAACATTCGCACACACTGACAGACCTGATGTCCAGAGAAAAAAAATGTCTTCGAATAAAGTATTAAGTTTGTTTCAAAGGCGTGAAGTCAAAAGAATATGTTTGGACAAGATTCACTCATTCTCTTCAACGTTATTTACGAAATTCATAGTAAATGTGATCAAGTCAACACCACAGTATACGAAACAAATGTTAACATGGACCAAAATTCGTTAGCTTTATAAAGTCAAATATTTAGCAATCAAATTATTGAATTTTGCCTCTTAAGTCATCAATTTCTTCTGCGTATCGTTCTTCTTTTGTTTCCTGTCGATATGAACTTACAACCCAGAAACAATTATGAATGTTGATCAGAACATCATTTCTTTTGATTACATAAAAACAAAAAGATTGTATTTTAGTTATCACAGATAATTCATATAGTGCAGTTTTAATTCTACAGTAAAAATAATCATTTGATTATTTTTATCGAATAGCAGAAAACAAATTAGGAATAAAATTAAAATCGATATAGAAGATGTAATATAAAATTACGAAAACAATATCTTTTTAATTTTATTTCGATTTTCGTTTCTCGATATTCGAAAATTTAATTGTTCGTTTTTTATTCATTCATTACCGTTTGAATTCTTACATTTATTCAGTTCTTCACTGTTCTTGATTCTTCAGAGCATTTAATTCATTTTTATAAAAATAGATAATTTTGATTCTCAATTTAACATTTGTTTCTTCATCGATTATTACCTTTCTAAAATGTTTTCAAATTTCCAGTTTGATTTTTAACATTTTGTGTAAAATCCTACCGTTCATTAAAGTTGGTGCAAATATCATCAAATCTATACTAAATTGTTTCATACTGTTCCTCAAAGCAAATATTTAAAGATGATTAAAGTTGAAAGTAGAATCTGAGATTTTAAAAAAAATTAAAGCAAAGTTTGAAAGAATATGGTTTTCTATTGCTGGTGAAAATTCATGTTATTTGGCGCTATTTTTCACCTGTTTCACTGGATTTTACACAAACTCAGAATTCGTTAATCTTAAATCTAGTGAGCTTATAAGAAGCTTAAAAATAGCTACCTTTTTATAAATTAGTATTTACTTTTAAGATTTTATATATTTGAACATTATTTTTGCTGAATCATTTGAACAGGTCTTTCCTTCGAAGGAATCGAAATGTAAAATCTGTTATCACGATTTTTTTTTATCTATTTTTATTCTGTATCACACAAAGGTTTTTTTCTAATTTCTTAGTTATTCTGAATAATTTTTAAAAATTTCAAAGCAGTAAATTGAATATCTTTCTTTACTAATTGAAAATAATGAGAACAATTTAATATTTCAGAAGAAGTTCAGTGTTTTAAGTTATATTGGCTTTTGATTTGTAATAAAGGGATGAATTATTTTTTGGCACAAAAAATAAAATGTGCATTATTTTAAACGTACTTTGAATGGAAGGAAAGTTTGTCAAGTTTTCATATCTGAATCACACAATAAAGGAGAAATAAAATTTTTAAAATAAATTTTTATATTTTATGCAATTAAATAAATATAAATAAATAAATTAGCACTCGTATTCTACACTTCGTTTTTAATCATGTTGGCAACAGCTTTAATGCCAGCAAAGTTCTCTTCAGCTGTTGGTATAATTTGTGTGTTTGATAGTAAAAAGCCTTGTCTGCCTGTGTCTCGCAGTTCTACAGCAAAACTGTATTTCACTTTTGCTCCTTCATAAGCCCAATCGACAGAAGAACCGGCAGCTGGATCTATAATAAAAAAAATACAAAAACGGAATTAATTATTCCTGTTCTTTAAGTTATATGGCATTTTTAATTAGAAGCTATTGCTATGTACACGTTGATATAAATAATAATGAAAGAAAATCATTTGCTGTTAAACCAGAAAAATACATAAATTAATTTGAACAATAGCATCATATTGAAAATAAGCATATATAATAGCTATGCTCTTTGCTGATCTCAGGTATGTCTAATGAGTTTTTTTTTTACAAATATTACTATATATTTTATTTAAATTTCTTGCAAATTGTATACAATATTATCATAATATAAAATACAGTTCATATTTATATTATAAATAATATAATTATAATAAAAGATGTATTTTTTATTTATTTCCAGTTCCAAGAGTCTTGTTTAATGGCATTTCTAGATTAGTTCTGGCACTTTATTTTCAAAAGAAGCCCTTCCAAAAATAAATACTAAGTGGTCTTTTGTTAGTTTACTGAAATAACCCTATACTTTCTGAAAGTTTCAAAACAGAGGCGTTTAAAACCTTTTTAAAATAATCATTTACTAAATGATTAACTTATTCACATTAACTTAACACAATTTCTCACTAACTTCTCAATTTTTCTTATTAATTTGAATTTTGCGGTGCTATAGATTATTTTTTAAGTTATATAGTTTATTGTATATCATAACAATATATAAATTTATAAGAGAAAGAAAATATTAATATGTATTATATTGTTCAATTCTTTCAGATAACAAATAAATTGATTATTTGTTTAAAATGAATATAATATTTATTAAATTATAAATATTTAATTAAAATATATTAATTACAACAATAAAAAATACGTACAAATTGTATTAGCGATAGTTCCGGTTCTGTACCATTCACCATGTGTTCCTGTAATCGCAGCACTAGCCAATTTTAAAGCCTTCATCTGAAAATGTTTGAATATAAAAAAATAATAAGAATAAAAATTCATTTAACGGACTACATTTAACTTCTTCATATTGAAAATAAGGTAAATCATATTTCATTAAAAGCAATATGATTCGTTAAAAGCAATATAATTCATTAAAAGAAAAATAATTTATTATTAAAAATTCTATCCT
Organism: Latrodectus elegans; assembly: GCA_030067965.1. Taxonomy (NCBI): domain Eukaryota; kingdom Metazoa; phylum Arthropoda; class Arachnida; order Araneae; family Theridiidae; genus Latrodectus; species Latrodectus elegans. The sequence goes on along the minus strand of CM057814.1, from coordinate 66,614,727 downwards.
TAATTGTAACCTTATGAAATAAAAACCAAAATTAATCTTAAATAAATTTCTGAGTCAATATATGAAAAAAACCTGTTCTTTAATTTTGATTTCAGAGTAAATTATTAGTTTTTTTTTGTTGTAATATATATGCTTATTGTGTAAGATAAATTCATTCTAAATATGCCAATACCTGATCTGCATAATCTGGAGGGTTAGCACGACTATGGCCGTAAGGTGTCATCCACAGCTGTGAGTATGCATGGAGTGTAAAATAGGCCTTCACCCTGCCGCCTAGGCTGGTGAGGCCATCTCTGATGGCAGAGCTTTCAGCTTCCGAGAAAGCCGAACTTCCTCTGTATATTTCAGAGCAAGCATCTCCACTTGTTCCGGGTCCTAGACAAATGATAAAAACCATGGAATAGAAGGAAGAAACGTAGCAAATTTTAAGTATTCTTAATGAATGTTAATATTAAGAAAATAAGCACTTTGTATAAATGGACACCTATTCAAGTAGAATAAATCAAAGTATGGAATATTTAATTTAAAGACGGAAATAATAATCGATATGAATCCTGTTGAAATAATTTTTTTTCAATAAATCAAAATATTATGCACACAAAAAATCTCTTAAAATTTTCACTTCTTTTCCTGCAAAACTAATGAAAGAAACCCTTAAGATTGATAATTATATTTTTATTATGCATTTGCACAGAATAAAAATATTAATATAATAAATATTTTTGAATTATTTACTCAATAATATTCCATAAAATATTGTAAATGGATTATCTGGCAAAAATATTCAGCAACCAGTAAAAATTGTTTTAATTTATTAAATATAAAATATTTTTTTACTATCCTTCACATAAATTTTAATTTGTCTTCATTGGGCCTTATTTTAAGTACAATTTCCACTTAAAAAGCAACTTTCTTTTATTTAACAAAATTCTTATTGTTCCAGATAGCACAAACAATAATTGCACATACATTTCATTATAACATTATAATTACAAACATTTTAGTATGTATACTTTTAGAAAATATGTACTACTTAATTACAAGGAGAGTTTATGTAAGTGGATAAAATTAAGTATTTTTTATTTTTGAGGAACTTAAATAAATTTAGAGAGTTTTGCAAATAAATCTGCAAACTCTCCTCGCGAATAATTATTCCGCACAACAGGTTAATTCACTATATAATACGGTTTATTAAAAATATATAGTCCGATAAACTGTTTTTCTATATAATTCAGTTGATGGTATACCATTATCATTACCTCACTTAATATGAAGAACGCCAATTCAATTTCCAGTTTTTTCAATACATGCTTTCTCTACAGCAATGGAATTCTTGATAAAAAAATTTGCCTCGTGCAAGTTATTACAATTTGGAGTACGATATTACGAAACTGCCACTGTCAATTTCTTTCATAAATATGGCACATAGACATTCTTTTCCATTCTTTAAAATCACATATATGAAATTTTGTTTCATTTTGTTCTATACGGGAACGCGCAGATGTACTTTTATTTACTGACGAACAAGTAAAAAACTATTCAACAAGATAATCATAGCATGACAAGCAGTTCTATAAAATTTGCAAAAGTCTAGAAATCTGAGAAAAATCGCGATGTTGATCAATATTCATTTTGGCTCATGATAATTCAGACTCATTTGATTTTGATGGGAACATGACATGCCCATTACTATACTTCTTACTGGTTACACTTTAAAATATTCAAATTATTCTTAATATTATACAGCTTTTAGTTATGCGTTTGCTTCCAAAGTATTATGGCAGATTTAACTTGTTAGACCAGGGATTGTCACTCAGCGTCACGGGTGCACAGCGTGAAGACAAGTTGAAAAATTAATAATTTCTTGAGCAGCTTCATTAAAATCTGTAAAACACCCAAGGAACTTATTTCAAGTGATTTAAATTGTTTTTGGTTTTGGATTTTTGTACGGACAAACATTTTTTCAAATGTACAAGACTCAAATGTAGGTATTGCATCAACATATTTTTGTGGCAACAAATACTTTCTATTACAAACATTTGCCAGAAAATAATTACCTCAATACTACGTTAAAACAAACGCGAAATAAACTTTAAAATATTTATTTAAACATTACTTTAAAACATTGCGAAGACACCAGAATATTAATAGGTCACATCAGAAAGACAGCATATTTACATAATCAATAAAATTTATTTTTAAAATAAAATATGAAACGATAATCATCGCTGAATTTTAATAAATATGTCAAAAAAAAAGAAACAAAATGAAATTAATTGTGTTACTGACCTCCAAAAGCAGAAGCGAAATTCCTGTTGGGATCTGCACCTCGACAAAATGCATTGATTCCAAAACCTCGCGACGGAGACCTATTCTTCCTCCACATTCTGTTCTGAAATTCAAAGTACAATACGATGTGATATCAAATATAAAATATCTAATAATAAAATATAACAAAGTAGACACGAATTTCAATTTCCCCACCCCCCTCTCTTTCCCTCGAAACAGTTACAATATTAATAAACTAATTATAGTGAATGAAGTTTAAAAATTAAATTGTGTTTTTTGGAAATTAAATCATATTACCAAGAAAAAATAATAATGATTTTTCGAAGGAAAACTATTTTAGTAAATCAAAACTTCGCATACATCTTAGTCTCATTATTTTTACCATACGGGAAAAAATAATGAGATTGCCCTCAATATTTTGTTAAAATAATTCCATCTTATCTTCAAATATCGTAAAAAAATAACCGCACATTCATAATGTTATTTTTTGAATTCTCAATTTAATTTTTTCATTCAAAATATAAGAAATCTCATAATTATTTTTATATGTAAAAAGAATGTGAAACCAATTTCTCTTCCACGGAAAATAACTGAACTTAGTATTATGATAGTCGATTAAAGCCAAGAACTACAGTGCCCATATCGGTTTTCTTTAACAAGGGTCCGGGGGTGAGAAGCAAACGTCCAGTTATATGATCAAACCTCTTCTGTTTAATTCCCAAGCATTCTTGGTATTTAGTTATATCATATCACAGAAGATTTGAAAGGTTGAGTCGACATTGTTTACTCCATGGGAAAATGTAAGAAATTTTTATCATCGAGATTTTTGCTGTTTATAAATTTTATGATTCTATTTATGAAAACATTAGTTTTTCTACTACAATGAATCTTGTTTTAAGGAAATTTATTTATTTATTTTTTTTCTAATTCTAATGATTTTTAACATTTGAGATAGTTTTCTCAAATTTATTAAGTGTGCGTATTTTAATTGTTTCTCCTAACTGTTTTGTATTTTTACGTAAAAAATAAGAGAGTGAAAAAAAGAGAAGAGAATAATTGATATATAGAAATAGCTCCTTGAAAGAAATTTCATTAATATTTAAACAGCATAGTTACGAATCAAGAAAAGAAAACAAATATCGATGAAAGATCTACTCACAAAAGTCCACGTGTACTTATATCCATCTACGTTAATAACTGGGAATATGTACCAATCAAAAGTATCCACTAAATCCTGTATCTCTGTGTCGGTATCATATCCTTTCACCAAATGTGAAATTATATACAAGGATGTAGCTGGAGCAACCCATTCCCTAGCATGAATCCCAGAATCAATCCAAATGATTGGTTTATTTGCACCAGGAGAGCCTATCTGAAAATTTAATTTGAAACATTATTCACAAAATTATTTTTAGAAATTCAGCGTACATATTTATTTTATACAAATTAAAATGAAAATTACATTAATGCTTAAATTGTGAATACATTAACAAATAAATTCTTTTTATTAAATATACAGCTTTTCTACTAATAGAAAATTTGTATATTTAAATGTTATACAAGTATAGAACATTAAGACAATTTTATATATTCAGATAAGATAGTTGTAAGGTCATCAGATGGTTAATAAACATTTTTGATGTAATTTGTTAATGATAAAGTATAATTTATTTGAATTTTTAATTTTCAACATTAATATTATTCGCAAAAGATGATCACTTTATTTAAAAATTTTCAAAATTTGCTGTTATTATTGTGATGAATAAAAATATTATCTTTCAAATGTGCGTGAGTTGTTGTTAATATAATGTGTTAAAAGGAATACCAAAATAATAAAATGTACAAATTATTATTTTAGCGAAAATTACAACAATTATTTATATTATTTTAGTAGAGTAATGTGTTTTACACATAGAAATGCGAATCTATTTGGATTGTATGTATTAAACACACACACACATATATATATATACAGTGTTTCACAAAAGTGATGGGACACTTGTGCTTTCACAAAAGGAAACTGTTATAAAATAAATTAAAAATACATGTACAAATTTCTTGTAAGTGTGTTTTATACTTAAATTTAGTAACAATTATTACATAGCATACATTTTTCAAAATATTAAAATATTAATTTAAATAAAAATACAATCGCTTAGAACGGAGCAAAAAATAGCTCACATAAGTGATGGAACACCATTAGATATGCATCAAAAATAGTCTGAAATAAGTAATGAATAGATTTGTTGGGTGTTTTATTTTTATTCAAATGCAATTGGCAATCCTTTATAAAATCGTCTGCAGTATTTCTCTTCAGATTGGTTTGGAATTTTTGTGTTTTTTAGCTGTATACAGCCATGAATGCTAAACGAAAAGAAACTACGCCTGAAATTTGAAAATTAGTTATTAATTTGCATATTAAAAGTGGCAAATCTATTGGAGAAACTGTTGAAACAGCTAACTTGAGTCATTCAATAGTTTTCAATATATTAAACGACATAAAAAGAATCATATGATTCAGAATAAAAGAAGACATGGGCCGGCCATCAAATCTATCCAGTGGAATAAAGCGAATTGTCTTCGAATTATTAAAAAAAATCCAAGTATGAGTGCCTAAAGTTGCTGCTGATTTACAAGCATTATATGGTGTAATTGTTAATCCTGAGACTATTAGGAAAGTAATTTGATATGCCGGATATCACAGTAGAGTAGTCAGGAAAAATTCTTTGTAAGTGAAAAGAATAGAAAAGTCAGACTGGCTTTCGTAAAATCCAACATATATAAAAATTCTGATTACTGGAATAAAGTTTTATTTGCTGATGAGAGTAAATTTAATATATTTGGTCCTGATGGTGTAGAATCTTGGTGTAGAGAAAATCGAAGGCAGAATTTCGTAAACAGAACTCTGGGTGCCGACAGTAAAACATGGTGGAGGAGGAGTTATGGTATGGGAGTGTATGTCGTCCGCTGGAGTTGGTAATCTTGTTTTTATTGACAGTAAAATGGATCAATACAAGTGTATTGACATTTTAAAGCAAAATTTGAAATCTTCATCACGAAAATTGAACCTTCATAACGATTTTTAATTCTACCAAGACAATGACCACAAGCTCACTGCTTTGAACGTTGGCTGCTGTATAACTGTTCTGAAATAATAAAAACACCACCACATTCTCCAGACTTAAATCCCATAGAGAATTGGAATCAAGAATTCAATCAAGAATGATTGGTAAGAATTGGAATCAAGAATTCAATCAAGAATGATTGGTAAGAATTGGAATCAAGAATTCGCAAACACACCATTTCTTCAAAACAACAATTAAAATCGGTGCTTCCAGAAGAATGGGGTAAAATCACTCCAGAAAATATCCAACAAAATATTAAAACCTTTTAAAAAGTAAAATTTTTGGGTAAATACGTGTTTGATAGAAAAGTAATTGTCCCATCACCTATGTGAAATTTTTTTTTGCTCCGTTCAAAGCAATTGTATTTTTATTTAATTAATATTTTAACAAAATGTATGTTATGTAATAATTGTTACTAACTTTAAATATGAAACGCACCCACAAAAAATTTGTACACGTGTTTTTAATTTATTTTATTACAGTTTCCTTTTGTAAAGCACAAGTGTCCCATCACTTTTGTGAGACACTTGTATATATATCTATATCTATATATATCTATATCTATATATATCTGCAACTATAATAATCTATAGTTTATTGTAGAATTAAATTTATCAAAAAATTAAATTTCAATATACTTTATTTTATACAGTTAGAAATATGGCAATAAAATTATTCCCAAAATTCATTTATTGCTGAAAGTACTTATAATTTTTTAAACTATTTCTAAGTAATAAATGATGCCAATTTTTAAAAAGTGTTGCATAACTTAAACTTAAAGTTCTTTATTACAAATTTTTAATGTATTAGCAAAGTTCATTTGATTAATTTATAACTTTTTATTAACAAAGTGATTTGATAATCAAATAAATGAACATATTTTATCTTGATTTATAGATGAAAGATTTATAAAGCATTGATGGGTCAAGCGATTTCTTTGCCAAACCAATTTTTATCAATAAAATATATTTTAATGGAATTAACATTTTTATTCTAATGTTATAATTCTATGTAAAAACAGAAAATAAGGATATGATTTAAACAATTCTAATGGTTTGAGCAAAATATTATTAGATTTTAACTTATTATTACTTATTTATGTAGTTCGCTTAAAATTAGATATATAAATTCTATTTACCAATCGATCTTCAATATACTTGATTAAATATTTTTTATTAGATAAAACATGCTTACTTATCAAAATTTTAAGTATAATTTTTATGCAAATGTTTTTCTTTCTATTTTGATTTAAAATTAAAGTCATTTCCAATAGCATTTGAGTTTTTATTTTTGTTTCTTAAGGGAATTTAAAAATTAAAGTTAACATATATTAAGGTCAATAATATTAAAATATTTCTTTTTTTTGAGCGTCTTTATATTTTTAAAATAATCTCAATTATAAATTTTCATTCCTTCTTTTCTTATTGAATTGCTTATCAATACACTTATTTTTTTTAAATAATAATCATTAATAACTAAAAAAATATATTTGTTTTATGAAGGGTAGATGCTATGATTAATTAAACATTTCATCATGTTAATTTGAAGAAATTGTTTTATAAATTATTAATATTATGATGAATATTTATTTTCAAATAAATAAAATATTCAGTTTTTACGCATTAAAAGCAGATATTTTCTAGCAAAAATGTTGTTTCGAAATCTATTTGTAAAAATAAATTACATGTTTTTATCACTTTGAATAAACTATAAAGTTTAATTATTTTTTAATAGTCTTTAACAATTTCATTATTAAGGTAAAAGAGACAATAAGAAAAATCAATTTTAGATTATACTATTCGTTGTAAATGTTTTTGCCAAAGAATTTCTGCCGTTATTACTATATAAAAAATTAGCCGTTCTTACTTTCTTATTTTGTTTCAAACTTAATCGAAATGAAATTACTGTAAGTTTTTTCATAAATATAACAAATTATATTCAGTTCTTTAACATCAGCAAATTATACGATTATTAAACTAAATTATTCGATTATGTAAATATTTCAATAAGATAAGCGTTATACAAACCTTCAGACCTTTAATAGGATTTCCTTCATATGTTTGTCCGATATTTCTAATCGATGCAATTTTTGCATAACGACTCGCTACGGAATCGAGATATGCATTTATCTGCAAGTAAAAAATATTTTGTTCTCTGTAATACTACTATTAATATATTATAATGAAATCAAGAGTCTTTTATAAAATGAATTCCACAATAGAAAGTTCAGATTCATCATTTTTACATGATTTCAAGCTATTCGGCTATAGGAATTACAACAAAACTTTCTATATATCTTTTTTCTATGAAAAAGAAAATTTTTTAAAAGGAAATTTCTTTCTAGCATTATACTTTTATTTATATTATACTTTATTTATATTATTATTATAGCATTATACTAGCATATTACTTTTCTTGAGCGTTTGAGAAACTTTATTAAAAAATATTTATTTAAAAGATCAACATACCATGATTACTTATACTAAAGAGATTATCTGAATTGACTATCGAAAAATGCCATTCTCAGATAATCTTTCCAGATTAACTCAGAAAATTCTTAAACTTGGATTATATTACTTTTTAGTCATAATTAACTACAATTAGATGAATTCATATAATGCGAAAAAGGGAAATTAAGTATATATGGAATGGTAAAAATTAACTATTTTCTAAATGGTCTCTCATTAAATGATTTCATACTACATTATATTGTATTATTTTAGTAAATAGAATTAATGACCGTCTTCTTATATTAAAGGAAAAATGAAGTGCTTTTTAAAAATTCAATGATAATAAATTCAATATGATTGTTTCAGATATTAAACTGCTTGCATCATAAGAACGTACATTACCCTATAAATTTAACATTGCATAATTGCATTTACTTATTTTGACACTACATTTGTACATGTGGAATAATACTTACGGAATCGAAAGTATGATATATATCCAGTTGAAAATCTTCTTGTCTACCAGATATAAATTCATCTGGGGGATTTTGTTCCTTTTCTTCGTCGATCCACCTGAAAATGAATATGAAGGCCATCAAACCTTATCTAAACCATGAGAGAGAAACCCATTTTCATAAGAAAACTATATTTTAAACAAGTTAGGACATTCAATTTAACTAACTTAAAAATCATGCCCTTATAATATTTTATATATGTGTATGTATAAGCACATATGTAATCACTCACGCGCACACACATAACAATTACTAAATAAATTTGATTAGCAGTAGTATATTTTCTGAATTAGACGTGTCCTAATTTTAATTTGCTATTTTTACAAAGGTATTTTATTAAACTCAATTAACTGAAATTTCTAAGCTCTCAGAATGTTAGGAAACTAATTTAAATTTAAAAACAGCTATTAGTGATGGTGTTATAGTTTTTACAGCAGTAATGATTTTTTCTTATTCGTTAAGGTTACATAAATGGAAATCAATTTACAGGAATAAATTGAGCACATAACTCACATGTTATGTTAAGTTCTACTATGTGTCTTTAATTCATATCATTTACGATATATTAACCTATTACGAATATCATTTTATTTAATCATTAATTTAGAGAAAAAATTGATTAAGTTATTAAATTCTATTACTAATTACTTAAATTTGATTTACTGAAGTATCTAAATGGATTTACATTAGTCCATTATGTTCAAATATGTAACAATTTTTCTTTGATAGGATACCATATAATGAAAAGAATTTAAATTATCATCTAAATTAAATCTTAATTAATATAGGTTTATATTCAAATGAAAGATCTGCTGAAATACTCACTTCATATTTCTTTATTGAAAAAGTATTTTAAACTAATCTTTATTTAAAGAAAATATTCATATTGCAAATTCAAACTAAATAAATATTTTAGAATTTAATCAATCTAATTTTCACAATGGTTACCATTTCAATCATCAATTTCAGAACTATTCTAAATTAATATTTTTGAGTCGTTGAAATTAATAAACTCATTTTTATGATATTTGAATAAATCTACATTAAAATAGTTATCAGTATTTCATCAATTCTATAAGATATATTCCATTTCATAAAAGTTTTTCTATACACCATCATGTAAAAATCAATATAACAAAAATGATAACCTTATAAAACAGGAATTTTTTTGGCTTAAAGCACCTGAATTTATTGGCAAATACATTCTGTAAGATTTCTTCTATGCAGTTATATTATATTGAAATGTAATCTGAATTAATTTATTTTAATTTACTAATTATTTTTATTTCTGTTATCATCTACTAGTGAAACCTTTTCCCTTTTTCTTGCTATGTGATTTTTTAAATGATACATTAACTTCTATTTAAGTATAATATATGATCATTGTGAAAAGCACCAATTTAAATTGCTTCTAAGTATTTTAATTACAATTTTTAATGTACTACACTCATTTATTTGTGAAAAAATACTCCACTTCCAAACAATTATAAACTATTTATTTTTGTTTGCTTTAGAATAAAATTATTTTACTTTGTATAATGTGCAAAGAAGTATTCATTTATATGACTGGGAAACCGTTAAACATTAATTCTTAACTGTGTCTCGTACTTTAATATCTTATTCAACTTCTACAAAATATAGAAAACTTATATTTCTTAATTTTTGCATATATTGTTTTTTAAATTTAATGTACTATATCATTCAAACATGTTTATAAATGAAAAAAATAGCTCTCCGAAATAATAGTTCTCTATTAAGCTTTGGATTATCTATTCAATCAATTTAAGAGCAAGTTTTTTTTTTCGTTAAATTATCTATAAAAAGTTAATGCATTTTAATAATATTACAAAACAAAATGTCACTGTGACCTAAACGTACTTTTGCAGGTTATCCGACACCACATAGTAATCAATTCCTTGTGATCGCAATGTTTCTTCCAACTGACTTGCAACTGAAGGTGGCACTCGAACATTCACTTTTTCATAAAGAGCTAAAGGCTCATTCCAGACATCAACCTACGGTATTGTGAAAAACTTTTATCTCATAGTTTTTTTAAGCATCACTCTTTCAAGTATCATTTAATGTATTACTATAGCATTTGTTGAAACATATCGGGAATATATTAACTTTAAGTTTTGTTGTTTGAAATAAACATTTACAAGTAACATTTAAATATTTACATACATAGATAAAGTTTCACACTAGTTTTCAGGGAAATATATATAGGGATTATTATCGATTTTATTTAAAACAAAAATCCTACGGGAACACAAAATAAAATTTAAAAAAATGTTATTTTGATGTTAATATCAATGTTGTCAGTCAGAATGAAACGACACTGAATCTCTACAAAATGCATATCGTTCAATGAATTCGTAATATTTTACCATGTAATATAAAATTGTCATAGTTACCAAAATTATACAAACAGTTAAGTATCGGATGATATAACTATTAGTTTTTGGAATGGATTTTATTTTGTTTAAAAATTGCATGAATGATAACCTTCATAGTTAGTATTATTTTTTGAAGTATCTATTTCAAGTGAGATTTAAATAGAGAAGAATATTATCGCGAAATTAGTGTAAAAATATTATCTTTTTTAAAAATTAAAAATCTGTCTAAATTGGCTCAACTGATTTTCAATCAGGTTTATAAAAATTTATGTAAAGAATTACACCAAGACAAAAATGAAAAACTGAAACACAAAATAAATATCTTAAAAATTTAATGTTGCAAATGAAAGTAATTTTTAGAAAACATGAAAAATTTATGGAAGAAAAACATATCATTTATAAATTTACTTTGTCAAAATACACATTAAAGTAATTTTTAATTACAAATTTGTCTGTTATAACTCTGAGTTGTATATTGGTATATCAAGATTACAACATACTAAATATGCAATTGTTTTAAAAGTTTTACAAGAAATGCATTCAATATAATTAAAGTAAGAACTTGAAATTTATTCTCTAGATATATTTCTAAATAGTAATTATCACAGTATTTAAAAGAGAAACCTAATAGATTCTGCTCAGGAAAATTAGTGAAAAATGCAAAAATTAAGAAAAACAAGTTTGGGGGACAGTTTTGCATGAACATGTAAGGAAACGTATATATATATTACAAAATGCAAAATAGAAAAATGTATGATTTTTAAAATTTTTGATTTATAAAAAAAGTGAAGGGTATTTTAAATGATCAATTTAGTTACTCGTAAATGCCAAAAAAGGAAATTTTGTGAATGATGCAAGATATTTAATGCGGCGAATGATTTTCTCAAACATATTAAGCGATGGTGCAAAGTACTTTTATATGCTCAAGAGATTCATTTATATTTACTTCGATCAATAATATTATAAGAGATTGAGGGATTGTTTATAACTTTATTGATATTAAATATTTTTTTTTATAATACTATGAAGAATACTATTGGATTCTTAGAAAAATACAAATCCCTCACAAGTCAATGGGATCTTGATCACGCAGCAACAAGTGTGGCTCAAACATATCCAAACTGAACCCTTAACATGCTTGATCGAATTCAAGTCAAAGTACTATGCAGGTTGCTTCATAAAATTGATTTCAGTTTTAAACAATATACAAGGTCTGTGGTCTGTGGTCTGGTATTGTTCATGTTGTTAAGAAATGAATCACTGATGACTGAAGAGTGAACAGCATAATCTCGTTATCATATTTTTGTGAAGTTAATTTTTTGCAATTCCGAATGATCACTAGCTTCGGAGTTCAATTCATATTGTGATTTATCTCGTATTAAATAGATCACCTTTTTTTAATGGGAATTTTTTCTGAAAGAATATGAGGTTATTTCAAAGTCTCATCCATTCCATACTAAAAAATACGTATGGAATAACACTCCAAAATGTGATTAAATACACTTTAGTAAACAATATTCCATTTATTTTGTTTGAGACAGTGTTTAATAAAGTTATTTGTATGGAGTATTTTTTAGTAAAGTATCGATTTTAAAAAACTCAATGCTTTTGGTGCATATGGTATTTTGAGATAAGTGGAACAAGAACAATTGACTTACTACTTAATATTCACATATAGAACAAGAACTAAAACTATTAAGATTTACTATATAATATTAATATAATGCATACTTTGTTAAAAAATATTTTGGATTATTTGGTAAATGGCATTTGTCCTATTACCAACAACTATATTTACAGGGGGATAACATTGCCAACTCTGGTCACGATGAGTTCTTAAAAATATACATCGGTCATTAATTGGTTTGACAGCAACCGGATGACACTATACAAAGGACAATTTAGCACCTGAAGTCTATTGTACAGTTTTAACAATCCGTCGTCTATTGTTGACTTTTGGATGAACATTTCACTGATAATAAGTCATATTCTCAAATCACTGTTTATCACGTTTCTCATCTACAAAACTTCAAAGCACTCATCCAGATAGATATGATTCAGAAAGCAGAATTATAATATTTTTCTCTACTTGTTCAACAATTGCTGAATTAATTAACTCCATAAAAGTCCTATGTAAGGTAAAACGTGTAAGCGAGACTGATAAAAAAGAATTTGCATATTCAACGAAAGAAATGCTGCGAAAGAGCACATGCGTCATTTAAATGCAATTTTTAGAATATTCCCATACATTTATATTTGCAGAATGTTCCCTGATGAATTAAAAATGATTTGAGCTATAAAAAATTAAATCAGTATTGCCACCTGAAAATTAATTGATAGACATAGGCAAATGTTATGTCAGTTTCGTTTACTACATATTTTGACTATTATGTCTGGCAGCCCGATATGTAGGGTTTCTGTTTTCACAAAATAGATTTAAATGGAAAATTTTATCATTGCATAATAAAGTTATGTTGCTATATATTATGGGAATAATCATATAAGTGGAAGGACATATTACAAAATTAAAATAATTTTTGGCTCAATATAAATTATATATTTTTTAATTCATTTTAATTGTTTCCTTTAATGAGCTTATTAAAAAGGCATACCTCATCACTAGATTTCAAATTTTTTAAAAATTGCAGCTCTTCATCATCGCTTGGAAAAAGTCCATACAATCTATGCCTACAAAAGATTATTAAAAAGGTTTGATTATTTCTGTGACTTTTATAATATCATAAGAAATATAGAAAATATTCTAAGTTATTATCTAAGAAATGCATAAGTATTCTATTGCTGTAGTTAATTTACGATACCATAAATATAAATGTAAAAATGTAAGGAAATTTTTAAATAAGCAATAAATAAAGTAAACTAGTCCTCAATAGGTTTAATAACAAAGGTTTAAATAAATGAATATAATACTTGATTTCATTTAAAAATAAAATTTCAAAATGGACATATATATTTTTGACTAGTATAATATTTTATTTCAAATAAATACTTTTAAAGATAAAAACAATTTTATTAATATAAAAAGGAATTTTAATGTATTCAGTAAATCAGTTACAATAATTATTCCAAAATGTTTAATTCATTAGTTTTAAAATAAGATGTTTTTCATTTCAATAAACAAAAGTTACTTGAAAGATCGAGTGAACAAAATATATTTTCTTATGGATCAAACAAAAATTGCTCAAATAAGAAGAAATAATGTTTTCAATCTCATTTATGAATAGGAATTTCCATAATTAAAGTTTATGAAACAATGGAAAAATTGCTGAAAATATGTAATAAAATAAAAATTTTTGTGATTTTTTCCCTAGTAATTTACTGCAATTTTACTAAAAAGATACATTTTTAGTTTGATTAAGATATATTATAATATTTATAACATGTTTTAAAATTTATAGTGGTAATAAAAATTATATATTTAATTACTTGTATATAATTTTGATTTAATTACTTCACGTTGTTTGTTTAATAATATTTCTGATATTTCCCACTATATTTCTTAAAACTTACTGGAGATTGATTACTTAATGAAAAATGACAATAGTGTATTTGATTATTAATCTTCTTTTATTCCAAGGATGGGTATCAAAATAGGCTATTTTACTATACTTATGTCCTTTTATACTATCTTTGTGTTTTTTTATGAAGAATCTATTATTTTATAATCATAGTTTTATCTGGAAATAGATTCAAAAGATACAGGGTATCCTAAAACGACTGCATAAATTCTGCACAGCTAGATTCCTCGTTGGGAGTACATAAAAACTGCTCAAAGAAGTGTTCCTGTACGATCCATAGTTTAGGAGAAAAATTAGAAAAACAAAGTATGACGTCCCTTCCGCTGCAAGAAAAAATACTTTATTGAACACATCAACAGCAGTATATGCGCAATTTAAAACAGAAGTTCAAAGTGTCCGCCTTGAATGTCGAGGCAGCCTTGAGTATGCAGTGGAATGGCTGTCATCACAAGTTGCAGCATCGCGGGGTTCACCGAAGTATAAGCAGCGTGCAGAGGAGCAGCTTAGTCCATCGGGGTTGGCACTGCGTCTCGAAACACCAGTTCCTTGAGATGGCCTCATAGGAAAAAATCCAACGGTGTAAGATATGGCGGACATAGAACCGGACCCACACGTCCGATACAGCAGCCGGGGTATTCCATATCCAACCAACCACGGACAGGAGCACAGAAATGCGCCGGAGCCCCATCATGCTGGAACCAAAGGCATTTCCATTACATCAGCCTTACATCAAGTACATGTCTTAATAGTCACGAACGGAATATCTGGCCATCAGACGAAGACTATTGGTAGCTGCAAGATGCAGCCTAAGAAATATAAGTTTAACGACGGCTTAACGTCATTCCATGGCGCGCGCGCATGCATAACGCGATATGCGCGGCGAACGTTTTAAACATTATCGTCTGGAAAAATATGCAAATACTGTTGTTGATATGTCCAATAAAGTGTTTTTTTCTTACACCAGCAGTGACGTGATACTTTGTTTTTCGTATATTTCTCGTAAACTATTGATAGTACAAGAACGCTTCTTTGGGCAGTTTTTATGTACTCCTAACAAGGAATCTAGCTGTGCAGAGTTTATGGGTCGTTTTGGTACATCCTGTATCTATACAACACAGAATAATACAACAACTCGTACTCACCCTGTGAAATTCTGAGGTTTCTCTTCTGCTTGGTAATGAGCTGGGTGGTGGATATGATGACCAAAGACTGTCACCAAGAAAATGAACAGAACAAAAAGAGAATAATGATGCGCCATTGCTTTAGAAACCATTCACAAAAACTTCTGAAAATGATGTCAGTGATAATTTATTAAAAAAAATTTAATTAATTTATCATAATAATTATTTCGTTTATATCAATTTTAAAATGTATGATATGTTGTATACGTCTTTCATTAAAAATATAAGCAAGAAATTCTGCTTAGTAATATAAATAAATATATTTTAATTAAGAAAACAAGTATCATTCGAAAATGTATTGTAGATATTAATTTCAATTCTTAAACTAAGTACTATAAATTAATTATTTCATTTAAATATTTAGTTAAGCATTAATAATATAATTTTCCTTTCTTTTCCTATTTGAATAATCCTTTTTTTTGCAGAATTATTAACAATTTCAAGTGATTTTGTATAAATTTTAAACTTATAAGGTATTTATATTGGTTGATATTTACTTATTCTTCTTTATCATAAATTGTAATTTTATTTGATATCTTAATTATTAACAAAACTAAAGTTTTGCACTATAATTTAACTAAAATGAAACTTTTCTATGCTCAAATATTACATTAATTTTTATTATATTAGAAAAAAATCTAGAAATATAACTATTATTGTTAAATTTGCCAAAATAAACTTAATACGAGTATTTTACTAAGAAAAATGCTTTATTTATTTAATAATATTTATAATTTATTTTGATTTTTATAATGTCACATTTAATAATGTTATACCTCCTCTATCTATGAAGTGAGCTTTCACCAAGAATGTTTAAAGTGAAAAGGAAAAGAGAATTGAAATAATAAAAATATCTGTTCTTTAAAAAAAAAATACACATTTTAAACAGAAAATTATACTTACTTATTCTGATAATTGTATGATCTTATGATATTATATTTCTAATTAACTTTAAACTAAAATCATTAATGTATTTCAATTTTAACTTTGCTTTCATTCTGTTTTATACTTCATTGTGACAGAATTATTTTACCCGCGAAAGTGAGTATCATTCTGCCCGCAGATGTTTTGTAAAATATTATGCAGTCTGCTCTACAGACATTGTCCTCAAACAATTACACCTGTATCTGTTTGAAAAAAGACATAAATAAGTTTGTGAAAACTTACATCAATGATAAAATATATTGTGTTTTTTTTAATCTTTAAAGAATTATCGCTTATTTTGAATTTCTCTCAATTTTTTATTTTAAATAATTGGATTTTATTTTTCAGGATTGTTGGTAAAAAATGTAATTTTCTCTGGCAAAATTCGAGAAATTTAGTAAAAATAACATTTTCACACACAAATTTGTGGTGCGAATTTAATATTACTCTAAACTTTTAAAGTAACTTATTAGTATTTTACTTTTGAAATATTTTTAAATGTTCAATAATTATTACTAATTTACACAAATATTGTTAACAATATTATATTTGTTTTGCAAATAATATGGCTGAGCCGAACAAGTAAATAATTCAGCAAATATGATCTTTGTAATGGTAATAATCTTGATTTTTTTTAGAGAGGTGGGAAAATAGCTATCAAACACGTTAAAAATATTTTTTGGTTAAAAAATAATTAAAAATAACAAAATAATAGAATAAAATAAATAATTTTAGCTATCATTTAAAAAATATTTTTATATATTTATAGTATATAAATATCACATTTATCTTATTTTTCTGATAGAACACAATAATTAATAAAATAAAAATAATTAATTTCAGCAAATTGTTGAATTAAAATATTTTATTAAAATAGAAAAATTTTATTTTTGTTTCTTGTTTTAATTTTCACATCTAACTTCTCTCACCTTGGTGCTCATATTAATATATAATATAATTTAAATAGAGAGTTTTCGTACTGAATATATAATAATCTTGAATTTTTGCTTTCGAATTTGGATCGAAATTATTATTCTGTTTTTCTGGATTTCCAGGTAATGCGTTTTTCCAAATATTAGAAGAGAGGAAACGAATTTAACGAAATATTAGAAAATACATGAAATAAAATGAAATTGATTTCAGAAATTATTTAATAAAATTTATGCATTTCTATGAGTGAAGTAGAAGTACATAATTTTGGAGTAACGGCAAAATAATAAATGCATCGAAATATATGATTAATTAATTAATTGTTGTCGTGAATGTATGCATAGCCATACTTCTTTGTATCTTACTCAAAATTGGACTCTACCATTTAGGTGGAACTATTGAGTGGTAGTCTTTGTTATTTAGGAGCTGTGACCAAGAAGAAGACCCCCAATACGTGAACTGCTGCCCCCAGAAATATTATTTCCCTCACAGACAATGCGATTAATGTGCTCTAGCCACCTTCAGTAAACATGGCGGGTCTCTGGCTAAGTCGATATTCGAATTCACTATATTTCGACAGTTAGAACGTAAAATAATGAATTCGAATCCCGATTTGACCAAAGATCCATCGTATTGTAATGTAATTGATTCACCAATTAAGAATATTTATAAGAAATTCCCTAACTGATTCAAAATATCTGTTTAACTAAAGCAGCTCATTTTAAAACAGAGGAGGATTTAAATTTGCTCGATATTGTAAGATGTGTTTCTCAATAAAAATAGTTTGAATTATAAACAATTATAACTAAGGTATGTTTTAAAGTAAAATTGTTATTTTTATATAAATTATAAAATAAAAATATTTATATTGTACATTGCTTATTAGTAAAATCTTTAAAAAATTTTAATAATAAAAACATTCTATTGGTTCTTGCATAGTTAAAATTATTTGTAGTTATGTAGTTAAAAACATTTAATTAAACGTTTAATAAATAAATGTGTTACATAATCAATAGAATTTAAAATTATTGTGCTAAATAATCAAAGAAATTATGATTCAAATTTGGATTCTACTTATTTCTAAATATTCTACAATTTTTTTACTTAAAGTAAATTGACTTATGCACTATTGAGAAGAAAATAAAATATGCAAAATGATGAAAGAGTCACAGCTTTAATTAATATTAAAAGTAACTATGACCTTGATTTGAGAGGAAACAAAATTCAAACGTACTGCTCAATCAAATGATCAAGAAAACTACTATTGGGGTAATTTATTTTATATTTATTTGAATGCCATTAAAAATAAATAATTTTCTGCTAAAATGTAATTAATTAAACGTAACAAATTGAAGAAGTTTGGGCGTGAAAAAATATTTATATTGAAACTTAACAGATAAAGAATTTACTTTATAACAAGTACAATATTTAAAAAGATCATACTATTTTTAAATTACAAATAATTGCCTTTACAAAAACACGAAAAAATGCTTAAGCAACCTCCACTTGAATATTAATTTCCAATTAAATTTAGGAATCTTACTTAAATAAATTTTTTTGTCAATGTTCCAATGATTTTTTGCTGAAAACGATTTAATTTCTTAAAAATAAATTTACATATTAATGTTCAAAGTTATGTTCACTTTACATTAAACTCCAGAACTTAAGAATAAGGCTTAAATGGAACATAGTATAAAAATATTAAAAACATTTGATTAAAGAGATGCAATTACGTTAAATTAAAATAATTTTTATAAATTTTAATATCATTTTTTCTAAAATTTTATAGCATATGATTAGAGACAGTATATAATTATACTATTAAATTAATTCTATAATAACTGAAATTGCTCTTCTTTCTTTCAAAAAGCGATATTTTAACTTTCAGTTAAGCTTTAGAAATGTAATATTTCCGTCTTTCAGTAATTTCATAAAAATTAAAAATATATTTTAAATTTGATGGAAAATAAATATAAAAATACTACAAAAGAATGAATAGAAAATTTGGGTGAACAAACCCCTTCTTTACTAAATAGTTAAATTCACTACAGAAAAATCAAATAAAAATCATAAGAAATTAAATAACGAATTCTTAATAGATTGTATGTTATGATTCATCTGATAGCAAAATATGAAGAAATAAAATATAAAAGAATTTCGGGATTCTTGAAAACTTTTTGCATATTGACATCAAAGATGAGAAGGACAATTAAAAGTTACAGCAAAAATATCTGAGAGTCTTTAAGTCATTTATTTCCAATGTTTATACACATTTCCAACATCACGAAATATACGCATTTTCAATGTTCTTAATGTAAAATGTTTAACATTGACTTCAGGATTTGTAATACTAAGAATAAAAATGTCTATATATAAAAAAACTGTAGAGCGAAGAAAGACGAGACAAATAAAATTAAAAACATCAAATTTGCAAATTTTATAAAAGTTTGTTATTTAACTTAAAATATTTAAATAAAAATTAGCAAAATTTAATGGGCATTTTTATGTTGAAAATATATATTTGTCTTTGGAAGTCGCGGCTGTAAATTTATATTTTAATTTGAAAAGATTAACTGCTTTAATCAAAATATTAAAAACTTTTCTGGAAATGCAGTATACTCTAATTATGATCAAGAATTTTAACAAAAAATAAACTAAGAGCTTAAAATTGATTAATTGATTCAACAGTGAGTTCTGATTAACATAATTATAATTTAATTAAAATTAGACTTTCAAAAATTTTCAAAACTTTATCAATGAGGAAAATTTATAATAGAAATTAAAAATAATAATTAAGCTTAATAGATCAATGGAATTATATATCTTATATTAATAAGAATGGAGAGCAAAAAATAATTATTTACATTGTTTAATTTATTCTATGGCATTATTAAATTACTTAAGAATTAAAAGCATTAAATTGCTATTCAAGTTAAAATTATGCCATCATCAAAAATTAAAAATTTTGCTTAATTAATTCATTTATAATTTTATAAGAAATGAGACTGAAAAATTAAGAAAATAACTTTACAGTTATATAATTTCAAAAAAATAAACAAAGTTTTTTAAAAAATATTCGTAGATAGTTGTTTTAATTAATTCAGAGATGTAATTTTAATTTATTAAGATTTTCAATGAGAATAAGGAATTTTCGAAAAATTCGAAAGCATTTCTACCTTTCTTACAATTAAAATTTAAAAAATCTGTTCAATTTTAACATTCCTTACCACAGAGCAGAAGATTGGAGAACCGATTTCTCTCTCTCTTCTGAAGGAGCAATGTCTGTCGCTGCTTCCAACCGACGAAAGTGTAAAACTCAAGATTCAAGAGAAATTTGAAGCAAAATTAGACGAAGTACTGATTCACATTAAGAACCCAGATCACGTAAGAACAGTAGCTTCCAATTACAAAACGATTCCGATTGCTGAAAGAACTGGAGAGCCATAAAATTAAAAGCTCTCAAAAATTCGATTGCTCTTCCGTTTTTAAACATTTCTTCAACAACCCGTCTTTAACCGACACCCACATGGTTCAATGGGAGGTGTTTATAGCGTTTATTTTTTTCTGTTTACATTTCACTTCCGAATGCCTCTTCCTTTGGGAGGAGTGATCTTGAATTTAATGAAGCACTTGACCCTTGGAAAAGTTGTTTTCGCCCGTTGGCTTCGGCAAAATGTATATAAATTAAAAAAGAAGCTTGCTTTTAGTACTGGTTAGAGCGGTTTGATGGCACCAGATGATGGGTTCTTTCGTTATCTTTTGCGGTTGTGGAGCACCATATGAATACTAAAATAGTGAGAAGTCAATACCCTTTAACGTTGAAATCGCCGGTGTCATGTTGCTTTTTTTTTATAACCTTTTATATGAATTTGATTTATGTAATTCTCTTCCTGCATCATAAAATGGATTGAAATGTCAACAGTTTAAAATAATCTGGCTCGAAAAGGCAATAGAATTGTCAAGTGTTGAAAACAAATTTATCAACTCAATTTGTTAATGATGATATGTGAAAGATTTCTCGTGGAAATTGTGGAAATTTCCTCATTGATTGCTAAATTGCTTTGTGAGATAAAATGCAACCAGTAAGGAATATTTTATTGCCTGCTGAAGGAGAAAACTTCGTAGTATGGAGCGAAATGGGTAAAACGATCGTAAAGAAGCGTAATAAAATTTTTTTCCGTGAAACGCTATAATTTATATTTATTTGATAAAAATGGGATATATCTTAAAATGAAATACATATTTTCCCAATAATATATAATATGTGCATATTAATCTGGTTGCTCACTTTTATTACCAGTTTCATTAAAAAAATAATAAGAACTTTCTTTCAGCAGCTTTCATTTGGTGATAAAACTTTTGTCTAAAATTGCATACATTTTAAATCAGAAAATTTGTTTGCAATGGAAGTATGGAATCTAAATTTGCTTTGAGTATTAAAATCTTTATAGCCATATTTATTAACAAAATCTTATATGGAAAGGATAGAGTAATGTGCTTTTTTATTTATTCATTTGATTCTATTTTACACATTAGCTGAGAAACTGCATTTAAAAGAATGAACACTTTTCAAGGGCATTTTTTTCATTGTTTATTTGAATATATTTTCATGAAAATGTTCCCGTTGTCTTATATTACGATTAAAAACATTTGTATGAAATATAAATAACAACTCAGAAAATTAACAGAATATCAAAAATCAAACAAAAAAATAAATGAATTTCTATAGAATACAAATAAGTGTTACAGCTCTTTACTGAATATATTAAAGAACTCACATTATTATCAAAATAATCATTTATATCACACATAGCTGCATTTGGAAGTTATATGAAATTTATTTTTCGTCAAGAACATAATTTTAAGGACAATTGTAACTTTTTAAAAATTTATAATACATTAAAATATTTTTCAAGAATTACAAATACAAAAAATATAGCTGATTTTATAAACCATAATACATGTTGAATTATCTATGGTTGTATTATAATGGAAGGTAATTATTTTTACTACTAAAAATGATACAATTAAAACATTAAAAATAAAGAACAAAAAATTAAGTATTTGTTAAATAGTTCTTGTTAAAGTAATAATATGAGAGAAGTGACCACGGAATATTTTAAATGTAACAGTTGCATAAAAATTTATTAATAATTTAATTTTAAAATTGTATATACATATTTACACGTGCATTACTATATACACAATTGGCAGAAGTACCTAAAACTGTCTGCAAGTGGTTTAGAGATAAGACAGCGCTCTTCAGAGCAAAAGATTTTGAGTTCGATTCCCGTCGCTGTTGAACATCAGGAGAAAGATAATGTAGTTCTCTTTTCTGTATTCAAGTCTATCCGGTTGACTACATGGGATTTTTCCCTCCTGAAATATGAACACAGTCTATGGTCAGTGGAAAGTTCCTCCGGAGAGCAGTTTCCACGGTGAATATAGCTTTAGCACTCAGGCTGCCCCCAATCTGGTGTTAAACCTGCTAAAACTGAGCCTAAAAACTGAAAGCTAAAACTGAAAAATTATAGATTGTAGTAGTCCTAATATAGTTCAAGTTGTAGATTGAGTGTCGTTCTAATATATTTTGAATATTTATGTGCAAGTAAACATTCAAATTGGCAATATCAATTTCTATGAATTTCATGAATTGTGATAAATATGAATATTAATTATTAAGAAACATGATTTCTAATTGAAATAGGATAACAGGAACTTATTGAAAAACACATGATAAGAGAATGAGTAAAAGAAATAAGCGTTGTGGTAACTAAGCAAGCCTATCAATTTGTTCGGAAACCGATATCTTCATGTAACTTTAAATGGAATATTTATAAAACAACGCAATGCATAATAATATATTTCACTATATTTTTATTTAAAAAAGACTAACTTCAATCTTATCTTTGAAATTTAAGGAAAAGTGATTGTCCTCTTTTTATGTTTAAGACCCTCTTTACAAATTTAAGGGTTAAGCCTTGCTTAACAAAGAAAAAAGTCATCATTAATAATAGTTGGCTTTACACAAACCCTTAGAATAACAAAAGACTCAAATATGGACAGCAAAAATGTTTTCATAATATGTGATTTATAATCTAAAATAGATTAAAAATATCTTCTTAAATTTCGAAACTGTTCGCACTAAGTATTTTTAGAAATCCTTTCAAGAAATAAATTAATTTATATTACTTGAAAGAAATTGTAATTTAAAATCTATGCCAACATTGTAACAAAAGAAATATGTTCATTATTTTACTAAAATCAAACATAGTTTAATTATGTACTTAAATAATTGATGAATAATAACTTAGAACTTTTTTTCCTTTAAAATCTTCCACCATTTCCGTTGATTTTTTCCTTTCTTAATAAATTAATTCTCGAAACAGAAGTATATAAAAAACTTTAAAATTTAATTATTTTTAAAAACTGTAAAAAAAAATAATAATAAGTAAGAGTATTGTGAATGATTTGGTGAAACTTAATAAGATGATGTGTGAAGTCTATAATAAATAACGTTGCTAACAGTTTTTATGAATGACTCTTTAAATGAGTTTATTAATTAATTATTCCTTTTATAATTTTCATAACGCCAATTTATCATGCATAAAAGTTATTAATTAGTGCTTAAAGACAATTATATTTTTTCCTTAATGATACACTAATAAATAGTGTAAATAAATTCCAACCTCTTCATAATTATTCATGAATAATCATATGTTTTAACATGATGATGAATAATGATGGATAAATATGAATAGATTATGAATAGCTGTTATAATTCATATTCCGAGCAATAAATAAAAAATAGGGTTAGACTGCCAATTGAAATTAATTGCTTAATCTATTTATTTTAAAAACTAAATTCAAATTTCCAATTAGAGAGCTTTATTATTTTATTTCTATAAACTTATTATATTAGTTTGTTTATTTAGAACCTAAATCAGAATCAATATGCATTGAATTTTGTTAATTCCTACAGTATTGAGGGAAAAATTAAACTCCCGAAAAATTTAAAACTCCCATTAAGAATTTTTTGTATATTTTATATTGCTATAAATATAAGAAAATGCATTTAAAGAATTATTTAAAGCACTTTGAAAAATGGAAATAATTTAATGAGAGATTATATAAAAAGTTAATTTATATACTCATTAACATTTTTGTGGAAGAACGCATTTGAAATTTATAATTAACTCAAAATTATTCTATAATAGAAAATAAAATCTAATATAAAAAAGAAATAGAAGATTCATTTTTAAAGAAGCACATTTATTTGTTTTTCAATCATTTCTTTGATGAGAATTTTTAAAATTGTGTGATATGATGGTTTTATTGGATGAGACGAGCAATCGCAGGAAAACAACTTGTTAAGTAAATATGATTCAAAATTATGCACCAGAAGTTAAATATTTATAAGTAATTCCTTGATTATATTTTAAAATAACTCCTTGACTCTAGGTTGACAGTGAGTGAAAAGATTCACTATATAAATGATTTCCTGGAAGTTTAATGGATGAGTCCCTCATATTAAGTTTTAATAACCACCAAACTGTTTTGTATGTAGTTATAAACTTTTTATATAGGCAATTTTATAATTAGATCTGTATAAAATATATGATATACAATATCTCAGTTAAATAATTGAATAAATTGTGCAAAAAAGATTATTCGGATAAAGAATGGGAATTTTATTAATCATTACCTTCATGACGGCCTTCAAAGCCTGCATGAAGTACCTGCATTAGCATTAAAGCTAAGATACAGTATTCGTGACTACAAATTTGCGTATTCGAATCCTGTTCTAAGAGAAGACTGTCCAATCCACTAATGGTGACTGGGTGCAATAGACTGTTAGCACAACGTTCTCATAGGGAAAGTTTCTGGAGGTGGCTAGTCAAGTATAATGATCTTTGTCTTTTAAATTACGAAGTCTGTTTTTCAAGGAAAGATGTCAAATTCTTTACAAATAATCATCAACTTCAATCCTTGCTGAGACGAAAGTTTTAAATGTACTAGAAATGGTCGAATATTGATGAATAAGATTTCTAAAGACACACAAAAAACTTATTTGAATTTATTTACAAGCCACTCACGTTGTTGTCGTGTGGCAGCTAGGCTGGCATTATGGGGTGCACTGCTCCTCAATTTCCAAATGAACTGTAGTTTTTGGTGTGGAGTCTGACTTCCTCAGCACACATATGCCATAGCGTTTATAGGGTAGGCAACCACATTCACAACACATTCATACTATAGGAAAGGATAAAGGTAGGATAGATGGAGTAAGAAATTACATCCAAGACCGAACTGGGATTCAAACCCAGGAGCTCCCTAGTCGCAGTCAGGCACGCTGACCTCTAGACAAGTTGGGTGGCACAAGCCACTCATATAATTTCTTTATTAACATACATTTTCCATAGTTAAAATATGTTTTTTAAATCATGGTATTTCAAACTGTTAAAGACTTTTGCGAATTTTACTTGATTCTGGTATTTTTTTGTTGTCTGACAAAGAATTCATAAAATACAAAGTACTGTTTTTATTATGAAATATTTTTTATCAATAGTTTTGCTTTAGACTAAATTGTTAAAATTGGAATAAATTCTTTAACTTTCTCGAACAACATGAATCAATTTCAAATGAATTTATTGAATTTAACATTAACTTATCAAATGAACTGAGCATTAATTAATTAATTTGTTGAATTTAACATTAATTTTAACATGAATTAAAATTAATTAAAATTTATATTGAATTTAACATTTGAATTATAATTGATTCTATGTGAGTCAATAACTTTAGTTCAATCTACTTTTGCTCCATTAATTTGAAATTATGGTTCATAAATTTTTTTTAGTTTGAATTATTCGATTGCTTTTCCTTTATAAAGACGTGTTAAAGTAGTTTGCCTGGATAATATATTAAAATGCATACAAGGGAGTTTCAATATTTAGATAATTATATGCCTATATAAAGAACTATAATAAAGACTACAAGCTATTCAAATCATGCACACAAACATATATACACATGTTCATGAAACATATACACATGTTCATGAAACATATACACATGTTCATGAAACATATATACACATGTTCACGAAATTTTTGTGTATTTCATACGTAAATTGAAATTTTTAACATTAAAATTAGGATCGCATATTTGGATTCATTCAAATTAACGAGAATTAGTTATTTTTGTCGACTTCTCTACCATAGTTTTGAAAAACTTTCTGCTACTTTTTTTCAAATTTAAAATGATTTAAAATGAATTAAATTTTTAATTTATTCACTTATTTAATGTTTATTTCTTTTAATTAAATATAAGTTGAAAAAATATTTAGAATTAATAGAACTCCTATTCTTCCAAATGTTTCAATATAATAAAATTTCTTTGTGCATACAAATTTATTATATTAAATTATTAAAAACTATGTGACGTTAAAACATTTATCTGAGAAGTACAGAAGACTTTCATTTTTATGAACTCAGAGGGACCCGTAAAATATTATGTAAAATAGAAAAGCATTATATTAGATGATTAAACTCTGATTTTTTTTTTTTTTTTTTTTTTACCAAATTGTTCTATTTTTTCATTAAGAATAAAATACTATTAGATAGTGTTATTTAAAATGCTCAATAAAAACATATGCGAAATAGGATTCATAGATAGCACTGCTTTGTTAATATTGCTTCCTTTCTCACATTTTTTTAAAATTGTCAAGAGGCTGCTCTTTCTAATTCCATACTTTTGGCCATTTTTTTGTCTTTAATATTTTTCGTCTCTTTAAAAAATTTCTCTTTTACCTCAACAGATAAACAAGTTTTCTCTCGTTTCTTCAACTGAATCGGCTTTATCTCTCAATTTAAACGTAACTTCATAACTTCAGTTGCTCAAATGAAAGGAAAAGTTAGATTACAACTGTTTTAATTACAGAACAAGACAGTACAAACTTTTAAAGAGTATTTCCCCCCTTTTCTATGTTAAAACGTAATTTCCCCCCTTTCTGGGTACATACGGGAAACACAGAAGTTGAATTCGTCACAATTTTCTTCCTCATTCAAGTGTCTTCGATTATTATTCTCATTATGTCTGAAACAATTGCACACGTTTCGCTTCTCTGTTTAAGAAGGAGTTGAATTCTCTGACGTTATATAAAAATCAATCCTAAGAAATTTGGGAAAAAAAAAACTATTTATTTGTTAGAAGTAATAATAACTATTTATTTGTTAGGAATAATAATAATCATAATAATAATAATTCTAAAAAGATTTTTCAAAATTATGGTTCGTAAATTGGATGTTAAAACAATCATTGTGCCTATGGTATCAGGGTAGGGAGCAGCCAATAGCTTCTAAAAATGATCATCTACTGTAATAACATTAAAATAAATAATAAATTATGATTATTTTACCAAAAGTATCCTAAATATTGTTGATTAATTTTAATGTATGACTTTAATGACACAAAGTAATGAGATTAAATCAAAAATTTAGAAAACGCATGCCGATGGAAAAGATTTCTTTGACACTTTTCTGAATTAAATAGATGGATGATTTCATATTAAAAAATTAAACCCTTTCTAGTGCATTGCATTTTCGCGTGATTCGCGTTTATTTGTTTTATATTTGACGAAGAAACTTGCATATATTTCGATTTTTCGATTATATTTGCTGAATTTTATACCATAAGAGATGACTGGTAAAACCATCATATTTCGCAACGGATAGTGAAAAGTCAATAATCTTATTGTTTGAATAGACATGCATTTGTTTTGAACGCCTGTATATTCAGTTCAATTCTAAACTGAATAACTTTGAATCATGGAATTATATATTTGATTACGCAAAAAAGGTTTTTTTTTTTATATAATTTAACAAAAAGAATAGATTTTTTACATTTATTTTTGTCTGAATTGTACTATATAGAGAAACTACTGTTATATATTTCTTAAAGTGAAATTTTTATAAAATATACAAATTTATAGCCGAATTGGGTTTTCCAAAACGATTTCTTTACCAATGAAATGTGGTCATCAATTAAAAAAAAATTTAAATATTTATATATAGTACATTCAAGTAAAAAAAAGCATTAGAAAAAGTAACATATCTCGAGAAAAAGAAAAGTTATTTCAACAAAATTGGCTTTTATGCTTATTGGTGAAATGTGACACAAGCTCCGCAGCAAAATATTCGCATATCCACCTATAAGTCTGAGTAATGGGATGGATATAAATAGTTGGCTTTAACAACTGCTTCCTTGTGTTGGATTTTATATTTGTTTAGAGCTTATTTTTTTATCTTCTGTATTTTTTGTTTAATATGTATAAAAATGAATTATCATTGTCATCTGAGTGTACCTGCATACAAACAATGATAGCTTTTCGATTGCATTCTAGCTTGAGTAGAAGAACTGATATGCAGTCAGGTAGATTCATTCAGGGTAATGATAATCTGAAGTGGCCAAATATTTAATTTCAATCGTTCGATTACTAGCCAATTATGGAATCACTGCTAAAAAAACATTTTTTGATGAAATTTGGTAATAAAAAGCCTGATTAATAGATTCATCAACCAGAGAAGCATAATCAAAGAGTCCTCTGTGTGTGGTTGCTTCTACTATAATAGCTCTTTCCTCCGCTTTTGTTTCGGTCTCTATTTCTCAATTGGCTAATTCTGCTTGATCAGTCCTCTTAGCGAATGCCTTCCTTTTTTACTGCTCCTGATTTCTTGGTTTTTATTAATCTTCGTAATTTCCCATTTCATTCATTGGCGTTTAATTGAAGAGAAACTCTTATACTTCCAGATAGAGGTTAAAACTTTCCCACCTAACCCTCAACTAGTTGCACAAAAATGCAAAAGTATAAAATATCCTGTTTTTATTATTGTAGAAGATCTACTATGAAAGAAAATTTCCTTCTGTTATAAATTTTCATCGTTATTACAATCCTTAGATGCATCTTATGTTTTTTACATAAATACAATTGCCACATTCATACATAATACATTTATGGCACTCGTCTCATACTAGAGTAATTTTTATGCATTACTTTTTCTTTGAATTTAAACCTTTATAGTGTGAATTCGAATTGTGACTCAATTCATAGCGACAAAAATTCACTTTTTGAGATTATTTTACATCGCTTACATTAGTGTATGGATAAACTTTCATTACTCGGAAATACTCGCCGAGCTAGCAGTCTAACAGTTAGTATCGTGGCATTAATTTCAGTTCATGAATTCTGTTCTCTCTTCATACATGGAGGTTTGTAGAAGTCATGTTTAGAAGTATCTAGCTTATCGATTAGAAGTATCTAGCTTATCTGTTTAGCTTATCTAATTAGATTTTGTGCTGAATGAAAAACGACTGTTGAGCGAGTAAAACAATGAAGTTTTGGCAATTAAAGTCGTAAAGTTACAACAAGCCCCAGTTAATTGTATTAAATGTGTGTGAATGACTTCTTAAAGAAAAAATAATTATTTTCTAAAAGCATGGAATTTAAACTTGGACAAACATGTTTATGTATAAATAATAAAACATTATTCTTGTATAGTTTTTACGTTTGTCGTATTTAATTACTCAATATGTTAAATAAAGCAGGGAATTTTTATCTTTAAACATGAATAAAAAACAATGGACAACAAAAATTACATAAAATATTTAATCCATAAAATGATTTTAAAAATTAAAAAGATAGCAATTTTTTTTTAAAAAAAAGTTGGTTTAAATAAAAACTGTAGGAATTATAAAAATTCTAAATAATTTTTTCTATAAATTAGATAATGATAACTTCAGAGCAGTAAACTCATAACAATTCCAAAGATTAAGTTATATTTGAAAGCATTCTCTACATTATTTATAAAATAATAAATTTTCATATGAAAAACTAATTTATACATTAAAATTATTTTGTAAGTTTCTTGATGTATTGATGTACTTTACAAGGATTTTTCTGTGTAAGATCACAGTTTGCTTTCTTAAAAGAACTTTTTATTTTTACTATGAAATTTCAATGAAAATGTTAAGCAAATTAATTTTTCATATCTTGTAGCAGTCGAAAAAATCCAACTGTTATAGTTCAAGATTGTAGTAAACCATTAAGAAACTGATTATGCATATATACATATATATATATATATATATATATATATATATATATGTGTGTGTGTGTGTGTGTGTGTGTGTGTTGTACCAACATGCATTATCCATCTACCTAACTCTGAGTTATTATAAATACCTGTTTAGATAGATGCAGCTGGAGGGAGTCTTCGTGATTTTAAAGCAAGGACCAAGCAGAAGACCCCAATACATACCTGCTTCACCAAGAGGTATTATGTCACTTGGAGGACGTTGTGATCACTCCCATGTGTGTGTGTGTTTGTGTGTAAACTTTATATACGTATATAGAAGTGCAGGTTAGCCTCAGACTGTACTTTAAGGTTAACAATTTTAGAATACTCGAACATCTCGTAGCGCCTCATAATTTTGAGTTCTTATCAGGTGATGAGGTCATACCTGAAGTGACACCTTCCTTTCCACATCTAAACTATACCACAGGCAGGACTTTGACAGTCACAGATAGACATAGGCATGTACCCAGCCCATGGAGCTCCAGCAACACAGTGAGAGAGAATGTGGGCACCTTTCCAATCATTGCCCACGGGAAATGATACTTCAGTTTGCAGATATAAACGGGAAGTGGCGTGAAGCAACTGAGACACTGGAGCTGAGTAAACTTTGTATATGAAATATATGCTTCAAGTAAAATATATCACATCGAACATTAAAATTTTGCTTTTACTTGTGTTATATTATCATTTTAAATAATGTTCCTGTAGATAATTCATTCTTTTAAAATATTTCATAAGATTATTTTTAAACCATAAAAAATTTTCTTGTTATTATAATATGAACAGCTCAGTGGCATTCCTATTAATTTTATGTGAATATTTACACTTATGAAACTGTAAATATTGTTCAAAAAGATATTTTACACCAAAAAAAAAAAAAAAAAAAAAAAAAAAACATATTTAAAATAATTTGGTTTTCTTATTATGATTTCTTTGTATCCATTGCCAAATTTATAAATAATTCATCCATTCAAAACATATTCCTTTTCATTATTGATTACATGGCTCTTGAAATCCAAGAAATGACTTTCCAGATAGATGTATAATTCAAAAGTTCAACTTAAAAGTAAATATTATTGCATTATTTTGGAAGCTATCTGAAAAGAAAAATGATTAACTTACTTAAAAAAAATGCAAAGAATATCCCTTAAGACTGTCAATTATGAAGACAACATATGAAAGGTAAACTTTGATGAAATCACCATAAGTCAATTACTCTTGAATGCAGATAAATGAGCATGAACAGATTTCACATTAGAGATTTAGCAAATTTTAACCCTTAAGTAAATTTTCATGAAATCAAACAATCTTGTTATAAAATAATTATATAATTTTAATATTTTATACAGCAAACATTTTTTAAGCTTTTAATGTTTTGAAGTTTTAAGCTGGATATAAAGTGAGGAAAGACAGTTATATTTAAAAATTTGAATTATTTTTAGTAAGATATTTTACTTTTTTTAGGTAAGATATTTTAGCTTTGCTGTGTCTTTTAAAATAAAATCTCGAGCATACTTCTAGGTGAAACAAAGCTATATAAATTTAGAGTTTGCAAAAAAATATCGATTATCCTTTAGAGAACTCAGACACAATATCAGCGTTACTTAACGACAGGCATGTGAATATAGACTCAATGAGTGCTTGAAAGAACGATTCACACAGCGTGAACGATTGTGAAAATTTCCTAGTGCCACTAAAAGTAAAGCCGATACGTATGTTGTGCTCATGACATTGATGGAATATTTTGCTACATTCACAATTAGAACAGAATGAAAGCTCTCTGTAGCATAACAATCTATGTTCGAATGAACCATTTAAAGTGAATGTGTCGCAATGGATTGGCAGCAAGATATTTAATTTTTGACAACATTGGGCTCTGAAAAAGAATTGTAAAAGTTCAATGGATATTGGAAATGTACCTGAAATTTTATGTGTTAGAGCAAATCATACTCATGCCAGTAACCACAAGATGTGGAGATACAAAAGACAAGAATATAAAACTGTTGCTTTGCATATTACTAAATAAATTTTAATATTATTCCTGATCATACATAATAATGTTTTAATATGCTGTTAAATCTCCCTTTTGCGTCTGCTTAATGTAAGAGAAACATATAAAAAAATCTCTGTATTATTGAGATTTTGCAATCTAATATTGTTTCTCACATTTCTGAATATGGTCGGACACCAAATTTCAATAGAAAAATGTACATTGATTTATTGCACATACTATCTTCTAAGATTTCTTTTTTAACCATAAAAATTCACTGCTTTCTTATCCGATCTGTTCACCTGTCAAACATATTTGGTAACTGATTTTAGAAAAATTATTCCGGTATAACAAAAGCAGCTGGTAACCAGGTGAAATTTGGCTACAATTGAATGCTGCATGGTTTACCAATACCCCACAACGCATCTTGTGTTTATTATTCCAAGCAAGAAACACAGGTATTTTATTGGTAGGTAAGCAATAGTTATTACTAATTTTTTCACTTTCCTCATCTCACAGTAAGTTACATTTTCAATCAATCATTTATATTTGTACATAGTCTCTCGCTCTATGTATATATTCTCTCTCTCTCTCTATCTATCTATATATATATACACTGTTGCGGGCTACCCAAAATATGACTCCAAGAAGAAAAAATATCAAAGCAAAATTTATTCGTTCGGCAGATAACACGTAAGCCAAATGATTGAAATTACAGTCATTTCTAAATGTGGTTCATGATAAAAATTAATGTTAATGTTAGTATTGTAAAACTAATGTAGCTTTCATTTTTGGTTAAAGTCGGTACTAGACACCCTTGGCTTAGAATCAAAGAGTCTTTGAATGTATCCTTGGAATATAGCAGTCAAAATATGGATACAAAAATTTTCATACGCCACGCACATAAATCCAAATTTCATTTGTTGCAGTTGTAGGTGATTCGAGGCCTGTTATTATGCAAGCAGAAGTAACAAGTTTTCGATTTGTGATAGATTGGAAGAATATGCCGGCTAAGAAAATAGTTCAATCTGATGGATAAGAAACTCTTAAATATTTCTTGGCACAGATGATCAAGCCTTATACTTCTAGAGTACAGCTGAGGGTAAACGCTGAAGGTACGAGAGGACCATGGGTTACAAAACCTCAAAGATGTAGGCCTGGCTGCTTAGCGAACCGACAATGCGAATTAAAGGAAAGAAATCTAATGACATATTGAACCTATGCATTCTGCCTGTCATGAAATTCCTGCAATTCATTCTGACACTCTGCGGTAACGGTTGTTTTGTATGTCCTTAGTAATGTTGTTGAGTATACTGGCAGACATGTTGAATATTTGTTATTGCATGAATAAATAAATGGAATTTATTGTTGTCTGTCCACTGTGCTTCTGGTCGGCAGGGCTTTCAATATAGGGTATGAGCAATATTAAATTTATCGATATTGTAAGCATGCATCTTTGGAAATGTTCTGCCCTCCAGGAAGCCCGCTCTTCTTCACATTTCAAGACACTCTCCACTCCTGGAGATACTTCTTTTCTTTGTTGGACTGCAAGATTTATTATGCTCGAAAGAGCCAACATAAGGACGTAATTTAAAAAAAAATATTGTAAGCATTAATACATTGATCAAAGCTAACTGTTAAAATTTAGGATTTTGAATAATAAGAATGTGTAAACAATGCATTTTTTAAAATATAACTTTGCTTATATGAAAATTTAACAGAATTCTGGTTTTAAGTATAATTGACTGTAACTCTATTGTATAATTCTTCGTTTTCAGCCATTTTAAAAGAAATAGCTATTTATTTTAAAATACGTTCATAAGAATGGTATGTAATTTGAAAAACAATTTCAGAATTACACATTAATTTAAATAAAATTTTAATTGGATTACTTTCAAAATAACTTAATCTTCGACTTATTTTTAATTAAATAAAATATAAACATGTTAGATCTGTTGATTTTTAATTTTTAGAAAGAGTTAATGAATAGAAAATATTTTAAAAGTAAATCAGAAAGCAATGTGTATTTGTATAATTTATAATTCTATACTCTGTGAACATTTGAATGTAACTCTTTAGTAGAGCTCGCTCTAGAATATTCGCATTAATTAAATTAAGTTACAAAATCAATGATTTAATTCGATACAATTTCCAAAAAGTGCGCAACAGTTTTTAAAATCATTAACTAATTAGAGAGCACTTTACTTGAGATTATTGCTTTTTACAGTAAAAAGCAGTTTTAAATATCTATGTTTTCATTAACTTCATTGAGTATACAGATAACGTATAAATACGATATATATATATATATATATATATATATATATATCTTTATATATATATATATATAAATATATATATATATATATATATATAAGATAAAATATGAAAAATATGAATTTGGAAAAACAGTGAAATATAAATAAGATAAAACATGAAAAATATGGAAAAGCACTGAAATATATGAAACAGATGAAAAGAAGAAAACATAGGGGCCACGTCTTCATCAGGAGGGAGATGGCCAGCTATGCTAAAATAAAGAACACTCTTTTCTGACATGCTCGAAGGACAAATGTCTAAAGATCTTCGAGCAATCCCCCTTTCTTTAGCTGCTTTTGCGCTGGCTAGATTTCCTATTGTATTGTATATTCTGTATTGTATTTTTATATATATTTATATTCTTATATATATATATATTTATATTTTTTGCTTTATAATTATATATATATATATATATATATTGCGTGATCATCGCAATCTTCACGTGGGATTAAGCAATTTCAGCTTCATGAAAAACTAATGAAGCTACTTAGTTTACTTAAACAATAGCGGTATTACTAGTGAACTTAACCATACATACATATGGATCTCGGATACAAAAACTTCCGCCACTTTTAGTTTTTTCCCACTTTAAATTATTAAAATATTCAATTTTTAGAAGTCAAGTTAATTGCCCCAGTTCCATTTACTTAAAGGTCCTGCATACGAAGTTAATAAAGGAAATTTCTACTAAATTTGAAAATACAATTAAATGTCCGCATTTACTTAGAATATTACGTATTAAATTATTTCTTCACTCCTACACAATTGAATTTTATAGTTATTTGTTAAAGTACTTATATGAAAGAGCTACGTGATTATTTGCTATAGCATAATTAGGATCGGTCTTTCAAATTTAGAAATGGTTTTAAATTATTTTTCTTTGCACGAAATAAGGAATATATCCTTTAAATATTTAAGTTAGGTACAGATACCATGGATAAATATCTTGTGATAAGTTTCAAAATATTTTAGGGTGATATGATTTTTGCAGTATAAAGTTTAATTTCGCTGAAAAAGTATTTAAATCTATTTTAACATAGTTTGATTTGTTGACATGGTTAAAATATTTTACATGGAATAAAAAACATGTAAATGATATATTTCCTTCTATTCTTATGAGAAATAAAATGTACAAAAATTTATGTCCGAATCATAAAAAGCTTTTTAAGGTTTTGGCACAAATTTCGTATAAACCATTCGGAATATAATGGTGTATTTGGTGTATTTTTTGTGATGAATACTTCAGGTGTTTTTCTTTTTTTATTTTTATTTATTTTTCTTTATAGCAAAAAGGACTTTTATAGCTTCAGAATTATCTAGAATGCTTAGGATATTCAGTAACATTCTTTCTGTACGTCATCGCAGGGAAATTTAGAACACTTGGTCTTAACTATCAGTTCCATTTGAAATCATATGACGATAAATCAAATGTGTATTTAACTTTCTTAAAAGTAAATCTCATATTATTTAATAAGTAATTTTATTAAATAATATAATATTATAATTTTAATAATATTTTAATAATAATTTTTTATTAATCGGACTTAATTTACTTATTTCGTTAAAAAACGTTGACATAAGAATTATATCTGATTGGCGGTATCTCTTAGTTTTTTTGAAAAAAAAAATCAAAGATTACATTGTATCTGTGATAAAAAATTTTCTAGAAACAATTATTATTCTCTGCTCTTAAAACATAAACAACCAAATGATAATTAAATTTTCGCAAGACGTTTCTGCTATCAGTTTGAACCAACTGTATCCGCAAAGCGTAGCCAACTACCTCGTAATTTTTATCAAGTAACGCCATAAGGTAGACTCTTAAATTGGCACCTTTTTTACAACAAAATTCCCGAAGCATGCCTTTGAAAAGAAAGGCAACAAGCCTTCTCAGTATAATGTTCTTTGAATGGATTAATTATAAATTAATTTCTCTTAACACCACTCACACTCCCATATAAATATATATGTATATATATATATATATATATATATATATATATATATATATATATATATATATATATATATATATATAAATATATATTTATATATATAGATATATATATATATATATATATAATCTATGATTTCAATCCTTTTCAAGAAATAGATAACTTATCTCTTTCGTAATAAGTTCTAATTATTATCTTTCCGTTATATCTATCTATGTAAAGCAAACAAAAAAACGAGCATATTACATTAACACAATCAACGCTCTTATAGTGAGTCATTTTAAAAATATTGCAATGTGGTAAAAAGAAATGCTGCATCGCAATGCAGTTTTTGGTAAAATAAAATAATATTGGTAAGCAGAGGAATATTCTTATTAGCAATAGTTTATTTATTAATCAATTATTGATTTATATAAATCAATCAATATGCCTAATATCTCATTTTTTAAATTAAATGGGAAGTAACATCCTTATTACTGTTTTGTAAAACATGATATTTAATATCTGCAATTGCATGTTTTTGATTTTTAAGTTGCACAATTGACTTGTGATCATTCCAACTGAGTTATTACTTAAGCTCTTTAAAGCATGAAAACTAAAATAACTGAAGGAATTTTCCACAGTTGTCAAATATAACCGCCACTTCATATCAATAAAAAATAACCAGATCAGAAAGGAATACGGGGTAGTTATTTATATAATGGGATATTCAAAGTTTCAACTTTAAGTTCAATGGAGAAAATAAAGCGTTGGCCGATATTTCATGTTATATATTACAGAGCAAAGAAATATTCAATTCTAAGATACACTGCTGGACAATTGCTAAGGACGGATCACAAATTGCAATGTAGCATATCATTAAGCGAAACATGAGGCCTAGTAGGATAAAATATAATTGCCACACTGTTCATACATTAGAATAAAGAATATTTATTGTTCTGCAAAGTACAAAAGCTGTGAAACATCTGAAAGAAAAGGAATGTTCATTTGATGCTGCATGCGGAAAAATGGAACAATGCATCTTAAAGTAAGCAGGCACTTGAAGAAAGGTATCAATGCGGGACATGTCCACCATGGAGTGTGATGCAACATTCCACACGTCGTATCATACTTTGCACAACATTATCCATAAGCTGTTTATTCAATTTATCCCATTCCTCTGTGAGTGCACGGATGAGGGTGTTCTTGTTTGTCGGAGAATAGTTTCGACCAGCAACTTGTCTCCCCAAAGCATCCCAAACATTTTCGATGGGGTTTAGATCTGGAGAATGTAATGGCCATACGAGGCGTTGAATACCCTCGCTGTCTAGACAATCCTGCACAGCGAGTGTTCGATGACATGTTGCGTTGTCATCCATGAACACAAATTTATCACCGACAGCACTATGGAAAAGACGAACATGAGGAAGTAGAACTTTATTATGTATCGTTGGCCGGTCATAGTCGCATTCGCAACCACATGTAGGGGCGTGCGGCCATTGATTATGATGCCGGCCACACCATGACACTGCAAGTCGCATATCGGTCCCTTTCCTGGATATTTTCTGGACGATAAGCAGTACCACTCTCGCGCCAGATCAGTTGGAGTCTACAATCCGATGACAGACTGAACCTACTCTCATCTGAAAATAGTACGCATGCCTAGTCCTGTTCAGTCCAATTGCGATGCTCGAGACACCATTGCAGAATGGGCAGTATGGGGCTCTCTGGTCACTGGGACACACACAATAGGTCTGCGGGTGTATAGTCCTCCTCCTCTCAAATGTCTGGCAACAGTTTTTCGGGAGATCTGCTTTCCTGAGGCACAAAGAAACTAATTTGCCACCTGCTGAGCTGTGGTGCGCCTGTTCCGTTTTGCTGATAGGATGATATATCTGTCTTCTGCAGGCGTCGTACTTCTAACATGACCTCCCCCTTGCCGCCTACTACACATTCCAGTAGTTTTAAATGACTTCCACAGCCGTGAAAAAACGATGTGAGCGATGTTGAACTCCCTGGCAACTTCTGTTATTTTTCGCCCTTCTTCGATCTTTTTAATAATTCGATCACTCATAAAATCATCTAAGTGATGTCGGGAAGACATGCCAAAAATTTCAAGTTCGTCTATTAAATCTTTCCTGTAAAACTTTGACTTGAAACAACAACTGTCCACACGAGTCAAAACCATTAAAGCTCTTATGAACGTTATCACGTGATAAGCAGACGTGGGGAAAAAATTGCATTCGCATACTTCTTCTTACTATATCCCGCACTTATTCTAATTTTCCACACTTTGCTTCCTTTCATTTTGTGGATTCTATGGATGATAGTATTAGTATTCTTAGCAATTGTCAAGCAGTGCATATTCTTATAAGCATCGAGTGGAATTACAGTCAAATGGAATTAATTCCTCGAATTTTGATACTTAAACTTTATCAATCATAATAAAATTTAAATAATCTCTTAAAAATATAACAGTAAATCGTAGTTAAATTTTTTTCCCAAATTACTTTAATATAAGATAAAAACTATGAAACTTTTAATTTTCCTAAAGTAAATTTAAAGAGAAATCAAATGCAAATATGTAAATGAAATATATTCGCAAAACTAATAAATATTTTACAAAGTCATATGTCAGAAACGTGCTTCTAGTTTGAGACCAATTATATAAAGCACCAAATGCTTACAAAAATTGATAATTTGATTTATGGAACAATAACGATATATAAAACAAATTAATGAAATGATGACAATCGTTATCAATGACATGATTTCATTTGAACAATATTAAATTTGATTGCTCTATCGTGTGAATAATATTAAGTAGATTAGAGCATTTAATGGTATTGCAGTATATTTAAAAGGAAAAATATTTTTTATTGTATTCCTGAAAACAATAATTAAAAGAATTCATAAGTTGCTCATAGAATTTTGCTATTTGCATAGAATACTATTGGTATTTATATATGTATGCTTTCTTAATGTTTGAGAGGCAAATATTTAACTGTTTAGAATCTCATATTGCGTTTTTAACACAGTTAAATCAATAATTTACTAAAAAATTTGTTCCCTAATCTGTCTACGCGACATCTTTAAAAAGATAAATATGTTAATCCCTATAGATTAGATCCCTATAGATAGAATAAAGCACAAGGATTTTTCAGATCCAATTTATTAGAATTTACATTCTATTCATTTGTGTAATACATAATGACTTAAAATCGGCTTTAAAAATATTAAACTTTGTTTTCCCGTTGTTTGTTCTACATTAAAATAATTATATATCATTGTAATCTAATTGATTTTTATAATTTATGCAAAAAGTTTCCATTATATATGAATAGTTAAATAAGCTTGTTCTTAATAAAATAAATAAATATGGAATTATGATGTTATTTTGTTTTAATGAAAACTGAAAAAATACAGAAATACAGAGGATAAAACTACCAAAACAATTTAGAAAATTTCCATCCGTTTGTAATCTGCATTGTTTTTTTGATTTGCTTTAAAGCATTCATTTTTCGTAATGATTTTAAAAATTCAATTTGTGTAGATTTTGAAGGATTTTTACTGGGTTATAAAAATATATTGATCCTAGTTCAAGCATTTCAGTTTTCGATTCATTTACAATGATTTAATGTCATAAATGTTCCTATGTTTTGCAATAATGCACAGGATCTCTAACAGTATATAAATCCTGTGAAAATTCGCGTTTATATATTGAATTTAATTATTATAGAAATCATCAAAATCACAAATCAAATAATTCATGATCAAGATAAATGTGGGTCAAATTATATTGCCTTATTGTGGAAATTTATATAAGAATTCATCTAAAAATTACGATAAATATTAATGAATTATTTACTGATATTTTTTTTACCTATCATGAGAATTCCATTATAAAAGCTATTAGTATTTTATTATTTGAATTAAAATTATATCTAGCTGTTATATCGTCATCAGTCTGCAAATGCTTGCAATAATTGTTGTTTATTCCAAAAATATTACTAATAATAGTTCCAAATTATGAACTGTTATAGTTTTTATTTATTAGATAATTTAATTATATTTACATGTAAACAACACGCAAAATACAATACAATCCCATTCCTCTTTATATACCTATATTCACCAATTTTAAATAATTTTCGGTTTTTATGTATTTTTTAAACTATGGTTCACTATAGATAAAGAAACACTCATTTACTGTAGAGAAACTACTACTTTTACCTGTAGATGAATCGTTCAATTTATATGTAATTTCCTTTTGGAAGTTATAGAGATAAAAATAAGTAATAAACTACAAATTTTTCATACCATAGCTTCTAATACGTTTCATGCACACTAATCTACAATGAAATGGTAAAACAATTATAAGAATTTAGGGGAAAAATATAAATGTAAAGGCCATGTAATGAGAAATTAAAGTTTTTAAAGTAAAAAACAAAATCGAAATTGGGGAAAAATTAAAGAATGAAATCATGATTGTTGGTGACAACATTTTTGTAAACATAACATGCAAAATGTTTTGCAAGGGTGGCACATTATGTTTAAAAAATTTCTGTAGCATTTTTGACAAAATAATATGCAAATAGACTTTTAAATCAATTAAAGATGTACGTTGTTTAATTCAGTGTTCCAGATAATTATTTATATTTTTGATTAAAGTTCAATCTTGAATCATTTCTAATCATTGAAAAATATCAATATGTCACAAATGATTCTGCTACAAATTTTTCTAAAACATCTCAATATTGAATTGCTGCAAAAGGCTTCCTAAGAGCAATACTCTACTAGGTAACACGATGTATTCCTAGTTTTACTGATTCCTATTTTATTCCTGTCATTATTAGGAATGATTGCAAAATAAAACAAATGGCACTTCAAAACTAAATCTTGTCATATGAAATTGTGCATTTCATCACAAACAAAATTACATTGATCTCTTAATTTATAAATATGAACAAATGAAAACCTATGACATAAGGCAATTAATTTAATATAGCAGTTATCAAGATTCTAATTAAAACTAATGAATTTCAATTCTTTTGTATATTTTTTGATTAAAATATCAGTCAGCCAATCAAATTACATTTTATAAAGTACGATGGTTTGTCTTACCCGTAAAATAATGCTGAGAAATACCGAAATGATAGTTTGATTAATTTAATAATTAAAAATTATTTTCAAAATTTTCAACTATTCATGAAAAGCATTTTGAGAATGATTTTCATGTTCCAATAAAACATGAAAGTTATTCTTAATAGCTCCGTTAGCGAATATCAAAATGTTAAAAACTCTTTCAAAATTTCTGCAAAAGTTTCAACTTTGGCTTAATTGAATATTTTATTTGCTATAATGAACCAGAAATATTTCTTAAGCAGAAATATTTCCACAATAATAATAAATTAATATTTCTTTTTAATTATGAAATTGCATTATCCCACTTTTAAGCACAGTAAATGTGTCATGACAATGTATATTTTTTTCTATATTTACGCTTGAGAGAAAGGTGGCATAATAAAGTCTTAGAATCATTTAATTTTTCTGAAACAAATTGTTCATTAGGTCTCGAATTTTATTATTTTAGATAAATTGATGATACTAACACATTCATTTATTTTCACAAAATTGCTTTCAACTTCTTTGAATTGCAGTTTCACTGTTATAATTTACGTGATTATGGCGACCTATTTGGTATTTATTATTTGCCCCGGAGAAATAAAATTAAAACATTCTTTGCAATATCATTTTTTAAAAAAATTATGTATCTTTTTACTGCATTTAATTGGGTGAATACATATTTTGTAATAGTTATTCTCTAATCACGTGTTTTTAGTTGCTTTAAATTTATTTATGATTATTTAATAATTGTTATTCTATAAAATATATAGTTTTCGTTATTAAATTCCAATTTTAAATAGTCCTAAAAGTTATAATATTGAAAACGATTTATGAAATTCGATGTTTATAGAAAATTATCGAAGTTCGTTTTTCTGCAAAGAATGTTAAGAAAGCATTATCACAATGGGAAATGATTCTACATCCAATATTTTATTTCAAAATGAGATATGGTAGCTTAGTGGTTAAGGGATCTGTCTTTCGTCCGGAAGGGCGAGATTCGATTCCTAATGCCGGCAAAGAACCATCGAATACATGCGATATAAGTACTCGTTAAAATCTGTTGAATCAAAAGCCCTGTGGTCAGTAGTAGATCAGTTACCACGTATGCAAAGGTCTGGAAAAAATTTCCTCTCCCTTCAGATTAATGTCAAAATTGAGGGAGCTGCTCCTTTGGTGGTGCCATCTATCAGAGGATTTGACGGGCAAAGTCATACTTTCACCTTCGTGGTGCTCTGATTAAACGAAAGATCCCCACTATTGACTTAAATTCGCACAGCCAAGGCATATCAAGATTGTCTTGTCCAAGTGTCATTAGTAACAACAACAAGTTCTAGATTTAAAATTGCTTGAATATAGTACCTGCAATTTTTACAACTTGATCTTATTAAGGAATTCGTTGATGAGTGATTAATGCTGTGACATTCAGAGCAAGTTCGTGGGGACTTCTACAGTTCGTAATTTTCTCTGAGCTTTAAATTTTGGTTGAATTTACTTTTACGCGTAAGATATAACCGATAATCAGGAAATTCGATAATCCGATAATCAGGATTAAAATTTTCTTTTCTTAGAGGACTACCTTAAACATAATGCAATAATGCGTTTAAAAATGTATTAGTTTTCATTACTGAGAAAAGTTGACTTTAAGAAATATTTCATTCATTTGATTTGTATATGTAAGCTTAGTTTCGTATTTGGTAAAATTGAAGGTAAGTTTATCGCTACTATGGACTAGTCAGTAGTATGGGAAGTAACACCGATGATTTCTAGTACCATAGACTTTTTCCTATAATGGAAAAATAAAAATATCGAATAACGTATAATAATCTAATATATATCGAACTTAATATTTACTTTTAACCCTTAGTTTAATACAGTAATCACCATTATTTCATTTTATATGTTTCTTGAGGCCTTTTTGCAATATTTTTAACGCTAAGAGTTATCAGCTAAAAGTTTTGTGTACCATTCAACAACTCATGGATTTCTATCACAAAAAGAAGTTAATATTTAACTCTGA
Source organism: Latrodectus elegans (assembly GCA_030067965.1). NCBI lineage: Eukaryota > Metazoa > Arthropoda > Arachnida > Araneae > Theridiidae > Latrodectus > Latrodectus elegans. Next base: position 66,570,858 of record CM057814.1, on the reverse strand, counting down.
CTAATTAATCCTCATAAATAAAGAACAATCAAAAAAGTAACTGAAGTCAATAAGTATTCCTACTAAACATTTTCTATCAAATGAAATCCTTTTTAATTCTACTTTCATGGCATGAAAAATAATTCACACAAAATCTATACAAATAAATTATAATATTCCATAAGAATTGAGAATATTGATGAAGTTTTTTTCCATATTTTTTATCATAGTAAACTTCAAAAAAGCTTTTTTCATTCACTAGATCATAAAATATTATAATTTGCATGCTTTATTAACCTTTCTTTTCTTTTTGCTATAAAGCTATCTGTTTATTTATGAAACATTAGAATATGTAAAAAAAAATACAGTTATTACGTGTTACTAAAATTAGCAAGCGTTCTTTTAGTAAATTGCATAACTTAATATATTTCATTGTAAGGCAGTATACTTTATTATGATGTAAATAGAAATACGTTTTTTCTTTTTATCTTAATGCAAAGCTTGCTCAATTTGCAAAGAGCTTTTTAAAGTATTTAGTGTTCCTTTAAAAATAAATATCCTTCTAGTTTGCGTGACACTATTCTTTTTCTGGACTAAGCTAGTATAGTTTTTTTAAAGGTCACAAATTGTGAATTAGGAACTTCGTTTCAAACACCACAATTGGAATTCAGATGTATCTGCTAAAAATATACCACATTCGTAATGGATCTAAATATAATGAATGCTGCTGACGTAAATGTTAAAATCTGTTCCTCAAAATGCAAATTTAAAAATTAATGAACCATTCAAAAATTTACGAGGAAACTTATTTCAAATTTAAATTATTTCGAAATGTATAATTTAGTAGCCAAGCAGTAAGAAAAATATTCAATAAATTCGAAACAACTGAAGATTATTGATGATTACATTGTTTTCATTTAAAAGTTTTTTTTAATTTTCTAATTGAAAATAGGATGAATAAATATTGTTGAGTTAAACATTTTGTTTATAGAATTTTTTGAATAAAAAATCCTTCATTTTAAAATTTTCAAAAAAATTATCATTTCTAAACTGTTGAAGAGCGCTATTTCATTTAAAATGTTTTTTAATTAAAAATATAATCTCATGCACTTTTGTGAAAAATTAATAAGGAAATACTTTAAATTCTAGTTTTTACATAATTTTAATTTTAATTAGCTTACATTCAAATTATTAATAACAAAGAGCACCCATGTTTATGGAAATTAAGCATATAAGCTTTCCTGCTTTAAAAAAAAATATTCATGATAACTCAACTTTTATAAAACATTTTTTACAATTAAGTTAATCATGTCATATAATATAATAAGAAATTTAAAAGCATTTCATAATAAAAGTGAAATGAAAACGTGTCATTAGAAATCTGTTAATTATTTCACATTTAAAGCTATAATATATTGGATTATTTGCTGATAATCTATTATGATCATTTAAAACTTTCTACTGCATTTGTAATTTTTCATCGTCGAAATCTAACAGTATCAATGAACAATTCTGAGGTTCAAGAGATTTCTTTGCTGTAAGGGGAAAAATGCAAAGAAATGACATTGAAAAGTAAGCGCATAAATAATGTCATAATACGATAAAATTTTCTATTACAATCTAAAACTTCGCAATTTTGAAAATTTATCATACAAATCGGCAGATAACTGCATTTTAAATCTTATATGATGTTAATTTAAAAGAATCTTTTTGCACCTATCTTTAAAAAGTCATCATTAAAAATTATAAAAAAATATTTATTATTAATGTTCAGTTTTTTTAAATTTGAGTCTTTTATGAAGAACCGACCGATGACGAAGTGGTTAGTATCTGTAACTTCGAACCAATAGGTTGGATTCTTGGTTCTGGCATGAGTTTTCCATTCTTTCTCTCTCTGGGCTTCTTTATCACTTCATTTTCGGAACGAAGATGGCTCATCCACTGGGTGTCCCACTGTATAAGATGCCATCACATTCACCCTTTGTAACACTGAATGAGGATATCTTAAGTGCACAACTGGGCATTAGAAAAAAAAATCTTTTCTGAAGAATTCCTGGTCTACTTTTGTGATTCCCAGTTTTTGCATTTGCAAAACAGCAAATTACAAAAAGAACTGGAAATTTCAGAATTTATAGAAACTTGCACCATTTATGAATGGCCCTCAATAACACATCAAGTCATTAAACAAACGATTAAACAAAATCCTCAGTAAACATGTTGATCATCTTTGGGCAACTATCCGGCATATAAAAAAGACTTATTGACTTTTGTGTCTGACATCCAGTTTTTCTTTAATTCATGTGATTTTTAAGTTCTCATTTTATGTTTCAGATTTCTTTTTTACAATTTATACCAAGTTGTTCTCCAGTGTTGATACTCTAATTCAAAAATTGCTAGAATGTTTGGTTGACTATATCCAAGAGTCTTATGTTTAAAACCACCACTCATACGTTTTAAAAATCCTAAGATGTTTGAAAATTTCAGATCTTTTTTTCTCTTATGACAATTGAAACGAAATATGCCATCGGAAGTTAATATGGAGGGTGTTAAAATTCTTTAAAATAGATTTCAGCTGTTGAACTGTTTCTATTCAGAGTTAAAGTATTCATGTCCTTTGGAATGCTTCACAGGCTAAAGAAACGATGCTATAAACTACTCGTAATTCTTTGGCGACATTATTTCTAAAACATAATTAGTGAGGACGAGCTATAATGAACCCAAGACTAAACCTATTATCAAATATTTATATTTGAAATTCTGCTCATTCAGATAAAATAGAGATCACCTATTCAAGATTGAACGACACCTAAATCGTTTAAATTTCGTATAATAGAAGCATTTAAGCTTAGCTGCATACAGAATCGCAAAGTTAATTGCAATCATTGTAATTAATTGTACTTTAACACAACCCCATCATATAATTACAATGTTTAAAACAAATAAAATCTCTTCATCAGTGGGAATAGAATAAGAAAATACATTTTCTTTATATTATTATAATTGCACCTTTAAGAATCCAAACCACTGTGAAACTACTTAATGAATTCAAATAAGATTATTTCCATATATTATACCATAGTTTAAAAACAAAGAGATTGAAAAGTAGAGAAGTCTAAAACTAATCCATTTATTATATTTGCTAATGTTCTAATTAGAGCAGTCAGAAAAATGCCAACAATTGATTAAAAATTTTGTAGAAAGAATATTTATATTTATTATTATAGAAACATGTCAGGAAGTTTCCTAAAATGTATTTGAAACTATTTTGACATTTTTGAAGCTTTCTATTTACGAATTTTAATAATTGCGCCAATATATATATTTTTATCATTTTATTAAAACTGTAATTAAATAATAAGTACTTCAAAGCTTAAATTTTGTTTCGAAAATCAGTCAATTAATCTCAACTTTTTGCCAATTAATATATAATAAAGCCTTCTTTTTGTTAAAAGTTACTAAAAACTTTGAAACATTTAATCAAATCGAGGCCTTTTATAATAATTTATTTTTAACGCACAATATTATTCTTCATTAATATACTGTCTAAAATGTTACTACAATATAAGCTTTTTCAAAATATATCTCGATCTACTTTTCTCTAAGAAAATTTTTTTTAAATAAACCATCAGCAAGTCGATAAAATTCTTCTTTCAGTGTATCCTAAATCGATGTCTGTAAATATTTTTTTGATGTTAACGTTTTCTATTTGCACAATAGAACTAAAATAACAAATAAAATATAAACAAAATAATCATAGTAATCCTTTTCGAATAGATGGTTAGAAGGAATCAGTAACTATGCGACGTTTGGTAAAATCAATGTTGGTCGATTTTTTAAATAAAGCGTGCCAAGCACTGGAAGGAACAGAAAGTTATATCGCACACTTTGTCAATCACAACGCTCGTTCGTCACGCTGGTGGTTACAGTGGCTTCCGAAGTGAGCAATCTGGTTAAAGAAAAACAGTGAACAACATGTGAAACTTAAAATTATCTCTTTATCCTAAGAAATATCTTAATATTAATCAAAATGGTTCATTTAGTTAAAAGATAATTAAGTGTTCATTAAAAAAATAGGGTTAAAGTGAATTGATTTTTGAGAACTCGCTAATCCAGGTAATGATCTTTATGTTATTGTTTGAAATTATATAAATTTTTTATACGTTATATTTTACAGAATAGCGGAGTTTAATCTTTTATGATACACATTAATATAGTTTTGAGAGACAGTTTCATACCACCATTTTCATGGAATATATTTTATGCAAAGTTTGAAGGAGAAATTACTGTATTACTGTACAGTATGAGCTAATAATCAGTAGTGAAATTTCAAATATTTTCTTTCAAAAAACTGTTGTATGTCGGTTTTTCCGTCTTAATTATATATTTTATTGATGATAAATATTTTTAAAAAATCAATATTGTCGAAAGTTTTTTTTTCATTTTAAAATATAAAAGACTTTTAAAGATTTTAAAAACTCAATCTTATATACTATCAGTCCTTTATTGAAACCAAACTGTTTTCTGTATAACTTGAGATTTAGAATTGAATGGATATATCCACTAATAAAATTTGTATTTTGAATAACTTCAGCTATAACTTTATGCTTCTACAATTACATCACATTCTTTCTATAACAATCTAACAAAGCTTAGCTTGTATATTCATAAATGCATAAATTTTAAAGTTAAACTTAAAAAGAAAATGAGAATTAAAATCATATAGTTTAATGGAAAAATAACTAATTTTGATCCTATTTTGCATCCAATTTAAAACTTTATTTGTAATTTATATATATATATATATATATATATATATATATATATATATATATATATATATATATATATATATATATATATATATATATATATATATATATATATATATATATATATATATATATATATATATATATATATATATATATATATAAATAGCTTTAAATTCTATTATTTTTATGACAGAATTTAAAGTTTATGAAATGTACTTTAAATTCTTGCATTTTTGCAATATAAATTTCGCATTTATTCAATTCTTTTCAGAGCATTGAAATTTAAAAAAAATTGTACATTTCACAAAACTATTTTTCACAAAAAATATTTCATTAGTATGCAACTTATAAGGATAAATTGCATTTTCTGTAAGGTGTGCAATCGGTAAAATTTGGGCAAACTTTAATAACTAATAAATGAATAGATGAAATGAAAATTAAGCATGCATATATTTAAATAAAAGTATTTTAGAAAAAATTCCAGTAAATTAATTTATTAACCTTAAAATTTCATTCATATATTTTATTATATAAGAACTGTACAATTTCTGTTAAAGTCTATAAAATTGATATTTCGTGAATTAGATAGAATCTATAAATTCACAACAATTTGAATAACATAAGAAAGCAAATTGAATGCTTAAATATTACACTACTAAACAAAAATATCGTAATAAATCTTATTAAACACTATAGAAAATAGAATAATGCTTATAAAAGAAAAGTAAGATGTTATTATTAAACTACTGGAGGTCAGGAGATTTTTTAAAAAGATTGAGTATGCTATTTAAATAGTGTTATTTTAATCAGTTATCTTCTTTTGCTGTTTTCTATATTATGTAATTACTAATTTAGTTTGTAATTAACTTTGCTTATATGGAAACACTTCTCTAATTACATTTATAATTATATTTCTTTTTTATGGTTTTTGATTCGTATAATTAGCATCCCCTGATGGCCATTTTAATACTTACTTCCATTAATAAATATTTTATTATTTTCTATAATTAAAAATTTTAGAATTTCATTTGAACATGTCTGGTTGTTGAATATTTGAATTCCTATATTTATAGTTTAGCATTTGAAATTTAGAATTTTGAAAGTGTGTATATGTTACATAACACATATAAATATGAATATTACATGAAACAATTGTAATGAAAATCATAATTGATGCAGTCTATAATGAAATGGAATGCAATAAGGCAATCACGAATAATAAAAATATTTTAATAAATGATTTGTAGAATTAAAATTATAAATTTCTACCATCTTCTCCAATCAATTGTTTGAAGTGCAAAGCCTTTTGTATGCAATACTTAAAATGGAATTCGCTGAAAATGTGTTACATTATATAATGGAATAAGAAAAATGTTCGAAGAAATTTGATAATTTTTTAACGTTCAATTTCAGTGCATGAATGACTGAATTAAAGTTGTTCAGTGGCACACTTCAGTTGAGTATTAGGGTTGAAACGTATTATTAGTAATTTAAAAATTGTATCCATACATACAAATAATATACGTATATATGTCCATATGTGGGAATATACATATAGTAAATGAGTATATATATGCATTTAACATATTATCTAATATAAGGAATTTCAGAGCTATTCTCTTATTTATAAATCCTTTACAGTTTTAATGTTTTTTTCCTTGAATTTTTCAGCTTTAAATTTAAATCCATTATAAATAATAGATATATGAACTAACAATCAATTGCTTCTTATTATGATCATTTAAAATTAAGTAAAAATATATCTTAAAGTAAAAAAGTTTAACTAATGCTAAACAAATCCATTTTTTTAGCTCTCTTTTTTAAGAAAAATAAATTATGTGATAATTTAAAAAATTCATTTAAAAAAAGTTTTCTATAAAATCACCTTTTTCGATTTTATCTCTTTCGTTCTCATTTCTATAGCTCTTAAAGCATTAAGTTCTTTTATTTGAAATTATTCTTGTTTTTTTCCCATTTTTTCAAAATTTCCGACACATCCCATTTTCATGTGCTCTACATTTTCCCCATAAATCTTCGTTTTACTGTATAAAATTAACGTTTTCATCTAATATTTATATGGGAAAATTTTATAACACTTTTCTTTTCCAAATGTTTCTTAAAGTTACTCTTATATAAAAGCTACTATTATTCATCAAGTTTTTCTATTTCAATAGAAATTGATTCCATCAACAATTTTAGAATAGCAGCATTTCATTAAAATTCTATTATATATTTATTTTGAACAATGGCGCATTTCCTTTGTCATAATTGTATTTTTGAAATAAATTAGGTATGTAGTGTAATTTTAAAAAAATGGCCCGAACGTTTATAAAGTGAATGAATGCAATTATGATAAAGTTGAGACGCAAAAAATAACTACTTGAAATGTTTCTAAATATATTTAATTGCTCACCAATTTATATTCATAGTTAAAGGTGTCACTAAATTATTCAGAGTGCTGAATTTGTCAATAATATGTAATAATATCTGGGATCTACTGTGGGAATCTTCAAGAAGAATGAAATACTGGAGATAATATTTTAACAAATTATTGTTATCGCCTTAATGCTTTATTAACATAGTATTTTATTCTTACGGAAAATTTAATGAATAATTTGCGTAATGAGCTATTAATAAATTTAAATTTTATTAATAATTCACTATAATAGTTAACCTTATTTTAACTTATTTAACCGAAGAGTTACTTGCACATATACTTGATTTATTTCAAATACTTTCAACAACAATAAAAAGATTGAGATTTTATCAGAAGGAATTGTGAAAATACTAAAAAAGATCATTAAAATTTCTTATCGTTTCGAATATTTTAGTCATTTCTTATTAAATTAATACATTTATTCTTTATACCATTCTGATATAATGTGAATACGAAAGATTCTAAATTCATTAGTCTTTACAGCAAACAAATCAATTTAAAATTTAGTTATTTTTCTAGGAATTTTTAATTCTTGACAATAATAATATTGCAATAAAAATTTCTAAAATGATAAGACAAATTCTAAATTCACTTTTATTTACCTTCTGAGAGCATTAATTTTTTTCGTGATTGAATTATTTGTGATTTTTCTCTTTCATCCAAAAACATTTTATCAAGGAAATTAAATGGACGGAGAAGTTTTTATTCTACTTTATCGTTCCACAGCAAGAAGCTGAAAATTTTCATGCAAATAATAAAAAAATATTATAAATGAGAAGTACTAAATATAACATAAAGTTATGCTTTTTCATGATTTAAAAATTTATCTCATGTTCTCTTTAATCGCGACTAAAATTATTTGAAATGAAATCGCTGAAGAAGCCTGTTAAAAAAGTGCATATTTGAAAATATACACAGGGGAAATAATATTATATCAATTTAATCATTATTAATTTGAAATTATTATTGTATATTTTTTATAAAGGATTAATTATGCAGTATTTTCAGCTTTGTATTTTTATATTTTGCAGACATATATATTGCTATCATTGTCTACTTTTTAAAGCACAATCATGCGAACTTTTGAATCCTTAAAAGGGAAAATACACATATTTAGAACTGAATAAAGGTCATAGAAATTACGAGGCATAAAACAGGTATCCTTTAATAGAACGAAAATAAGCATCTCTGCAAGATTTTCTGCTAGATGCATAAAACCACATATATTATATTTATGGTTATGGAATCCATGTCTCACAAATAGTTTCAGTTAAAATAATATGTAAAAATACAGAATTTAAATAATGTCAAGATCGAAGCATGTCATTAGTAATTGCGAAAGTTGGAAAAAAATATTCAAATTTTTCAAATAAAATATGGAGAATTTTTATAATTTATTATTTACATTTTAACACAATCCTGTGAAAAAAATGTTGGCATAAGCGCCCTCTTCTGGTAAGAAGTATCAACACCATTAAAACATTAACTGAAGTAAATGAGTATAAACAGAAAATAGGAGAGAGAAAGACATTTAGTTGAAATCATATAAAGACCTTTAATCACAACGAATAATAAATATATTTAGAGCCATGTTATTTTTTTAAAATTGTTATCATATTTATTGTGATTAAATTGATGCTATGTATCTGGGGCAAAAGTGAACAAACGTGGTGAAACATGACATAAAATGAAAGAGTAAATTGTATTTTAAAAAATTCAAAATTATTTTTCTGACGGAGTTTTTTAAGTATGTTTTATATTTTGTAACACTTCTAAATTTCGTCTAAGTAATTGTTCATTTTAAATAAGGTTACTAAATTTCTAAAAACTATGTTCTCAATGTACTTTAATTTACTTTAAACTTTTTTTAATTAACCAATAACTATTAATCGTTATACATTATTTGTCGCTATCTTTTTATTTGTTTCTACGTCGGTGGTAGCTAAACGATGAAGTTTTTTGATATTTGTGAGATCATCTTAAATATTTATATTCGAGTTTATTTTCGATTCTTACCACCTGATTTACAAAATTATATTTTACAATTTGATGAAATATCAGTAGGAAATGTTATACTCAATTGTTTGCTATGATTTTAAAATATTCTAAGATATAGATATATTCATATTTAATGCCTATAAAAGGATTTTTAAAGTAAATCTTGAAGTATCAATGAAAGATCTATTTTTGTATTATATATACATTATATCAATGAAAGATCCACTTTTGTATCATATACATAATTTTATGCACCTATTAGTTGTTCTCAATTTCTGGAAGATTTTATCGCACAAGTCATATTATTTCCATCCACGAATGTATATAATATGATATCAGATGGCTCTAGCATCAAAATTTATAACTTCAGCTGTTATGAAACAAGCCTTATATCAATTTTTTAAAAGTACATTTAATTAACAGAAATTGCCACCAAAATTTTAATTTTGGATAATGATAATTGATTCAAAAACACGCTAAATTTAATGTTTTGAAATCATATTCAAAATTTTCTTTATTTAAAGGAGTTTCGCTGTATAAAGGCCAAATCACCTGAGTTACCTTTTTGCCACTGTATTATTTTCAGAATATATTAATCTTGTATAATTTATGTAAATTATTCTTGAAATATATTTTGTGCATTATTGTATACATTTTTTACATCAGCTCAGTTTATTTTGTACATTTTCCTTTTTTATTTTAGAATTTTGTATTAGTAAATTAACATGAATATGTTTCTTCACACAAATTTTTTTCATGAATTATAATAAATTTACATTTTTACTTAGAAATTACTCCTACACTCTAACTTATATAAACGCAAAATACTCAATATTATCAGTTTGACATTATCATTTCATATGCAATTAAGGAATCAAAATTGGGGTTACACGAATATTTTTTATTACTGAAATTTATGTTTGATTATACAATTTTATACAATTATTAACCCCTTGACTGACTTTGACGAGTCTGACTCGTCATTGATTTCCTGGGCCATCACAGACTTTGACGAGTCAGACTCGTCAAGCGCTTCTTTCGGCGGACGCCGTGCAAGTTACAATTAGATTACATAGTTGCTTCACTCGTTCGACGATTCTCATTTAAAAAAGCACACTGAAAGTAAGAGTTCAGTTTAGCAGAAGTCTCGCACGGTGAATGTTATACTAGCCAATATTTGAGTTTAGTAAAGATTATAAATAATCCCCGTAACATGTATAAGCCGGATGCATTATATGAAAGTGGGGATGATGGTGTAAATTGATGGTGTAGTTCAATTAAGCGAAATTAAATAGTTTTTTTTTTGTCGCATCAAATTCCATTTAATTCGTCAGTCAAGGGGTTAATTTAGGCATATCTTTAATTGAATTCAATAAAAGACAACTAATGAGATATGTTTCGCAAAATTTGTAAGAAATAATAACTTTACTATGATTTTTTGCGCGAAAATTTATATCTTTCATTATATAAAGAAAACATATAAGCAGAAGAATATATTTTCATTATTTGTAATAATTTGTCAGTAAATGTAAATGATGTTTTCTGAAATTTCTTAATTTTGTTTTATCATTATTATTATATTATCATTTTATAATACGGTACAATTAGTATTGCATCACCAATCTTCTAAATTTCTTACGAGAGTTACTCTGAAATTTTTGAGATACACGCAGGCGAGAATTTCCAAAATAAAAATAACGGTTTAATTTTAAAATACAAAGCATTTTAACACAAAAGCCGATTTTTTACTGACTTACTTCAACTTGTTTAGCGTAGAATAAATTTTAGACAGAAGAGAAAATGGAGTTGACGCGAGAACATTTTCGCGCTATGATTTTCTACGATTTTAAAGCAGGATTAAACCAAGAAGAATGCGTTCAACGGTTGCAATCAGCATTTGGTGATGAATCTCCAACTCGTGCTACTGTATTCAGATGGTTTAGAGAATTTAGAAGAGGTCGCAATTTTCTTCAGGATGAAAAACACACAGGAAGGCCGCCATCGGCAGTAATCCCGGATAATGTGTCTGCCATACGAAAAATGTTAACGGATGATAATCGCTGTACCTATCAAATGATACAGAAGGAACTTAACATTGGATCAGCAGCCATACACAAAATTATTCATGAAGAATTACATATGAAAAAAGTAATTTGCCGTTTGGTTCCCCATAATCTAACTGAGCACCAAAAAGAGGAGCGTATCAGAATCAGTAAAGAAACTCTTAAATTGCTAGATGATGGTGTCACCTAATCATTTCTAAAATTGTAACCAGTGATAAAACTTACCATTTTTTGACATTCCAACACGTCAAGAAAGCAAAGTATGGGTCTTTGAAGATGATTCCACGTCGACAATGGTGAAAAACAACACTCATTGAAAAAAGTGATGTATGCCGTTTTCTTCAGAAGTATGGGATTGGTCAAAGCCATCAAGTTGGAAGTACAGAAGACAGTAACAGCAAACTGGTATACCACTAAATGTCTTCCACAAATTCTATAAGAACTGAATGTTAGGGGACTAAGGCTTCACAATGACAATGCATCTTCACATGCAGCCGAATTAACAGTTGATTTTCTTAAACAAAAACAAATTAAAATGATCGAACATCCGCCGTATTCACCTGATCTATCAATGTGCGACTTTTGGTTATTCTTTAATGTAAAAAAGAACATACGCGGACATCGTTTTTATTCAAAAGAAGAGATTGATGTGGCTATAAATGCATTTTTTCATCTATTCCAAGAAATGAATGGCTTGAGGCATTTAATCTATGGAAAATTCATCTACAAAAGTGTATTAATGTGGAGGAGACTACTTTGAACACACTTAAAATTTTGTAAGTATAACTTAAAAACCTAGTTGTATCTCAAAAATTTCAGAGCGACCCTCGTATCAAATAAAATTTTTAATTAATTAATTTTAGTGTACGTTAGATAGATTCAATTGATACAAAATAATCTACTCAGGAAAAAATTCAAATGTAAGTAAATTAAACACAAAAATCATAGATTATTAATTTCGTTGTTAAAAAAATGTCAAAAATATTAAAAATAAATTCCTTAAACGAAATTAAAGGAATTTATTTTTAAGATTTTATTTTTATATCCCTTCCTTTATTTTATCATATTGTTTATTATTTAATAATTTACATAGGTTTCAAATATAATGCTTAGATTTTAATACATTTTTATATGGAGGATCGATAAATAACTAAAACAATCAAATTCCATTAATTGTTCTCCATTAACGCACAGCTTATTCAGTTTTTTTTTAAATGACTGTTACATTAATCGGTTGAAAAACTGCGCTAGCAATTTATTTACCAAATATTTACCAACATAATTTATTTGTGGTCAATCAAATCATTTTTTCAACTTTAAAATAATGTTTTTTTTTCTTAACCGAAAAATTCTATAATAACTGAATTTAGGAATATAAAGAAACTAAAGTAATAAAAACAAATATAATGATCAATATGTTTTTACAGACATAATTCACGAAAGCCCAAGTGACTAAAAAGATAGTTAATCTTTTTTCTATACCTGAAAAGATAAATAAATAAATAAGTTGCTTATCCAGCAAAAATAGAAAAAGGTAAATATAATGAGATCAAAAATATTTTACTGTAAAAAACTTAAATATATATATATATATATATATATATATATATATATATATAAATTTATTATTATAATAATAATAACAATAGTAGCATTAGCTATTTTTTATATATGAGTAAGTTTGGTAAAAGTATATGATATAGTCGCAATAGTGATTTTTGCTGGTTATTTTCCATTATATTGTAACTACTTTGAATAGCGCCATCTAGTACATAATGAAGATAGGTGCTCCGTCTGTATTTTTAAAGATCCCGGTTTTCGTTTCTTGAAAACACACGATCAGTTGCTGATATTATTCCGGGCTGGTAAGAAGATTAAGTGTAAGCTGTAGAACGCCACAATATAACTGATATTTAATATTTATGATTTAGTTTCTTTTTGTTGTGTTAAATAAAATGGCTTGTTTTAAGTCTCTAATTTTACTATACCATCAAGTTTCCAAAGAGCAAATGTCAAAAACTGACCATTTTTCATAATGAGTTAAACATTGGTACCTTTTAAACGCCAATAGTTACCTCAGAACAGAATGTCAAATTTTTAAATCTAGAATCATGACTAAATAAAAAACTTAAATCACATTGTAAATTATTTAAAATAAACTAGGCGATTCTGCTCAGTATAAACGTAAATTTTTAATGTAAGAAAATTGTTCCATAGACACCTGCATAGAATTAGGAAGAGGAAATTATTACACTTAATAAAATATTCACATAAAAAACAAACGAAATAAGAAATGTATAGTAGTAAAAAAATTAGTGCATTTTATCATGATAAAAAATTAATAATTAATGTTTTTAAACTGAATTACAAACATTCTTTCGAAGTTGACTTTCACAGTATAAAGAGATGATGCAAAAATATAAACTTACTAATTAATAAGAATAATTATATTCTGTAAGACGTACTTATTTGCAAATTAAATTATGATTGAAAAATTCTGAGAAATAAGAAACGAAATATCTTTAAAAAAAATCCCATTAAACTCAATATAAAATTAAATCACATATTGAAATTGAATGCTACACTAAAATATAAGAAAAAAATTAAATAGGAAATCTAATCGAAACAAATGTGCTTGTTTATGATCCAAACTTTGAATTGGACACGGAACTAAATGTTCCTCTTTTGGCATTTGTACAATAAAATATACTTCAACATTTTAGAAGTGAAATCACTAAAATGATTTTCATAGGAATAAGCATTACTATCAGTTAAAACAAAACTTCACTTCACACAAATGAGGTTTTTAGTATTCTATATTTAGATGAGATGTTAAAGCATTTATAAAAAGTGGTATCCCAGTAAAGCGATTTTAGAATGCGAATAGAGTTTGATATTAAACAACTTATACGTTCGTGTTTAAGTTTCTTGTCAACATCAACCAGAATTAAGACTATTGGCAATCTTTTCTTCCCTGGAGACTAAACTAAAATTTAAAATACACCAATGGAAGCATATTTGCAGCATTATGGCCTTAACAACAGGTGATCATAGTGAACCCTTTAATTTGTATTATTATCTAAATTTTGGTATAATGTCAAATAAAATATATTATAAAGTCAATACAACGTAACTATGATCAGTTAATTTCTCTTTTTAAAATTTGTATTAATTTCTGCGTACGAGCTCGTATTGTGCTTCCAAAATATACTATTTTATGTGCTAATTTTTAAAACAAAAAACGTCAAAATTCATTAAAGTAAGGAATTTTAACTCTTTTTCTCTTTTCCTTTATTTAAAATTTTCTGTTCTTAGGAAATACAGAAAAACTATAAAACATTTAGAAAAACATCAATGATATTCTATAAGCTAAACTTATATGTCTTTCTTTTCCTTTTTTAATAAAAAATAAATTTGCATATTTCATTTGCAAAGAAAATAAATGTATTCTAATATAATCAAATGTATGTACACCGAAAACTATACAGAGAAATTTTTCAATTATTCAGCTGCTTTAAATAATAATTAAAATATTAAGGCAATTATAGAATGTGGTTTAAAAGAAACTGCATTTGTATACTTCTTTCCATTTTAAAAATGTATTATGCAATAATTTTCTATATGTCTTATGATAAAAATATGCATGAGGATTTGGTGGTACATAATGTTTTTCACTTTGTGTCATTATTTATAAATTAAAATTTATTATATCATTTCTATCATTTCACTTCACCAGAACTTTCATTAGGATATTTAAAGTATCTGATAGTCTTTTTGGGGTTTTTATTTTATCTAAAAATTTAATATACACGCGCGTTTCAATGGAGTCAATTCATCACCAGGCGGCGCTTCTGCTCTTGGTACTTGTCTTGTGACGAATTCCAAACATAGATTATTTACATTATATTATTGCGTGTATTTTTTTTTCATATTTAATTTTGTAAATATACAATATAATTTTATCCAGTAAATCGGTAGCAATGCATTTTAATTTTTATCCACATTTAATAACAAAGAAACCTTAAATATTTATACTTTTTTTTTCAAATTCTTCTACGTTTAATAATGTGAATACTTTCTACAAATGAATGAAAAATGCAGTGTTGTGACAAAGAATAATGGCAAGAGAAATTTGTAATCGGAATGATAAAGATAATTGTAAAGGAATTTTTGAAATGATTAGATGATTGTAAAGCAATTTTTATATCATTGATAACTACCATTATTTTCCCAAAGTAACCACTTGAATTTAATCATAATTTTACTTTACAAACATTTTAAAAAATTAATTTCATAGAAATGCTTGTCATTGAAGACAAAATGGCGATAAATTGGATACAAACGAATAAAATGTTGAAATAAATATCAGTCCAGAACTTCTTGCAACATATTAGATTCAAATTTAATAGAGTTTATGCAGCACACGCACCTAACAAACAAATAAAAGATTACCCAGCATACTTGACATGTGACTTTGACGTCATATGAAATGAGTCAATTGTAATCAAGGTAAATTTATCATTGTCATAAATGAAGTTTTTATATATTATTTCCTGTCGAATGTTCTGAAAAGGTACTAATATAATTTAATATTCTCTTTAATTTTTAACCAAATAAGGATTTAAATTATGCAAATGATAGTAAAAATCTATAATAAAATATTATTAACTTTTTTTTTTTTTCCATTTGCTTTTATGTAATGCAGAAAATAATATCCATTGCAAAAATATCTTAACCTCATTTCTAGTTGATCTGTTGATACACAGACTCAGAAAATTATTGTGATGCGGAAAGAAGACGCGTGAAAACTAAATTTAAATTTTTCGATTTTATTCTTTTATGTTTAGAATTCCATTTATATTTTCAAAGTTTATCAAACAACAACACTTTGTTGAGTGTTTAGAAATATATTGATAATATATTTCTGATCACTCAGAACATATGGTAAGGTAATATATATGAAGGAAAAGTTAAGTTATCTTACATTTGTATATATAAAAACTATATATTGTTAGAATATGCATATATTACCCCATTAAAAAGTATAATTCAGTTTTTTCATAGAATAAGTATTTATTTTATGAAACGACTAGACAAGCCACAGCTTAAGTATAAAATGCATGAATTTACCTAGTTATTCTATGAAATAACTAATCATAGTCATTTTAAAATGGAAAATAAAAAAATTTAAAGTTATTTTATAAATAATTGCGGGTAGAAAATAGTTAAAATCTCGAAAAATACATTTTACTATTGTTGCTAAGGGTTAGTTGATAACTTATAAAAAAAAATCAAACTTAGTATGGTTCATATTTGCAGACACAAGTTAAATAGAAAGGAAAAAATAATGCAAAATATAAAATGCTGACATAAATACACAGTCTAAATTCTACATCCAATAGCAACCGAATGAAGAGTACACATACATACGCCATTGAAAAAACAGTGCTAGCGATTCGAAACAGACTAAAAGTAGTTAGAACTTGTTGAAAGAACTTCTGCGTACTGTATTTCCTACATTAACGAGATCAAATTATCAGTTTTCGATAGAATACCTACTTAAATCATAGAGAATTTAATAGTTTTATATAGTTGAATTGACTTGCCTAGTATTTTAAGAAATATCTAGTTATTCTGCGAAATAACGAATTTAATAAGTATAGACTTAGGATCGCCCTGAATGTATTCTAATGTTATCATAATCAAATTATCATTTTCATGTTTTCTTATAATAGTTAAAAGTAATCTACTGATAGGATTGTATAATTTTTCAAAAAAAGTCGTGTTACAGTGGATTCCAGAACACCGAGGTGTTGCTGGTAATGAGTTAGCCGACTACCTTGCTAAGCATGGTATTTCTATAAGACAAACATCAAAAAATAAAATTCCCCTCGATAATACCAAGCTGCTCATTAAGAAAAAGATGAAGAACATTCTCTTAAACCAATTCTCAGAGAGACACTCTAACAAGAACTGATGGAATAATGTTCAATTTATCCCTAAGTGGCCTAAACGCAAGGCTGTTGCTGAGTTTCGTTTGGTCACCGGGCATGACTGCCTTCTTAAGCACCTCTGTAGAATAACATAGTCCAAGAGCCTTTTTACAGGCTCTGCGATCTTCTGGAGGAGAGATGGACGTACACCACCTTCGTCGCTGTCCATCACTATCCGAACCTTCCTTGTGCGATCTCTAATGGCGTGTTCGAGATATACTCAGCGCTTTCTAGGCATTTCTGCGTTCACTTGCCTACTTATTCTTTCTGTATTTGTGGCCCAGTGGTCTTTGTAAACGCGGCCATTGGAAATAAAAAGAAAATAATTATAGTTAAAAGATAAAATGTAGAATGGATGAAGATTCAATTCTTTAAATTGTGATAAATATTAAATTTATATAATTACATGTTAACTCTTTAAATCTAAATAGTAATATTCTACTTGGTTTTCCCTATTAAAAACAGAATGGCCGAATTTTTTCTTCTTAAGTTAATTTTGCAGTAAAACTTCTGCCCATTAAATCAACAACTTCACACAAAAACTATATTTCTTAATATAAAATTATCATACCCTTTACTTTTTCCCATAAATCCTATCCACAAATATGCATGTTTGTGACAATAACAAAAATGTTTTGACATTTGCTATCACTTTAGATCACTTAAGTGTTGATTTTCGAATAAATTTGTTTTATATAACGTATTATATATTGTAAATATTTTCCACTTAGTAAAAAATATTTTTTAATTAATTCTTCTTCCAAATACATATTTTCACTACATTTTATCTGCTTAAACATATTTATTTTACTATATTTTACATGAATAATCTTATTTTATTTTCAGCAAATTCTTCACTTGGTGGGATCCTTCAGGGAAGGCAACGTGATTAAGAACTTTATAAAAGAACCCGCCCTCTATGGAAGAAAAACAACTGCTTCCAGCCTGGGCTAAAGAGAGTAAATCATGGCTTACAACTATAGCTTGTTCCGGGTGTTCGTTAGGATTCACTTTCATTGTAATTGGAAGTGTCTTAACAGCCATGTTCCGAAAAGTTCCTCAAGTCGCAGAATTCGCTAAAGGAGCGATTGCCTTCTTAATAATCGGTGTAATTCTGTCGATATTCAGTGGACTACTTGGACTTTATATATTTTTATCTCACAGACGACTGCCCAAAACCTCTTCCGCTGCGAAAGCCGAACTTCCACCGGATCCTTATTGTTTGGCGCCAGTTTACCCTTCAATATCGCCAGCATCGCCAAGAGCTGTGATGCACGGACCGCAGATTTTGCTATTGCCTGGAGGAGTTGATCCTATTTATGTATCATTCCAGTCGCCACCACCTTCATAAAATAAGGTCTATTTTCTTAGGAAAAATTCTTTAGGCTCTGTGAAATTAATATAATTTCTCTAACTGTACAAGTCGAAACGCACAATCAATTTAATATCAGTGAATTGGGCTTCTTTAAAATTCAGTATGCAAGTATGTCTTAGATTATAGTAAAGTAGTAGCAAAGTCTGGACAGTAATTATATAGATTATTAAGAACAAAGTCAAAACATGTTGTCTTGGAATTTTTCCATAAAGATCATTAAAAATAATAACCAGCATCAACCAAACGATGTTTGAAATGTAATTTCCTGTACAATTAAAAAAAATTAAAAGTAAGAATATTTGGTGGTTATGAAATATATTTTTCAATTGCTTGGGATTGAATACTTTTGCAACAATATTGTAACAACATGGCAGGTGACACCTGAAATTATTTATCAATAATCTATTATCTATTAAAAGTAAAATAGAAATGTCACTAAATCTTGAAAAATTTAATAAATTTTAATTACCAAAGAAATTAAAATTTTTATAATAATTTGCCGATAATATATCGTATTGTAAGTATGTTATAAAGTCAATTTCTTTTTTAAAAAATGTAAAATGGTTATTTTAAACATTTTTACTTTAGCTAAAAAACATATTTATTTTCATTTAAGATAAAATATTATAAGGTTTTATATGCCTAAAAAAATTGATGATTTTTTAAAATTCTTTTGTTATATAATGTGGAATTTTTCTATGAATCTGAGAAAAAAGTGTTATAAAGAATTATTGCTGTAATGTTTTTAATAAAATGTATGAAAATATATGAATTTCTTTCACAAGAATTCTATTATTTTAGAGAACAATGTGGAATTAAAATATTTTAATAAAAAATATTTTATAATCAAAAGCATTTCTAAACATATAATCGATTTTTAAATCTATTATAACTGCGTATAACATCCCATAAAAAAATTCAGATTCACTTCTGCTTTGAATATTAAAAATTATATTCAAACATATAAACCATATCAAAAACATTCATAATTACTTTTAAAATGTATTATAACACATAATTATTCAAAAAAATAATTCAAAAATGAGTTAAATATTTATTTATTAATCCATTATTCCTATGATTTCGCAAGGAGATGTTTTTATAATGTAAATATTTTAGATATAATTCAAGAAAGTGCGATAGCAGATTTAAGTTCAAAATTTATGTATTTTCAATATTATTGCTGAAAACTCTGACTACTTTTATAATTGGCATACTTATGAATAATGTATTTTTCCTCATATTTGCCTTTTAAATTTTTAACAAATATCTACTGTGTTGTTACTATAACACGTGGACAAGCCAAGCTCTCTATGCCTTGGCTATGTGAATTTAAGTAACTTGGGAGTGTCTTTCGTTTAATCAGAGCACCATGAAGGTGAAAGTAAGACATTTGCTCTTCAAATCCCCCGATAGATGGCAGCACCTGAGGATCTACTTTTTCAATTTTGGCATTGATTTGGTGGGGGAGTAAATTTCTCCAGAATATTGGCGGTAACCAACCAACAAATATTATAA
This sequence comes from Latrodectus elegans, assembly GCA_030067965.1. Lineage (NCBI taxonomy): Eukaryota > Metazoa > Arthropoda > Arachnida > Araneae > Theridiidae > Latrodectus > Latrodectus elegans. Next base: position 66,550,723 of record CM057814.1, on the reverse strand, counting down.
TGCTTATAAAGAACAAAATTTTACTGGTATTTATGTTAGTTATCGTTAAAGAAAGTTCGTTATATCGTTTTCAACAACAACAAAATTAAATTTCTTAACAACAATTCCTTTTTAAAATGTAGTCTATTTTTTAATTGAACATTATATAATTGCCCTGTTTCTTATATAAACATCAACAATCTATTAATTTTAAAAAAATTAGCAATACTTTTATAAATAAAACTGGCAATACAACCAATAGCATTGAATAAGTAGAGGAATTTACCACCCAATTTAAAAATATCTTACATGGATATTAATGAAAACACTATGCATTTTATAGTAAACAATTTATTCAATTACATCTTAGAATCTACTGTTTTCAGCACTATTTTCTTTTTCAAAATATGTTCAAAAAGCTTCGACTTTCCTTTGCGTATATCATACAAGTCAGGGGTAGTTGAGTGACCAGTAGGAGGAAACTGACCATTCTTTGGCAAGCTCCTTCAAATGCTCCTAAAGGGCAGAGGATGACATAAACTGGGGCTACGAAAAGTCCAATAGGATAAGCGATAAATATAAGAAGTATTATCCAAACTATAGATGTTAAGAAGTCCCCTATCTTTTCTGAAAACATTAAGACAAAAGAACAATCTTTTATAAATTAATATTTTCAATATGTTATTATTTTCAAACTAAAAATTATTGATTTAATTCAACTAGGCTGATAATTTTATATAGGAAAATAGCTTATAGATATGTGCGCAGTTTAATGGGATTGCGTTTCGTAAATGATTTAAAATAATGAATAAGTTACGTGAGTTACGAATTTGGTCACGAGAAAAAGCAATAATTCCTTTCGTTTCTGAAAGTAAAATTGTTTCAAAATAATAAAATGAATTTTTAAATCTATCAGACAATAATCTTTATATCGGTTTTGCTTGTAAATAAAAATTATTTGTGTAATGTTATAAAAGCCATTAAATGAATTTTAAAATCAATTTTTTTTTATAACCTACTGTACTTCAAATTAAGTATATAAATTAGGTCTTATAAATGTGTAACCATATCGATTTACTCAGTATTATAATATATTAAAAGGAAACATTTCCATGATATACATTAAAAATGTGTTACGGTAAAATAATTTCTGAAGTAGTCTTATGAGCATTTACACAAATTATTTTCTTGGAAAAAATTTCCGTACCTTTCACTTTGTGAATTAATTCCATCAACATTTTGTTCAACAAATTCCTTTTGATGTATTTTCCATAATTAATTTAAATTTGTTGAAGAACTTATATAAACAATTAGTTACGTAGTATAAAAATTATTATTTACATAATTAAATTGCGTAAATACCTTTCAAACTATTTTCAAATAACAGTGTTTAAAATAAGTTAATAGAAGAAATTTCGTTGCACTGAATAATACATAGAAAATGTTCTGCAAACTGAAAAATTCTTAATTTACCAATAAATAAGAAAATTGAAGAGCTTTTAATTGCTTACTTTGAATTATTTTTCATAAAAATCGTAAAATATAAGTTTTGCAAACACAATTAAAAGAAACATCTAACTCTGTTCACATAATACATTTAAAAACAATGTTTTGCAAGTAATAAGTTTATACATTATTATAATTAGTTCATATAATTTGCAGGTTTATTAATACTTATGTAATGTTCTAAATAACAACAAAATTAGATCGTTTGTCACAAGATTTAAAAAAAAAAAAAAAAAACTTTTTAATCGCTCCACTAAAAATATAAATTCAAACAATTAATCTCTCCATTAAAATTAGAATAATGAACAACTTTTATACATGCACAAATTCTGACATTCGAATTTCTAAAATAAAACTAAGTCTTGATTGAAAAAATATATTTCGTGTAAGTTTTGAAACAGCGAATTTTTTTATTTGTATTGTTATAGTCCTCCTTGAGTCTAAGAATTATTTTACCTGTAATGAATTAAAATAGATAATAATTTTAAGTGAATAAAATCAGTTTATCTCAAGCGAAATATATTTTAAATGCTTTAATAATTCTTTAAACTTGTTAAAAGATTCTGATACCAGTTCGAAGAGGAAAATAAGTCTTTAAATATGACTCTTAGCTCAGCATCGTATTTTAAGGAAATCCAGCAAAATAATTTAGATATAGACTAGATTTCTTTCATTTTTATTCACCTGTATAGAAATGATGGATTGTTTTGGGTTATTGAACCCATATCCCATCAACAATAGGTTAAATTCAAATTCTCTTTTAAATTGGTCCAGGTTTATTTCGAATATAGATTTACAATGCATTTTGATCTAAAGAAAGGGAAAGACATTATGGAAACTATACTGGTTAAAAGTTAGAAAATTATGATAATTTTGGTTGATAGAACTATGTTTTGTATTCTTATCTCCTAGACGACAATGCAGGTTTCCCCAGAGAAACTGTAAATTATGTGAAACAACAAAATAAGATCTTTGATACCCCCACTTGTAATTTTTCAATGAGCTAATAAAAACTTATCGCTGTTTAATTTATTAATCGACCTTTTACCATCTTATTGGTTCATGATTTAATATGATCAGATCATTAATATGAAAAGTTTAGTCTCTGTTATATAGAACGTCTTTCTGTAAATGTCAGGGAAGACTGGTAGCTTGTCTCAATTTTTCACTAAATCTTTTTAATGAGCTTGAAGTTACTTTGCTACAGCTGTCACAACAGCTGTCGTCGATTTAAATTAAGTTCACAAAAGGGAGAAAAACAATATTAAGCGTAAATTGTGTCTTGGAGATATATTATTATTTGTTTTCAATAGATTGTTTTCACATGCAATTTTTATTTTAAAAAAAAATTTACTCACGGAAAATATATGGCTAAAATAAAAATTGCTTAAAGAAAATTATCCCCCATATTTTTATTTACAATGATAAAAAGAATGCAATCAATATTTAAGAAAGAAAATGAAATAAATTTATATTTTTGTACTGATAGAAATGATGTTGATAATTAATTTTTCATTGAACAAATAAAAGATAAAATTGCATGTATTCTAATTAAAAGCAGCAATTGATTCATGCATTTTTCCTTCCTACTAACGCACCATTTAATCACACAGAATTAATTAGTTAAAGAATGCCACAATTTATTTAAAAAGAAAGTCGAAAATTTTGTTAAAAGTATTCTTGAACAATCAGTACCTATAAAATTCCTTTGAGCTGGATCGACATGCTCATAGAGAGTACTTGTACCGACATTCATCATGAAGGATTGTGTGTGTGTGTGACTTCTGTGCTGAAAATAAAAAATATCTTATAAAAACCATAATAGTAGGTATTTTTTTTAAAAAAAGAAACTTTATATACAAGCTTTGATTTCAAACATAACATATTTCCTGAAAATATGGGCTTAATCTCGAAACGTCTTTGCAAATATGAAAAATATCTTTTGGTCTGTAACTAAAATGTAGAAATATCTTTGAATTTAAGAGAGATACAGTTTTACTGTCACAGACATTTTAACCGAGAAACATTCTTCAGGTAAAAGCGAAATGGTGATTCGATTCAAATAAAATGTTTAAAATTTAACTGTTGTGCTTTATGGCCCAAAAGAAATATAAAGAAATTACAAAAAGAAATCGTTTGTAACTCAAGACTTAGAGTATGTAATTTTTGATCCACAAAAATTATATGTAAAAATTATTAAAGATTACATATGTATTAATAAGTTGAAATACAAGAAATTATCTGAAACTACATTATGTTACTTTAGTATAAAATTTCTTGTATATGAATATTTATTTTATCTGTTATACATTATTATGGTAAATAGATTTTTGTGGATGACTTATGCTATTAATATATGCAAATGCCAAAGAGATCATTAGTCTTATAAAATTTCCTGAATTTCTATTTTTGTTAATCCCTTTTAAGAAATATTTACAGTACTTTTGTTGTAAATTTTTATGGAAAAGTTTATTCATCTCTATCTTAAAACACGAATACCAGAATATTGGTAAATATATGACTCATAGTATAAATTAAACTGAATTACGTGAATCAAGAAAAAAGGATTCTTAAAGCGATTAACTTTAATTTAAGTAGTTCAAAATCCAAACACAGAAGTTTGTCGATTCTTCTTTACAAAAACTTATCGATTCTTTCACAATTTTCCAATGTGTATCGATATAAGTTTTGAGTAAAACGATAGGAAAAATTCAAAATATATATAAATAAATAAATAAATGATAACAATGACCAAGGGTAATTTTTATTGAAACTCTTAAAAGAAATATTTTATTTTATCGACGCGATAGTACAAGAAAAAAATTATTTATTGTTGATGAATAAGTAACTGAGGCTAGTACATTTGAGACACATGCAAAAATGAATATGTCTAGTAATTTCTTTAATGGTGGTCAGAATTTGTTCGCGTAAAATATGCTTTATTTGCATTATAAATTGTTCTGTGAAAGTGACAAAGAAATTACATTTTACAAGTCAATTTTTCATTTCCATGAGGGGTCGACCAACCAAACGTTTTTTTTCAGTCAAGTGATCTGATTTTCGAAATATAAGAAAGTATTTAAATTTATAAAAATTCAAATTTTAAATTTCTTCTTGTAACTTTAAATCATTTATTTGAACGATTATTAAATTAATTTAACATGAAACTCTACTTGAAAAAGTCACAAAACTAACACTATTTCTCGCTTAAAGGACACCATCTTTTTATTTTAATAATTGAAAGCAAGAAGAATTTTACTAGCAAAATTTTATGAAGTAATAGAGTTTATGTATGACTCCTTGCATGTTTTAAAAAAGGATGAAATTTGTTAATTGCACGTGGCGAATCCTTAGATTCTCACACAATACACTTGATATCGCATAAAATAATAAAGAGTACAGTATAAAGGAAGAAATTGTACAAGATTTAATCACAAAAAATGTATGAAAGTGCATTTATTCTAACACACGAGAGCTAATAAATAATAAATTTCCTATTTTTCTGTAAAAAAAATTTTTTTTCGAAACTACTTATTGGAACAACACCTTTGCTCAAGTATTTCGTTCTCTACGCGAACGCATGAAATTTAGTTTATAGATTTCAAGTTCGATTGTTATGCCATCTATTGAGACATAGAGTTGACAGAATCATTTAATTGATTTCTTATTGTAGTTTTGTATGAAATAAATAACTTATTTTTAGGAATTTTTTTACACCTATGTGTTGATTGACTGAGAAGTTGTGTCAATTTTATTTTGTCTCCATCCAGAAAAAACTCCTATAAAAACCTGTGTTTCCTTTCAAAACGCAGATTATCCGAGTCCCTTCACATATTCTAGCCAATCAATTCGGATCTTTAGATCATTAATTCTTCTACAATTTCTCAAGAAAAGTGGCATCAGAAACATATATTTAATAAAAACATTTTTTAGAATTATTTATGCAATGCATTGTTCGAATAAATGAAAAAAATGGTCGAAAATGTCATATTTTATAAAAAAAATAATTAATCTAATTACATTAATTAGCATATGTCTTTATTTAATCCTGCATTTACATAAAGATAAATGTAAATGTAAAACGGTTTCAATAAATGTTTCTGCTAAAAAAGAATTATTATCTATATATAATTATATATAAAATATAATTATAATTTAATTTTACTTTAAATAATGAAGGGATAATTGATTTTATATTTTGAACAAAACATAAAGTTATTATGAATATTTTACCATAAAATTACCCCAAATGCATTAAAAAAATTATAGTTTTAATTCTTCATAATATCAAAATTTTATGTATTTTTTATAGTTTATAAGATTAACATTCTGATATTTTAATCAGTATTGTATACTATTGAATAACTCTTGTCGCTATTTTGAAATGAAATTTTAATGCGAAATTTTTGACAAAGTAAACAAATTTGTATTTCTGAGAAAGTAAACAAAAAAATGAATATGTATTAATATCGTATAAGCATATTTTTATTTTTAAAAATGCAGTATTTTTTTTTACATTTTCTGACAGTAAAATTTTATGTGTTGTAAATCAATTTATAATATTTACTTATATATATATATATATATATATATATATATATATATATATATATATATATATATATATATATATATATATATATATATATATATATATATATATATATATATATATATATTATATATATATATATACACACACACATATATATATTATCGAGGAACAATAGATTAATAGACTATGTTGCAGTTGTAACTGTCTACAATCTGCCATTTTTTTTAAATGAAAATAGACAGTATTTATTTTATAAAAGTTTTCAAAATTTAATTCTCGAATTGCGAGGTAATATCAGGTGTTTGCAAATGAAACTAAACGATTGTTTTTAAAAATAACAGAATAAATTTGCGAAAACTGTTAATATTTCTTTATTCGAAATAATATACATCGCTAGCTACACATTTTCCCCATCTTTCGGGCAATTTGTGAATAGCACGTCAAAGAAATAATAGGTTTTTTTGAGGCTAATCAGAGTCATCAAGCCAAAATTAGGTGTTTTCTGAAGAAGTGAAGAACTTGTCAGCCAATGTTTGTCCCAATGATGCAAATATGCGGTAACTGGCAGGAGCCAAGTCAGGCGAAAAAGCCGCATGCGCTAAGGGCTCCCAACCGAGCGCCTTAACTGTGTCCTTGGTCGGTTTAGCATGGTGGCTAGGTGCGTTATCATCAAGGAAAATCACTTTGTGCTGCGTTTCTTGTATTGCTCACGTTTTTCGAGTGTAGTATCGTTCAAATCAAGTAATTGTTGCTTGTAGTGATCAGTATTAATGGTTTCGTTGGGTTTGAGAAGCTCATAATAGATTGGCCCTTCCTGATCCCAGAAAATACACAGCATTGTCTTGCGGCCGAAGCGATTCGGCCGCAAGACAATTACTTTATATTTGACAATAACTTTAAAGGCCTTGCGGTCGATTTGGATGGTTGTCCGGGGTCAACATATGATACATTACGTTTGGGATTCTCAAGTTAAATCCATTTTTCATCGCTAGTTACAATACGATAGAGATATGACTTGCATTTGTAACGAGCAAACAACATTTCGCGCAAGATTTTTCTGTTTTTCTGTTGACGGTGCATTAGCTCATGTGTTACCCATCTACCGACCTTTATAATCTTGCCCATTGCTTTGAGATTGCGGGAAACAGTGTTCTGGTTAACATTCAATTGTTCTGCTAGACGTTCTTGTGTTTGGCCATCATCTTCATCGAGTAATGCTTGCAATTTAGCATCTTCAAATTTTTCTGCTGCTCTACCACGCTCCTCGTTTCTCACATTGGAATTACCATTTTGAAACTTTTCAAACCTCTTGTAACACTGCACATGTCTCAGAGCATTGCCACCATATGCTTCTACAAGCATTTGATGTGATTTGGCAGCATTTTTCTTCAGCTGGTAACAAAAACTTATTGATGCCCGCAAATTATGGCTGGAAGGCATAAAATTCGACATTTTTAACACAGTAAAAAAAACACAATGCACGCTGAAACTCGTCCAAATGTAAACTACACGTGAGTATCAAAGGTCAAACTATAAAAATATCACGTGCCATGGTTTCTTAAGGTTTACGTAGGGACATCTTATAGCAATCGTCTTATTTGATATGCATACACCTGGTACTGCTGTTTATGATACCAAATAATGACATTGTCAATAAAATTCAAACACTTAACTGTTCATTATAATTCGTTGAAAATATTTTAAATTGTATATTTTTACTGAAAAAATATTACACAGTAGGATTTTGCTATATGCTGAAAACAAATTCGTCGAGGAAATCCCCTAGACCAATTTTCGTACTCTTCTGTTTCGGGATATCATTAGAAAAACTGTTTTCAACAAATCATCAAACTAAATACAAGCAATATATTAATTTTTAAGCACACGAATCTTCTTACTTAGAATGAATCTACAGATTTATTTATGATAAATACCAAGATAGTGAAATTTAGCTAAATAGAATTTAAATAATAAATATCAAAAAACAACAGCAACAATCACGAAAATTCGAAACACACACATTCACCAGTGAAAATTTAACTCTCAGTTCTGTATTCGGAATTCTGAGCAAATTTACCAAAGAGTGTCAATTCGTTATAAGTTGACAATTATTATGTCAATTTCTTTTAAAATCACTGGCTATTATCTTGGTCATTGATTTACTGCCTCCAGAAACGAGAGAATTCTATATTTTTTAATTCCAATTTTAATAAAGACCGTCTTAATTAATATAGAAAGCAAAACCCTAAAACCACTATGTTGTATTAACGATTTGATATTAAATGTTCAATTATTTGTGTTTATTTTGATTATATAGGTATATCTGTATTATACTTAAATTGATGGCGGGAGATTGCATCATTTCTGCATATTGCCTCATTTTGGGCACAGGTGCCGTAAAATCCATGATTCCAAATTCTGAGTTTTTTGGCGATTAAGAAATGTTGCCAAGAGAAATGCGCGATGACGTAAATACTAGAGTTACCAAAATAGAATTTTCTGGATAATTCTTATAGGTCTCCATATGTATGGCGTAATAAAAACGAGGTTGCCAGTTATATAAAAAAATCAGCCAAAACATTACCAATCTCAGAATTTGGCATCAGGGATTATACTGTACCTGTGCCCTCATTTTGCATAAAAAAGATATATAGGTCTTATTTAATAAAGTATCATTTATAATGATTGTATGAATAATAAATCCTAATTTAAAATAATGACACAATACCTTAATAGAAATTTGAAGATTTCCCAAATCAATTGAGGAATATTATACAATAAATCAAAACATTTTTGAAAATTTTTAACGTAAATATCTTTACCAATTTTCCAAAGCTAATATTTCTAGAATTTATGTTATGCTGAAGCCAAATTTTGAAATTTCTGAATTTTCCAAATAATTTCAGAATTTAGTTTGTTACATATTTTAGCAATCAGTTGTCATTTATTGGCAGACTAATCAACAATATGTTAAAAAAAATCAACCTAATAATGAAAGCTTTACTGGTTTTATTTTACTTTATATCATGCAATCCGAGGTAATTTATTTCAATGGACGATTTCTTTTAAAATTTGGATTATTATATAATCAGCTGTTAATCTAATAATGCAGGCTTTACTGGCCAATGCTTAATGTTATTCAAGCCAATTTCTGACTGATCGTTGTATTACAAGTAGATATTCAATTGAAACATCATGACTTATGATCTCATTGCTATGTAAATCCCGAACATACATAAAAGGACATTTATAATTTTTAACAATTTATGATTGACATCGTGTTCTCTGCATATGTACTTGAATATTTATTGGCAAAAACAGGGGGGGGGGAGGGAAATGACATATTTTTCAAATTTCTTAAACTTAGTACATTGTTACGAATAGTTGGTTAACAATTTAATAAACCAACCATGTCTTACGCAAAATATAGCGTGAATCTTTGAAGAGAGGATTGATGATTGGACGTCGGCAATATCACTGTTTTTCACCTCTATATCGAAATAGACTACGCTTAGAAATTCTTAACTCTAGAATCGGGATAGAAAATGAGTTTCATCACAAGGATGCAAGTTTCTCGCATGGCTTTCCAGATTAATCTTTCATCAACGGAGTTTGTTTAGGATATGTTGCTAAGGCAACATAAGCTGCCTTAAAATACTAACTTATTAGTTGTGATTGTCTTTTTTCTGGCGCAAAATCCAAAAAGGACATACTGCACCGAACGAAAGTTTAAAATTCTATCAGATCAGAATAAAATATCCATTATAAAATTGGTGAAACAAGTTTCTTGCATTAAAAAATTGTAAATTTGAATCTTACTTAAAATTTAATTTGGAGTAAAGAGAATGCATTATAAGCAGTGCAAAATTCTGATAGTCCTTAAGAAAGCAAAGAGATTTGAATGAGGTATTTCCCCAATCAAGTCCGATAAATTTAAGACAGTGTTGTGGAAAAACGTAAGACGAAGATGGTTAAAATTAGGACATTCAATTAAGATATGATATACAGTTAAAACTATTTTACAGCTCGAACATAGAGGTGCAGGTTCCTTAAATAAAATATAACTATGTGTCAAACGAGTATGACCGATTCGAAGTCTGGGTAAAATAACGTCAGCACGTCTGCATGAGATATTACTCCAGTTCCGAATGAGAGGTTTAACACAGAAAAGTTTGTTTGTTACTTGCGTATTCCAAAAATTCTGCCAAATAGAATGCGTATATACAAAGATTAAATGCTTGATATCAGCGTAAGGGCTTGCTTGGTCTATAGGGTCTTTACCTTCTTTAGCAGCTAAGTCTGCTAATTCATTGCCAGTAATACCGACATGACTAGGTATCCAGCAAAACAATATTATGAGACATTTCATGTAACAAAGCTAAGATTTTATAAATCAGGGGATGAAAGTGTTGAGGAAATTTGAGCTGTTTCATAATGCTCATTCTGTCAGTATAAATGCAGAATTTGCGGTTGCGAGAGCACTTGATTATGTTAAGAGCTTTCAAAATGGCAACAATTTCAGCAGTATAAATAGAACAGATTGACGGAAGACAATAACTATAGATATTAGTGTCATAAACTATGCCACAGCCGACGTGTCTTTCTGTTTTTGATCCATCAGTAAAGATTGGGGAGTAATCCTGAAATTGATCCCGATGAATAGCATTTATTTGTTTGAAAATTATGGGATCAGTATGTTCTTTGTTAAACAGAGCAAAGTTGCTTAAACAGCGTATTTGTGGAAAAGCCCATGGGGGAATACTATTGTAGTCAGCAATCTCAACTGGAGTTAAAAGATCAGCTTCCTCTATAAGAGGTTGAATCCTAGCATAAAAGGGAGGAGTGCAAGAAGGGCGAGCGTTGAAAAGAGAGAGTCTCTTTAACGTCGAATCAACTCTAGCAGACCTTAGTGAATGGTTTAGAGTAGAAAACTCTTGAAATAATAATTAAGGGAAGGCTTGATGCGTCGAAGTTTTAAAGGAGGTATGTTGCAGTTAACATAGAGATTGTCGACAGGTGAGGTGCGAAACGCTCCACTACAGATACGAAGTGCAGCGTGATGAATCGGGTCTAACCATTTTAGGGCAGACTTTGAAGCTGAGCTATAAGCCACACTCCCATTATCGATACGGGATAATGTAACAGACTGGTATATTCTGCACAATGAGGTTCGATCTGCACCCCAAGAAGTATTGGAAAGAACTTTTAGTATGTTAAGAGATCTTTCGCACTTCTTGCGCAAATGTAATATATGGGGCAAAAAGGTAAGTCTGTTATCAAAAATTACCCCAAGGTATCGTAACTCTTTAACAACAGGAATGGATACCTCCTGAAGTTGGATATTGGGATCAGGGTGAAGGCCACGTTTCCTACAAAAATGGATGCATCTGCTCTTACTTGGTGAAATGGTATAGCCATTTTTGTCACACCAGTCAGTAATTTGATTTATAGCCATCTGTAGCTGTCGTTCAATTGAATGTATATCTGAACCTTGACAGGAAATCTGCAAGTCATCCACGTAAAGTGTACTTTTAATATAAGAAGGTAATACAGATAAAATCTTGGAAATATAAACAATAAATAATGTTACACTAAGTACACTACCCTGAGGAACGCCCTCAGTTTGAACAAATGATCTAGATAAAACAGACCCAATGCGCACTTTAAAATTTCTTTTTTGTAAGAAGTTTTGAATAAAAAGTGGTAGGTTACCACGGAGATTAAAGCTATGTAAGGTCCAAATAATTCCATAGCGCCAGGTTCTATCGTAGGCCTTCTCAATATCTAAGAATATTGATACAAGAGGGTTCTTACGAACGAAAGCGGTTCTAACGTCATTTTCCAAATTAATAATATTGTCTAACGTAAATCTACCCTTACGGAAACCACTTTGCTGCTGAGGTATGCACCTATTGTTTTCTAAATAAAAAACAAGACGGTTATTTACCATGGATTCCATTGTTTTACAAAAGCAGCTTGTTAAGGCTATAGGACGATAACTTAAAGGGTCTTTAGGATCTTTTCCTGGTTTTAGGATGGGGATAACTATTGCTTCTTGCCACATAGAAGGGAAAATATTTTCCTGCCAGATTCTGTTGAAGAGGAACAGGATATTGGTAAGAGAGACTGGGCTTAGATGGCGGAGCATTTGATAAGTAATTCCATCTGGACCTGGGCTGCTATTATGGGTCTAGGATAAAGCCTTTTGTAGCTCATACATGTTAAATTCGTAGTTGTAGGGCAACTGTTCAAAATTATTAAAATTTATGCTGATCTGCTCAGTATGACTCTTATACTCTTGGAAAAAAGGTGTGTAAGAGTCAGATTTGGACACACCAGAGAATGTTTCGCCAATTTTATTAACTACTTCTTCGGGAGAAGAATAAACTGCAGTGTTAGTATTCAATATCGGGAAAGAGAATTCTTGGTACAAGCCATTAGCTGCTTTCACTTTTTTCCAAACAAGCTTGCTAGGAGTGCTAGATGTAATATTTTATGTATATCGCATCCAAGAGTCCCTTTGACTTTGACGACGAATCTTGCGGGCTACAGCCTTTGCTTTCTTAAAGATAATTAGATTATTGGTAGTAGGATGTCTTCGAAAAATGTTCCAAAACTTTTTTTGTTCACGGTAGGCTTTTGCACAGGTTTCATTCCACCAGGGTTTCCGCAATTTTCGAGGATGAGAAGAATATTTTGGAATGGATATTTCAGCAGCTTTCATAATAGTATTTGTGGCTTTAATAACAGCAACATTTATATCAGTGTTTATAATCATTTCTTCTGTAATAATTGCCAGTTCTGCAAAAGAATGCCAGTCTGCCTTACGATACTTAAAGGTGGCAGGTTGTAAGCCATTAGAAGGTGGATCAGCAAAAGTAAGGATTACAGGAAAATGGTCACTGTTATACAAATCATTTTCAGTGGTCAGGTCTAGATGAGGAAATAAAATAGGAGAGCAAATACGAGGTTGCTATTTATATTTCTGGCCTTGGCAACAGTAAGTGCTGCTAGGCGACCGAAGACGATTTTAATCGAAAGTTTGATATTTTTAAACATAAATTCAGCAGACGATTTACCATTATAGCTTTATTTGTGTTGTTGACAGTAAATTGAAAAGTTCTTCTCTGTCAAAAAATGGAATTGAATCGTGAACATTTTCGTGCCATTATTTTTCATAACTTTCGACGTGGATTGTCAAGACAAGAGTGCTTCGATGAACTTAATTCTTTATACAGCGATAAAGCGCCATCCTACAGCACTGTAAAAATTGGTATAACGAATTTAATCGTGGTCGATGTTCGATCCAGGACGAATCCCGTGCAGGTCGTCCAAAATCCGTTGTTGTGCCAGAAAAGATCAATGCTGTGCGTGAACTGATAAAGCAAGATCGTCATGTGACATACCGTGAGATAGGAGGCGTCTTTGGACATTAGTATGACTAGCATCAATAAAATATTGCATGAACCTTTGAGCGTAATAAAATTTGTTCGCGTTGGCTCCCGCATAATCTGGCAAACGATCGAAAAAGGCTCGTGTCGATTGGTGCAAGGAAATGTTGGAAAAATACATTCAAGGTACATCAAAGGCTGTGTATAACATCTACACAGGTGACGAATCATGGATCTATGCATATGAGCCGGAAACAAAACAGCAATCAACTGTATGGGTCTTCCAAGACGAGGCAAAACCAACAAAAGTTGTTCGAGGAAGAAGCACATCGAAACAAATGATTGCCTGTTTCTTCGGCATTAACGGTCATGTGGCAACAGTGGCGTTAGAGCAACGCAGGAAGGTCAATTCTGAATGGTACACGACCATTTGTTTGCCAGAAGTCATCGGAGAAATTCGAAAAAAGCAGAAGAACAGGCGAATCATTCTTCATCATGACAATGCGAGCTCTCACACATCGACTCAAACAAAGGCATTTCTGACGGAGCGAAAGATCGAACTGATGGGTCATCCACCGTACAGCCCTGATTTGGCACCCAATGACTTCTTCTTATTCCCACACATCAAAAATAAATTACGTGGATAACGATTTTCGACCCCCGAAGAAGCGGTTGATGCATTCAAAACGCATGTTTTGGAGTTACCTCAATCGGACTGGAAAAAGTGCTTTGAAAATTGGTTCAAACGCATGCAAAAGTGCATTGATCATCATGGAGAATATTTTGAAAAACAATAAAACCAATTTCGATCCTACATATTTGTTTTTTCATTATTAGGCCAGAAATATAAATAGCAACCCTCGTAGCCAAATCTATGGAATGAAATGTTTTCGTAGGAGCATGAAAGTGAGTTTTTTCATCGTTATTTAGCAGACAGAGGCAGTGATCAGTTATCAGTTGTTCGATCTGTCGTCCTCGAGAATTTGTATTAGTACTTCCCCATAGAGCACTATGTCCATTAAAATCACCTATTAATACATAAGGAACGGGAAGTTGTTGCAATAGTTTATTTAAGTTGCTTTGGGAAATGACATTACGTGGTGGTAGGTAAGTGTTACAGACAGTGATTCGAAAATTAATGTGTATCTCAACTGCCACAGCTTGCAGCGAAGTACGTAATGGGAATATTGTGTGGGGGTAGTTATTCGAAGCAAGAATGCACACCCCACCTGATATAGAATCATCAGGTATGTCCATTTGATAAGGCGTGTAGCCTTTTATTTTCCAAGTAGTATGATATTTCAAGTTGGTTTCTTGGAGTGTTAGACAAGCAGAAAAGTATTTATTTATTATGTCTTTAATGTCAGATATATGCGTGCGGAGTCCATGGCAATTCCAAGAAATAAGAACCACCATTATGAAGGGTTCTTTTTACGGTGACGTGATCTGTTCTTCGTAATCAACTCAAAGTTATCAATATCAGTATCCATATCGCTATGGTTGTCTGTAGGAAGGCTGGCTTTGAAAGCAGTTACATTTGATTGATCTTTAATCTTAAGTTTTTTTCTGTTATCAGAGTCACTCGTTTTTCGTGGCTTTATAAATGTGGACTTCTCTGTAATAGGTTTGCTTTGCGTTTCAGGTTTAAAAAAGATAATTGATGAGGTGTCTGTTTGTACAGCAGTTGATACTGTTTTTTTCAGTACATGGGCATATGGTTTCTTGAAATTAGTTGCTGTATTTTGCAGTTGTTTTTTAGCTTCTTGATATGAGATCTTTTGCGTCGTTTTAATAAGTTGAACTTCTTTTCCATGTTGCCAGTGTGAGCAGGTCTTAGAAGATGCGCTATGGTTTTCTTTATAGTTTATACAAAATGGTTCAGATTTACAGTCAGATTCTTGGTGTTCCAGACTTGAGCATCGAGTGCATGTAGCTTTTGATCTGCAAATCATTTTAGAGTGTCCAAATCTGTTACAATTAAAGCATCGTATGGGGTTTGGAATATAAGGTCTTACGGGACAGTTCAGGTAACCTGCTTTTATTGATTTGGGAAGATTGGGACAGTCAAAAGTTAGTATCAAATTTTTTGTGGGGAAAATTTCTTCACCTCGATGGATGATGATTCGACGGACATTGCAGACTTTTTGATCTTTTAATTCTTCCAGGATCTCAGTTTCAGATACTGATAAAAGGTCTATCTCTGAAATTACACCACGGCATTGATTGAGTGATTTATGACTTGAGGCTATGATTGGAATTTCTCCAAAAACTTTTAAAGATAAAAGAGACTTTGATTGTAGAGCAGATGAACTCTCGATTAGTAAATCTCCTGATCTTAGCTTTTTTACATTATTAGGTTCTCCTGCAACTGCCTTAATCTGTTTGAGAATTTTGAAAGGTGACATTTGCTTAAGCATGCCCTCGTTGTTCTGTATTAATATGAATTTTGGGTAACAATTTCCAAGTCTGTCAAACTTATTATCAATTTGTGACGAGTTAAGGCCCTCGCCGTGGGCAGTATTTTTTGGACCCATGAGAAAGGGAAATGTTCATCCCAGTGGGCCCCCGCCCATCACAGAGCCCAACAAGGGAAGGCAGTTACCGGCTCTGGCAAAAGCCAGCCTCGGCACTTACCTTAGGGGTATCACCAGGATATAGTACTACATGTTGGGTTGAGGATCTAGCGAACATATCCGCACAACCCAGAATGCAGGACTAGCCCTACAGCACCATGCAAGGAGTAAAATAAAATCCTAACATAGCACCAGCCGATTGACTGAGAGCGGGCTCACTCCAGCCACCCGTCTACAGAGAAGCCTGGGCCAAAGGGAACGCTAAGGAACCCCAGGACACCAATTTCCCCCTTACGGGACGCCATACACGGCTAACATATGGGGTGGAAGACCAAAGGGAAAAAAATGGACGTAAAACCCATTGAAAAGCAAGATGCAATATAAGCAAGAAGTCTTGATCTCGACGACGACAAAGAATAGGAAAAGAAAGAAAAGTAGAGGACAGGAGGGGGAAAAAAAAGATAAAGATCGCTAGGGTACCTTAGGATAGCGACACCCATATTTACCTGAAGAAGGTAAACCCCTGAGGGATGGAAAGGAGAAGAAAAGAAAGAAGAGGACAGATCGCTAGGGTACTTTGGGATTGCGACACCCATGTTTACCTAAAGAAGGTAAACCCCTGAGGGTAACTTATTAGTTGATGCAATAATAACATAATCTACTACAAAATAGCAATACCTTAAGTCAGGTTAGGTTATATTATTGT
The DNA here is from genome assembly GCA_030067965.1 of Latrodectus elegans. Classification (NCBI taxonomy): domain Eukaryota; kingdom Metazoa; phylum Arthropoda; class Arachnida; order Araneae; family Theridiidae; genus Latrodectus; species Latrodectus elegans. The sequence continues at coordinate 66,534,013 of CM057814.1, read as the reverse complement.
ATAATACGCTTCCGGCAGCTTATTACTGATAATCAAAAATCCTAAACATAGCCAACAACTACATAATTTTAAGCTAAAGTCACTTGACGTCAATTTTGGAATTGGCAAACTTTGCACACTAATACATAGCAATAAAATGACATTTTATGCTCTCTCTCTCTGTGTGTGGAACTATTTTTATAATGGTTTTCTTCTTAACATAAGGCATTGAACCTTTTACTTTCTGGACATAAGGATACCTTTCCCTTACAGCCTTCAGAATCCTCCAGTAATTCAATAGACCTTTTGTCTCAATTATTATCTTATGCAACTATCGGAGTATCTTTACAACTGAACAACAAATATATCTTTTTGTTATTATAGTCAGAGTTAATATTAGTTAATTAAAAGTGCTGTTTGCTCAAAAATTCCATTTGGTTCATCAACGAGAACAAGATGAGCATCCCATGTATTATAGTCATGATTCAATATTTCAGAGTGTAAATATTTTTTCAAAACTTGCTGCAATTTTTGCAAACAATTGATTGAATTATTTTTTAAAGTAATGTAATCTTTAAAAACATGAGATGTTATTGCACCATAATATGCAATTAAAAACTCTTAGTAAATTGAATACATTTTAAGAAAAGATATTAACAGTAAAAATATTAGGTACATAAATGCATACGGACATATATATAGAGCATCTTAATGCAACATACTGCATCATAGTGCAACTGTATATATGAAATCTCATTTTAATTAATATATTGAAGGTCTTTTTGAGCAGAAAACCATATATGTTAACAAAATTTAAATCGGAACGCTGTATTAAGTATGTATAAACTATAAAACTGTATAAACAAGAAATTTGGATAATTTTTTGTTTATTATTGCATACCATTAAAAATCTCATCTTATAGTTTATATTGGTAAGAGTAAGTCAGTTTTTAATAAGTTAATCAATGAAATAGTAAAAATACACTAGCACAAAAAAAATTTAATAATTATTACTAAAATTCTTCGTTCTACCTTGAACTTAAGTAAAGCTTTTTGCATTTTTCATGTTAAAGATCTAATTGAAACTATAGCAAATAACATAGATAACAATAAAAAATAATCTATATTACGCCACTTCAAAATAATTATCTTCAACAAATATCCAATATTATCAAAATACACTTTAACTCATAATACACTTTTGATCAATGCATATGTAGTATTAGAAGAAATAAAATCTAGAATGTAAGATAAATATTTTAATTATTCCTCATCAATAAGGACAAAACTTTGAATTTTCGAGGAGAAAAATCACGTGCAGAAATTAGTATATACGTTTCGCTAATAATGCAAAAGGTGATTGCATATTCTATAAGCATGACAAATTTTATATGAATTACTTTTATAACGATAGATATGAGAATTACATAAATAACACTTTCTCTTTATGAATATTATCGAATAAATATTTAAACATTCTAAAGCAAGCCAGAAACTGTTCATATAACTTGCAAGTTGTAAGAGTTTTTGTAGTTTTAAATCGAATATCCTATTTTGATTCTTTCAAGTAGAACTTAATATTTTAAAGAAAATTCGATGATACTGGTGCTGAGTAATAATAATATAAGTTTTCTCACTTTTTATATTTCGAATTACTCGGTCCTGAAGGGTATTTAGAATTTGTATTAACTTGTTATTAAGCTATTTCTTCAAGATCCAGCAACTGTTAAATTCCGCACACTTATTTAAATTAAGTATTTCTTTTATTTACATTAAAAGCTTGAAAGTATTAAGTCATTAACATATTAGAGTTATTATATTTATGGCTGAAAATTATCCGATATCTACTTACAATAAATAATAATAATAATAATAAAATAAAATAAAAAAAGAATTTCTGTAGACATGCTTTGCGGGCGGCCCGCAAAGCACGTGAAACGAAATTCTTGCAACTCTTTGGTTTTGCCTTTTTATTGTCGGGTAGTGTATATGTTAATAATTACTACACTATTGTCTTTATTGATGTCAAATTTCTGAAACATTTTTAATGTAAAAACACTTCAAAATATTGAAGAATGTATTGACATAATGTATATAGATAGTTCATACGGCTGGAACTTTTATATGCATTTTTGTGCCAAACTATATTCGCCTTACTTTCTTTATTGTAATTTATGTACTGTTTTGACACAATTGAGTCACGAAACATTTCTATTTCAGCGTACGTTGTCAAATATTTAAAATAAAGAATCAAATATTGAGAATATAAAATAGTCTATTTCCCATTCTGCTCAACAGAATATTTTATCATATATTGTAAAACTTTGAACATTTTAAAGTAAATGTCTTGTATTTAGAGGAAGCATTCCTGCAAACAGAAAAACACAAACTTGAACTTCATACATATTTAAATTTTAAAAGCAATAAGTTAAAACTTTCCTAATTATAACTTTTTCTGCAAAAATATTAGAATAAGCAAAATTATCATACTATATATTTATTTTTCAAAATTAAGTACATAAAATGTTTTGATGTTTTATTTCTATCAAAAATTTTGTGTTCTATAAAACAGTATTGCAGTTGTTGAAAATTGAGAAATTGGAGTACAGTGATCAATATCCTGTTAATGTTTCCTATTTACAAGTAAGTAGAGGGATTTATCGCATTTCTCATTCAATAATCGTTATCGATTTAACACCTTATTCTAGTACTAATGACACAACAATTTAATTATGATTAAAAAAATAAATGCCTAAAATAAAACTTTTGAAAATAGCATTTGCTTTTCATATTCAGAAACTACCTGCCAAAAGATGTAGTTAATATAACAATACGGAAAATTCAAATAATTTAAAATATAATAATGCAGTAGTATAATCTGTAATGCAATAGTATTTATTCTTTATATGTTTAAGCATCTATTGCTATATTAATGTAATGATAAGATGATAGGATATATTAGCAGAAATTAATTAAAAAGAATTAGCACATTATATTAGCAGCATTGAATTAGCATGTATTAGCAGAAATTATTCATGATAAGAATTAGTTAATAAGAATATATTAGCGTCCTTATGAAATTTCGAATTGGTATATTTTAAACTATGGCGAGCATAAAATTTTAATAACCTCCTACTAGCCAACAAAGGGATAACCAAATGCTAGTGTACTTTTAAATTAAATTTTAAAGTTCCATTTAAGTAGTAAATGTTAACACAAACTACTTTCAATTCATCCTTATTGATAATCGTCTATAAATTTAAATTCCTTGTGCAATTCTTTTATTTCTATTTATAAAACAAGAATATATTTACGGTGTAAGCATTAAATTCAGATAGCAGACATTTGTACTTAAAAATTTTGGAATGTTATGCAATTTTTATCGAATATAAATCCGTATCAAATTTTTGCTCTTTATGTAGAGGTATAATATATTTTGTTTTACATCATTAATAAAAAAAAATTATACTTTTCAAATAGTCCAAAATTCACATTTATTTAAAATAAATGAATATTAATTTACACTAAAATATATTTTTTTAAATGAAATAACGTATGATGTACAAGTTTTTATATAAAATTTTGTTTCGAAATTCAATAACATTTTACATACATACATACATATATATATATATACATATATATATATATATATATATATATATATATATATATATATATATATATAATGATTACATATATAAAAAAATTAAATTTCTTTAAAAAATCTGGCCTCTTGCAAAATCTTAAAGATTTTATAGTATTAATCTTCAGTGTCTTCTAACAGACAGCATAATTTTATAGATATCTAACAGTAATTTTGTGTTTACTTACTTCCATTAACGCAAACCAAACTCTTTTCAATTGGCACCTTAATTTCACCATAACCCCCTCTAATTTAACTCTTTTCAGCAACTCAGATTAATTATTCAATAATATTTTAGGTACGATATTTCTTTTGCTCTAATATATATAGATTTTTTATTTTTTCAAATTCCCAAAGAATCTTCACCATTTCTCTTAAGACAATGGAATCTAATCATTAACAAATGAAAATGAAGATGTATAATTTAAAATGAGAAATACCACAATGGGATACGAGGTTTCAAAGAAATTGAGACACACGTTAGGCAAAAGTATAATTTAATGCAAAAATATCTGTGTAAAGACAATAATGAAAAAGGCAGTGGAAAATCAAAGTTATTCGCGCAATGAACAAGTTACAACGATAAAGGTGAACATGGCATTCTTCACCCACACAGGCCATTGCCAGCCAGCATATTTTTTGTGCAGTACAGGGGGAACTGCGTGGCCTTGAGAAGGAAGCCCGTTATCCCCGAACACCCGTCACAACACGCTTCCAGGGGGCAGAAAAGGACGTACCATCCGGCAAAAAAGAACCCGACCGGATACCCGATGAAGATGAGGATGAGCAACCAGACGATGGAGCATAAGCATTTGCACATCTTTCCTGAAAGTAATGAAACATACAAGATTCAAACAACCATAGATATTACAACCAGATACAAGAAAAAAATTAAAGAAAAATGTATTAGATTTAGATTTTGGAATAACAATGTAAAACTCTGAAATTTATTTATACTAAATATTTGCTCTTATTTACTTTCTTATTTTTTTGAAGCTCAGTGTTAGTAAGAAATTTAAAAACACAATATATTTTAGGATACAGATAACTAAACATAGAAGATTAGAATTTTATACATAAAAATTATTATATATGTTATTATTTATAATGTAATAATTAGAATACATTACATTGTAACTAATAATGTAATATATTCTAAATATTGAAATCCAGCCAAAAATGACCCTGATCAAATTATGAAGTTATTTTTCTATGTCAGGGTTTCTCAACACTGCTGAGGCACTTTTGTGTGCCCCTAAATTTTAGAATTGTGCATAAAAAATTATGCTTTTTTACGAATAAAATAATAAACGTACTCTTGTTTTTGTTGTATATATCCTATTATTTTAGAAAATTATTATCAAATTATTTTACATAATGTTTTATAGTAAACAATGTTTAAACTTATCTTTTTATTTTTTATGCCACCAAATTTTGAAATTGCTAAAAGTGAGCAGTGACAAAAAAGGCTGAAATCTTAGGTGATCTTTGAGGAACTCCAAACATTACTATCGTATAAAAAAAAAAATTGTAAATCGGCTACTAAATTTTTGTTAATTATTTACTATTATTGGACTGTAAATTTTTTTTTCATAATAGCATTTGGTGAAATGGAAACGAAGATCAAATTCATATCTTTAAAGATACATTATAAATATTTTAAATCTGAAACTTTTCTAATATTATCTATAGCTGATAAATTATGATTCTTGCTGATTTGTAATAATGCTATGGAAAAATATTGACTAAAGGTCAAAGTTGTTAAAATACTTGAGACTTTAACTTCATAAAAAAAGAAAAGTTGATGCAGAAATTTTAATTCAAAATAATTTAAATTTACGTTAATGTTTGAAATACATAATGACACTTATAATTTTAACATAAAATTCATGCGTGTTTTCTGAAGAATCTAATAAAAAGAAATTTTTGTCTTCTATTTCTCAACATTTTTCAATTTTAGTGCTGCCATCTCTTGGTAGTTTCTATAATTAATTTAATATTTAGAATTCAAACTTTTTGTGCGAAGAGGGGAAAGAAAAAAAAAAATTATCATCAGTAATTGCAATAAGAGATTAAAAACTTCACACAATTTTAATACAGACTTACAGTTAAAAAAAGGGTAATATTTTGAAGTACTCATAGAAAGGTATCTTATTATTTAAATTGGAATTTTAAATAATTTTTCATTTTGAATCAATATAAAAATGCATATAATTTGTTAATTATTTCTTTATATATGAGAACTTTAACATCAAATAGTAATTATTTATCCTTTATCAAATCCCATTTGTATGTATTTCATGGAAATTATTTTGGTTCTAAGCCATTGCAAATTCATTATTATTGCCATGATTGTTTACAGTAACAAACTTTAAAACATTTAAGTCACGCTTTCATAACAAATTAATCTTTTGCTGATACCCTTACATACTGTGTACATTAATATAGAGATAAATCATTTATATAGTGCTTAAGATTCAAGGAACAAACACTTAGATGCAAATGATTTCGTATAAAAAATACATGAAACTTTTATGGGATTAATTCTTTTCAAAGGCTTCAATGGAATATAATATGGGAGATTTAATTTCATCTATTTTACTTTATAAGAGTTAAGATTAACATCCAAGAATTTTCAACTTTATTCTCAAATTGAAGATTTTTAAGGTATGAAATCATAGTTAATAATTTTTATATGCATAGGCTTGAAGCTAAGGTATAGATTTGAAATCTGACTACTGAATTACATGGCTTAAGATTATTTTAAACTATTAAATATAAAATAGCATTAAATATATTCAAAATAATATTCCTAGCTACTCATAGAACTGTAAGCACTTGATAATGAGCGAATTTATTTAAGTTATACCTTATAAATTAAAAAAAATATATTATAAATACTCATTATCACTTAAATTTTTCTCAAAAGAATATTCAAAAAAATCTTATAAAAATTAAACTGTTAAAACATAAGCTTAAAAATGTAACATTAAATTAAAAACTTTTTAGCTTTCGTTAGAATGAAAAATATTATTAAACGTAACTAATTTTTCCGCCGATTCGTAGTACTTCTGATTACATTTAAGAATCAAAACTCAATGAAAATACACAAATCAAGTATACTCAAAATTTAATGAAGATCTAAAAGCCGGAAATAGAATTTTTTTCGAACTAGGTTCCGCTTAAGAGACTTATTGTATACCTTAGAAATAATACGAATTAATTTACAGAAAATTCTTTTTAATTATAAACAGTAAATGTCGATTTAAAGTAAGTATGCGAAAAACAATCGAGTATAAATTTACAATAGCTATTCAAATAGTTATTTATTATAACAATTTGAAATGTAATTGCATTATAAATTATTCGTTGAATACAATTGTAATCTTGAATAAAATAGGTTTTGTAAAATGAGTAACATGATTTAAAAATGCGAACGTCAAAAATATATAACTGATGTTAAACTTGATGGTAACTAACTTTTCACTTGTAAGCAATCTTAACTCTAAAAATATTGCTTATAATCTTTATTCAACAAATATAATAAATTAATATTAAAATTTATTTTATAACCAAATTTGTTGAAATTTTACTTAATTTCTAAAAATTATATAAAAATATGATTTAAACATTTTTAATTAGAATTTCTATTTAGATAAGTTTAGCACTTCAATGAAATTGAAAAAATATAATTTTTAAATATAATATTAAATGTGTATATATAATTCATTTTACACACAACATTTACATAAAATTACCATTTCACAAATTAAATCAAGATAAATCTACTTTTGTAAAATGGATTCAAAGAAATCAAAATTCAAATTCTTCAAAGTACAATATTTAAAATTCAGTTTTTATACAAATTAGTAAATAAAGGAATACAGATTATTTTTCTTTAAACAGTTTTAGAAAAATTATCTATAATTAAATATTTTTGTCAGGATGTTGGTTGGGGGTTTTATGGCGCAAGGTCCAAAATTGGACATGCTGCTATTTTGATCTGGAATTGAATTTCAAATCATTAAATGTTTGAATCGTAAATAGATTTAATATTGCAGGAAAATATTTTAACGTATAAAACAGACAAATTCGTTATTGAAACTAAATCAGTAAAAGATTTTATAATTTGTACTTACAATATTCAATTAAATTTATGACTTTTGTGCATGTTTCTTTTAGTTAAGTATTATAGTAATTTGCATTATAAGCAAAATAAATTTATTAAAAATTTAAGCACTTTTTCGAAAACATTATATAGGTGAATTAAAATTTAAAAAATATAAGCAAATAATGTCAAATGTAAACACTTCTTTTTGGCATTAAAAACAAAATGCACAATTTTGAAATGTTGTTTCGACAGAATAATTAATTGAAAAGTATATTTTCTAAGCAAATTTTAAGATTCTCACTGTGAAAGAAGCAATTTAGGAAATTACTAAATATTGCTTCAATTAATTAAAAGTTATGTCTTTATAATTTATCATATAATATTAATATTTAAAGTGAACAAATTTTATTCATAAACTAGTATTAGATTATTATGACTCATTGATACAGCAATATATTGTTTGAATTTTAATTTATACGTTTATTCTTTATTTCTTAAGAATATTGAATTATAATAAAATTCAATTAATATTAATTTTGTAATTTTTTTAAAGCCTCTCACAAAGTTTTACCGAACCAAGCTTTACAATATAACTAAGATAATGAACATTTTATGTTTTTATTTATTTCAATTTTAATAAACAAAAATAAAGAAACTGTCATATTAAACTTGACAACTCATTTTTTTAAAACTCATTCACATATTTAAATCATATTAACCTAACCATATTTAACCCAACCATTCGGCTAATGAACCATTAATTAATAAAAACCGAAAAAAAACCATAATCACTGAGAAAGTTATTACGCACATTATGTCAAATTATTTGACAGCATTATAGTTAAACATTTAAATAGAATGCCAAATATTTTGATTTATAATCTTGAATATTCTAATATTTTACCATGTTTATTCTATTAAAAATTCAATTTAATTCATTCAATCAAAAATAACAAACAATCAATTTCATGTCATTTTATTCCTTTACTGAGTAAGCTTTCTCTCTCTTTTTGTAGTTCCGAATAATTTGTTTTGTAATTTGCATATTTTTTTTAAAAAAGATAAAAGAACAAAGTTGTTTTAAAAAGCAGATCAAAATTATTAAAGGATATAAAGTCAGTTTTCATATATTTATGTAATTGTGTGTATGTAAAATTACGAATAATTTCTTAAATTATTAATAATTTAAGAAATTGATTGATAAGATTATATAGCAAAATTAATGAATAATTTCTTATTATATTTGGAAATTTTTTATAGTTGTCATTTTTCTATTTTAATATGAAATATATTTCAATCACTTTGCAAAAACACTATCTGGAAAAAGTCGTTCAAGTAAGTAGCTTGATAATTTTCATGAATATTAATATGTAATATTGAATATTAAAAATAAATCTCGTGCAATTGCTTGATTATTAATATATGTCCTTTGAAAATTTTACGTTCAAGTTAAAAATTTTGCCGAAATTATATTAATCAAAAAACATTTATTATAGAAGCTTTTATAATTTTTATAAAACTGTTGTTAAAAAATTATTGAGTTGAATTATCCTAATAAACTACTGCATCACCAAAACTTTGAGTTTATACTCAATTTCACATTTTATATTTTCCCCCTTTCAAAAGTTTTCTTATTACATTTCATACAACATCTCCCGATTTTCAAATACAGCCCTGTTTGCCAATCTAAAAGTCATTATGGTCATAATGAGAATATTTTAGATTTTTTATTCAAACTTTTACTGTTAAATTGTATAATCAATTCTTTGTATCCAAATAATTTTTATGGCATTCTACAGTTCTCAAGAGCATGTTAAAGTGATTTCGACTACTGATGCTCAGCGTGTACTCATCATCCCAAGTAACAATAAAAACATCTGTTTTTTATTACAAGTGGTCGGCGTTTCAAAAGCACTTGTAGCTGTCAGAAACAATCAACGGATCAAGATATAATCACAATCACAAAATGCCGGAATGAGAAAGATAAAGAAATTCCGAAAGAATAAAAGTGCAGCCAAACTTTCTTTGCATTCTAAAAATGAGATTTTTAATGACGTAAAAGTGAAATGAATGAATATGAATTAAATATAAAGGGGAAAATTATAATTCCCTTATAAAATTTATAATAATCGTCTTTTAAGAAATTTATTATAAATATTACTTAAATTAATTTGTTTTCATAATTATGAAATCTTATTAATTATATATAAGAAAATGAAATTAAATTCTATTAATATTAATTCAATTTTTTAAAAATTCTTTTATAAACAATTACACAATGACAGTTATTATGCCGATATGCATTGTAAATTAAGCTCATAATAAAAAATTGTTAATTATTTCATTGTAAAATAAGTTTAAAATAACAAAGTGAATATTAAAGAACGTTTAAGAAAGTAACTACAAAAATTTATTTTTATACAAATTTTAATTTTAAATTATAAATTTTTATTGAATAAATTTGTTCCATTTTTTCTCAATATACAAATATAATTATTGTACCTATTAGCAACAATTTATATATTACATACTCATATTAAAAATATTTTTCCACCGGTATTACAAACTAAAAAAAAAATAAATAAAAAATAAAAAAATAAATTTAACATAAATATCAATTCAGAAAAAATCTTGTCATTATTTTTAAGATTTCAAGGATAAACCGCTAACTCAAAATTTTGATCTCTAATATATAATATCAGTTACATAAAAGAGTAGAGTTATTAATGAGACATACATATATTTAAATTAGATTTAGAAGTAAAATATACTTACAAATTTTAAATTTTATACAAATAATAGAAAATAAATCCTACAAGTTTCACACATAAGATCTATGAAGCACTGATTTATGGATGTCGACTTACACAAATAGTAAAGATATCTTTTCCCAACTAATCATTCGCTTTAAATGCAGAAAAAAACCTGATAATCAAATCATCATTCTCTTACCACCTGCTTCCTGGAAATAAAACTAGAATGTGTCCCACGTCATCGAGATATTTTTAATCATCTTTTTCGTTGCATAAGGTTCCGATTCTTCTAAAGAAAATTCTTATCGTCATAAAAAAATGGAATAGGTTACACTGTTCTTACAGTGTAAAAAGATTAAGCATGCAATTTAACAAGAAATGTGATAAATAATCGTTTGGTAAATATAAAACTACAATTGCGGCATTTGATATAATAAAAATATTTTTCATGTATAAATCATTTCTAGTTTTTGAAAAAATATATACTTAATATTGTAAGTATTTTTTTTTTTACTTTAAACCTTCAATATAAGCATTTTGTTTAATTTTGAAATGAACATTTTCCTTGAATTTGTTTATAGTTTGTTTATAGCTCGATAAGGAATTTTGCACACCAGAGGTAATTAGACCAAGACACACATGCAGTTTAAAGTAGATTCCGGACCATTAAAACCACCCTTAACCAAAATGGGATTCGAATCCATGAACTGTTCAATTGAAGGTTATTGTGAGATCGTTTGATCTGCATTTTTTTTTTCAATGTATCGCACATGTACTTTTAATGAAATAATCAAAAACATGTATTTTTAAATTTTGATGGGTAAAACAATCTTTCGCAGTAATCAAAAAAATTAAAGCCGTTGAATTCTATTTTTTAAAGTACATTTTAGTTAACTTTATATTACAAAAACTTCGAAGTTTTGCATTATGGTTTTCAAAATAGAAACTTGGGTTCGTTACTTAAGTGGAAATTAAACAATAATATGCTTTTAATATTAAATAAAATAATAATTATTTTTTGGTGGAATATATTTTTTGGTGCCCGTACCAGAGATATATTCATCATTAAATATTCTAATTTCTATCTTATTGAATGAAGCTACATTTTTTTTTTGCCATATAGAATAAATAAGTGTTGTGTCAATGAGCAGATTCAACGTCAGTATTTTACAGCATCAATAGGTGAGGTAAATATCAGTTATATTTCTATTCCTACATTATATAGATGTGGTAAGTATAAAAAGTGTTAATATTTAATTGCAGTAGAAATTATAAACTTATTTTAAAAAAGGGAAAAACTATATTTATGGAATTAAATGTTTCATACTTGATATAGATATTTTTAAGAAAATAACGTTATACAAAAGAGACATCTCTTAAAAATATATATTTTGAATTATTTATAAAAAAATGTTACCTAATAACATTAAAAAAAGCAAACTATACTGACAAAATAATTTTTTTATATTATAAATTAACGAGAAAAATCATGCATTAAAAATTTAAAACTGTACCTCGAATTAAATTTTATATGAATTGATTAACTATCACAAAATGTATGTAATTATTTAAATTTATCAAATATTCTGGGTAAATAAACCTTAAATTTTAAAAGCATATTTTTAACTTTGTGGAATTAATATTATTTCTAAATAAATTATTCAATTTTGAGAGATATATTCACAAGTTTTTAATTATATCAGGAATACCTTTCTTATTACTGCAGACAAATACTTTTGTTAATACAGAATTATTTAAGGTTTTAAAAAAAAATTTATCGCTATTAAATTGCATAATCCTTTAATTTTTTAAATATTTATTCTAAAATTTTTTATATATATTTTATATTTGTTGAAGAATATAAATATACACATATTTGTTCTAAATTTATTCCAAATACTTCAACATTATAATTTATGTAATTGCTTCTTTTTTATAAACTATGTAAAATTTAAAATACTTATACTAAAAAACTATTTTACTTATCCTGAATCGGCACATTAATTTAAAATGACGCTGAATTATTTACAAATATCATATTACTCATTAAAAAAATAAGTTTATTATTTGAAATTTTTTAAAAAAGTGCCAATTTATATTAAATTTACATTAAAATTTATTTTTATGCATATATATTTAAATTTTCGCATATTATTTAATGCATATATATAATTTTATGCATATATATTTCTGTTGTGTTTGAAATATGTATACACTGGAGTTTTGGCTTTCAAATGAATTCGTATCATGGAAATAATACGCCAACTTTCCTGCCAAGTCAACAGATATCACGATAAAGGGTATATTAGGAATTTTCTAAGACAGTAGGCGTTTAACTTACAAGGGTTTCACCCTTATAAGTTAAACGCCTAAATTGTGCTTGAACTACACGTTCGTAAGATTATTATGCCCAAGTGTCTACATATCTCTGTGTGTTACTAACCCGTACGACATTGTATTGTAGCACCTGTGACTGAAAAGGGTTGACAAGTGACAGATAAATAAGTTATCTGATGGAATGCACTGCAATCACATTGAGATAAACAGAACAATGAAGCAAAGAAAAATGTTCCAGATACTTTAAAGTGTGAATATTTTGAATTGCAAAACAGGAAGGAAATAGTCACCTTTTTTTTTTCTTATCAAATAAATCATTACGTGACGTCAATAAGGAAGAAATTCAATTAATATTTCCGAAGCAATTAATTCATATTTTTATGGCAGTAGGAGAGATTTGTTTCTTATTCTGGAACACACAATAGAAAACAATAATAGTAAATCCAATTTGCCTCTTCCTTTGATAAGGATTAAACATGTTTTCATATTATTAACTAATTATTTTACCAATAATTTATATTTTTAAATCAACGATTAGGTAATTTATTTTCTGCTTCGCTTTTAAATTTACCAAGCTTTACTACATTTCTGAAAAATTCACCAAATTATATCTATTATATAGATTTATTTTTACGATACTACTCAAGAAAATAATTTTTAATGTTTACACTGAAGTGTAATTAATTTAAATCTAAAATCGATAAAAGGAGAATACCTAAATGGAGAGAAAATACATCACAACAATTTATTCTATTCATTGTTAATATTATAGAGTTGATTCTCGCTAATGCTCTAATATTGAATTCTCAACCAATGTCTACAGGATACGAAATTCCACGATTATTAATGCATACTATATTACGCATCGTATAATAACAAAGTTATGAATTTCATAAAAAAAATAATTTTTAAAAACACAAAATATTTTTTATATCTAAACTTTAAACTTTATTTGATTTTCAATTTTAAAAAAATGTAAGAAAAAATTAAAATTTTAAATAAGCATTGAAGATTCTTTTAATATTTTTAATGCAATAATTCTAAAAATTTGCAATATTTTATTTAATTTTTGAATTTGCGTAGCCCTATGCATTGTTTTACATATATTTTTGCATATTATTAAATTTTAATACTGTACATTCATTTTAGTGCATGCAAAAATCGAAAATTTTTAATTGCTCACATTAGTAAAAAAGAAAGTTTGTATTATATTTGGTATTTTTCTAATATATCCCCTCTTATGATCCTAAAGAAATAGAATGGTTCTCACAGAGAAGCCAATATATATATAAATAACGTAGATATGATGATTTTACGGCTTTCAAAATTTTATTTTAAATTAAATATATTCCAATCAATATTTTTCACAAAATTTAGGTGAAAAGTGATGAACAAATTTAACAAGCTAAATACTGAACAAAGCTAAATGAAGTTGATACAAAAAACGATTTAGTGATAATTTTGATTATTAAAATGAACACAACAATCAAAAGTGGTCAAGGATAAAAAAACTGCAAAATTTAATTTAGTTTCATTTAAAAAGGAACTATTACATTATTTGTAATAATCGATCATCGATGCGATTGTTAAGCTGTTTCCGCCAAAAATACACTGGATTTTAAAGTTTTGTCAATAAGTGATAATTATTTAATTTATGAGAAATGTAAGTGAATGTTTGTATTCTTTTAGCAGTTACTAAAAAATAAAAACCTCTTTAAGCAATACACGTTGACAATGGAATATTTACAACAATAGTTTATGATTATTTTCTTTCCTGTTACGGTGATTATCATACAATACTATAACAGGTACTTTTCCATTATACTTTTCAAAATAACAGGTATAATGCGAAAGTACCTGTTATTTTAATGAGTTTTAATTTCTTAGCCAAAACGGAAAATATTTTTAAGCAGTTGTTTTGAATGCAGTTTAAACAGTCAGGAAATATTCTTCCTCTGATTTGTATCCAGGCTACAAATGACGATTTTTTCAACTCCAAAAAGCAATTATTTACCTAGCAACAAATGAAAAATCTAGTTTGTGATGCCAATAAGGTTTAATAATATGCCAATAAAGTCAAAAAAATTTAAAATTCACAGTTTTATTGAAATATTTTTAAATAAAAATCAGATCAAATATTCCTTTCTCAATTTTTTTTAAACTGAAATTAGCAATCCAAACAGAATCTCTCTCTCGCTCTCTCTCTCTCTCTCGCTCTCTCTCTCGCTCGCTCACTCCCTCGCTCTCTCTCTCTCTCACTCACTCACTCACTCACTCTCACTCACTCACTCACTCACTCACTCTCACTCACTCTCTCTCTCTCTCTCTCTCTCTCTCACACACACACAAGAAAGTAACATACATAATCATTCATCATTCTACTTTCAGTGGGTACTTGAATGGTTCTTTTCTTACAAAATTTAAATAGAAAAAAATCTTTACAGATAATTACATTTATTTTAAGTTTTTAGAAATGTGACCTTATCACAGTTTGTATTTTATTAAATTTTAAAGGAATCTTCAGGCCTTTGCTTATTTTATTAACCTTTTAATATTTAACCTATTTATTAAGATTTCAAATTCTTTGCAAACCTTGTTAACATTTCTACTGTCAGCATTTTTTTTATACATTAGTTTTTTAAAATATACAAGTTATTTTTAATATTCTCGTTTCTTTTACAACACGGGAAGAAATGCATTATTACTATTATTTTATTTTGTAATTTTTATCACAAACTATATTGCGTTAGAGGAGGAATTGTTAATATTAGGAAGGAAATCCGTCATAAGGTTACGATAAAAATAGATAGTCATTGACTGACGGATTGCACATGGCCTCACATTAGAGGCAGCAGACTCTGGTAGTAATTTTGTATATATTGATTTTGCCCTTTAAAAATCGATTCCTGTATCAATAATTCGAAGATTTTTAAATGATTCATAGAAGAGTTGAAATAATTTTAATATTAAAAATTTTCTGATGATTAAAAAATTCTGAACCTAAGCGCTTCATATTAAATTTAAATGAATTGATGTTTTTAAAAAATAAAAATTGTTTACTAGAAACTTTTAAAAGCAAAAAAATTACTTACTTTTATTTCAACGTTAATGCTACATTTTTATGAGCATTCAAATGTATAATAGGTGTTCCCATTCACAACTCTGATTTAGCATTTATCTGTGTTATACACTTGACAATGTCCGAAACTTTATAAAATGATTCACATATTTTCACTACATTTAGAGAAAAAATATATTGAAAATGAATTACAGTAATAAAATTAATGATTGCTTTCTAAAGAGAATTTATTCATTTTTATCTTTTTTTTTTATTATAAACATGTTTGGATCATTTAACTGAAAGATTATCAATACAGAATTGTTAATATTTCAGACATCGAATAAGGGTTCATTAATTTTATTTCAGTGCATAAAAAGCGATATTTTATTGATTTTATAATCATATTAAAGAAAGAATAAACTAATCACTTAACTACATTTGACAGTGAAATTTAAGGTACCGGTACACGTTAAAAACGTCAATTTCGACCAAAAATGATAAATTTATTTAATTCTTTCGTTTAATAAGAAATTTAAATAGCTTTCTAAAACAGGTTTGTTTTTGTCTCTACGTTAATTAGATTCAGAGATATAAAGGATTTCGTAAAGATTAGGAAACCAAAAGTGGACATATTTAAAGGACCGGAAATGGGCGTTTAATGGGCGAGAATGATGTTAAAAATTAGTTTAAACAGTGTTTAATTTTGAAATATAAATTTAGTTAAAGCTTTTAAAAGATACATAAAATAATTACTGTTCCGGAAATAATTCAGAAAATCAAATAAAAAAATTAATCAGCAAATATGAGAATTTCTTATAAAGATACAACACTCTAATCTTTAAATGCGATTTTCTCAGAACTGGCTTTTACATATAATTTGCACACTTCAAAAACGATAACTCAAAATATTTTTATAATATCACTATGGAATTTCATGAGTGTGATCTGTATATTGTTTTCTAGGGAATGTACTAAGAGAATTTTAATCTAAAATATTTCCCAAATTATGGCCTGTTATTGGAATAATGGCATAGAAATTTTGGCTAAAATTTCAATATAAATATTCAACTGGCCATAATTTTTTTTATTCTTTAATAAAAATTTAAAATTTTAATACATGCTCTAGATAACGTATAGATTATTTGGTATTAATTTTTTTCAAATATGTTTTATAATTTTTAATGTAGCATTTTTTAAAAAAATGCTTAAAATTGTATACATATTTAACATTTCTGAAGAATAATATTGGAATATATCAAATTTTAGTAGTTCAATATCAATATTTTCTAAAATGAAATAAGAAAAATCGCTACAGTGTATATATGCAGTGTATTTAAAAAAAAGTGTCTGAACGTGTTTGGGTACCTTAACAATTGTTTCTTTTCTCAATCGAAGTCTCATTCTGCCAGTTTAATAAAGCAGGTCAAAGCATATATAAGATCTCAAAGACCATCATTAGCTTCGGCATTCAAAAAGGTCATTGTACACTAAGGGCTCCCAAAAGGTTAACTTTCGTTCACGCCCACACTTCACATTCTCGCCATACAGCGTCACGTGATCCTCCATTAACTACCCCTATTTGTAGCCCCTCAAACCTTACAAACCACCTAATTATCTCCGGCGGATAAAAGAATGCTTTCAGGATCTTACACTGCTCACTAGTTCCAAGGGGAAAAAAAAAAAAAAAAAAAAAACTGAGGAGCTTTTGTTCTAGAGTCCGAGAACTTAAGAATGTGAAAAAAAATGTTCTTTTTCTCTCTTTACTTATTCTCTGTACTAAAAGATTCGAGGTGGTACCATTTGCCCATAGTTTACATTTCGAAAATTTTAACTGATTATGATTATTCGAAGTGTGCAAATTCGACAGTGATGAATGGCAATATAACTGATCATCAGTACAACCCCATAATTAAAAATAGAAGACAGAAAATATTAGAAAAATTTATAAAATACATTATATAGATGGAAAAATTATTGCTGACTCATTAGTTATATTCACATAATGTAGCAGTATAGAAATTTATAAATCTCTTTTGATTATCATAAAATTAATTCTACAGTAGATTTCATAATAACCGATTCTAGCAGTCGTGATACGAAATAAAATAAAATTTACCTTACATTTTTTGAAAATACACCAAGACAAAGATTTTACTCTAAGTTCAAACATTCCGATTAGCTTTAACAGTATCATAAAGTTAATATTCGCTTAATAGCCTCAGTGGACTCCGGTTCTGAATTCTGAATACATTAAGTATCATAAAGTTGATAGATTTGTTCGATACTTTAGGATCAATTATTCCACATAAAGGCTAATTTTAACAAGACCGTCGATTTAGATGAATTTCGGAGCACTAAAAATCTCTGCGTCCTAGATAGGAATCGGATTCGATAGCATTTAAAAGGCAGAGCGCTGACTCTGTTCAGAATTTTTGGTACCACAGAAATAGAAAAATAACAACTGCAACTGTTATAAGTTAATATAATTTTGCAACGTTTTTTACGATTTCATATAAGTTTCATTTCAATGAAAATATCTGAGATACCTATTAACGCTATTCAGGAAACGTATCTACTAGATTTGTCAGTTTTTGATTTCCATACACATCCTATCTGTTGCAACTATTAAGAGTATTCTTTGCTTGTATGGAAATTCTGATACAGCTACTGAATAAAGATAAATTTTATAAATATATTAAATTAATAGTTTCTAAACATTAATACCCACACTATGGTACAAATGAAAAACACAAAATGCAAAACTTTTCGTATTTCTCATTTCATTATAAAAAAAATAGAAATCTGGCATTTAAAATAAATTAACGAATTGAAGGAGAATATCTATCGAATATTATATTTTTGATTCTATTGTTTTATCAAAAATTCCTAAACCTTTTAAAACTTATGATTTGGAATTTAATGAATAAGATGTTGTGCATACTTAGAAGCCTAAGTTTGGACCTAAACATTCCAAAGGTTTCTCTTCCCCAGGGTTTTGAAAAACTCAAAAATACTTCAAATTTACTATAAGGACATCTAGTTTTCTAATGTTTCAGAGACAACGAGCTTCAACAAAGTAGTTATTCAACGCTGAAACTATGTTTTGTTAGTTTAAACGTTACAGTGCGACTTAGGGCAACAAAAGGTTGACTATATTCAAAAGTAGTTATCAAACTAATTTCAACCAATTTTTATTAAAAATAAATAAACGTAGTTATTTAAAATTCAAGATTAAAAAATCTTGAGAGAGATTTTAGAAAGAGTGGTCGACTGCCACGAGACTGCTCCAAATTTGCTCTTTTTCTGTTACTATTATCTTTTAAAAGAAAAAACACCCACATAGTATAGGGAAAATATTGCACTAAGTTTTCCGAATCTTCTTTACAATAGATGTGCGAGAGATTTATCACCGTAATTTGAAGTTTTAACTAAAAGATTTTTTAGGTTTCTTCCATAATTTACTTTAAAATGTATCAATTTTTGAATGAAAAAATTACTCATTTTCATTAAAATTAACTATTTAATTTTAAATTAGTTTTTAAGCTGTTCTAATATTAGCCTTAATAAATAGGTCATTAGTTATATTAATATTTCGACAGTTTATAAATGATCGAAAGAAGACACGAAGCAAATAAACTTCCCATTTGTAACAATGTCGTCACCTTACATAATAAATGCAGTTACTACAAGAACATGATGCGTTTGACCTTACGCACCAAGCAAAACACGTATTTTGAGTTATAAACAGAATACGTATTGCATATTTCAGTGAATGAAATTATCGAATGAGTCACAAAAAATTTAGACAAAAGCATATAACATCTGTTATACGCCTTTATCACCAAGTAATGAATATGAGTTAACAACGATGCATTAGAAAAACCTTATCCCACAAACATGACTTAGAATATAAATTAAACAATGCGAAAAAATATTGCTATGAATAAATTTGAAGGTGAAAATGTTAAAGAAATTTTTCTTTTGTGCAAGGACATTTTTTAACAGTTTTTGAAAGAAAATCAGGAATTCTTTTTTTTTATATATAAGCGTTTAATTATTTTTAATTACATTTTTCTTTCATACATGTGTTTGTAATCATTTTCAACGTATTTCTAAGCAGACTAGTCTCTTCACTGACCTTGATATTTAAAAAATATAATCAAAGTCAGTTCTAAAAACATAGCACAAATTGGGTAACTGTCAAACATGGTAAGAATGGCAATTAAAAGAACATTCAGCTGAATAGACAGCCACATTTAATTAAAATTGTGACGCCATTTTGTTTTGAACATTGCAACAATATTAAATTGCGTAATATTAATATAAGAATATTTCTGACATCTCTATATTTCATAACCATTCAATAGGTTGTTTTCCGTTCCAAAAGTGATTAACATTTTGGGACTTCAGATTGAAAGAAATGTTATGTTTAAAAATGTTACGTTATTTACAAACCTATTGAAGGAACTGTAATTTTTCTATAAAGTAAATTTAAAAACTTTGCTTACATTTAAATTTAAATACTCTAGGATGGAAAATAAATATATAGCGTAATTTGTAAAAAATAATCCAGATTACTGATATGGTTGTCATTCTACGTTGATTTTTTATAAGAGGATTATCTGGAATCGGACTTTAGGTTTAAACTTTATTTCGAACCACTCAAACATTTATTTCGGTGCATACTGTTGAATTTAAATTCAAAGTACTAATCAATCAGCTGTCAACGTAATCAGACTGTCGACAACAAGAATATTGGTTAGTGAAGAAAAATTCTTCAACCTTTTATAATGTGTGAACTTAATTACTCAGATTATTTAATAATATATATATATATATATATATATATGTATGTATATATAAATATGCAATACTATTTATATACAATATACAATTTTTTCCTAAGTATTATAAGGAAAAAATACTTGGTAAAGTTTCATTAGAAATATTAAAGAGAAGAAAATCGCATTTAAGAGCTTTCCCATTTCTGTAAATAGATTTATCAAGTTTTTTTTTTTTTTTTTTTTTTTTTTTTTTAAAGTATGTGGAAATTTATAGCTAATATGAAAAAATTGATATTCAATAATATATATAACAGTTTTTCATATAACCAAAACTTAATTTATGAATTTTGTCTTATAAGTAAAATAAGGAAACTTGTAAGTTCTGTAGTTTGCTTAATTTTCTTATTTATGTTTTCCAATACATTATGTCCCACATTTTTGTTAATTTTATAAATTTTATTTTTATAAATATATTTATAAAAAAAATTTTTTTTCATAAATTTAATAAAAATTTATTAAAGTAGCAAAAATTTATTTCAGGTTAAATTTTGTTTTCATAAATAACATACTGCTTATTACGGAAAAAAAATGGAAAATTTTGATTTGATATATTGTAATTTTGATGGCTGAAAAAGAAGATATACAATAAATGATTTGTCAACTGTTCCAGTCAATGTTTGCAAGCGACTCCTCATTGAAACTGGAAACATAGTTTAAAATTAACTCAAAGCCACAATAAAACCCCTGCTCAAGATGAGAATCAAACTTAAGTTTCTGTTGAATCAAAGTCCCCTGTACTACAACAACGAATGCACATTGATAAAAACTGCCATGAAAATAACGAAATTAAATCAATTCAGCATTTAACATTTTTAACACGAAGAAGTTAAATTCAAATTAATTTTATTGTGTAAATAGTTGAAACTTATTTTCTGAATAGGAACTGAAAAATTTAAAGAAATTGTCTATAAGTAATTTTGATTTAAGAAAAGAAATGAATTTTCAACTTAAATTTGCTTAGTTTATAAAACTAAGCAAATTTAAATGTTTTTAAAAATTTATAAGTTTTAAAAGAACTTTGAGTACAAAAAAATAGCAATACGTATTATGTGACGCGTTATATTTTTGATAGACAATAGGAAAATTGAGAAACTAATAAAAATATGTTGAAAATTAAAATCTAAAAAATAAAATTATTTGACCATGTGTTATGAGTTTTTTAAATTGCAGCATAAACACAAAAAAATTCGAAATTTCAAAAACAATTTCACCGGCAAGGATGAAATTAGGCATTAAAAAGGTCTACCACAAATTATTTCCTCCCATTCTACTTGAAAAATGCAGTTTAAGTTAACTTGTTTTTTTTTTTTTTTTTAATTTCATTAGGAACTGTTTCAATATTCAGCCTAAATGTTCAATCTACAGGAAATCTGGTGACTTAGGAGGCGCGTCAGTATTATTTACATCATTAGATAATACTCGAAATTCAATGTTCCATGCATATTAAGAATTACTTTTTGTTGAAGCACCCATTTCACATCTAATTTACCAACATTATTTTTTAAAAATTTCAATGAACACCTATTTATCAGTAGTATTGTCAATTAATTTAAAAGTAACAGCCAAATATCCCCAGAATTTATATACCATTGTTGTATTTGACAATAACATATTGACAAAGTGGGTCAAATTCTGACTTGGTCTTCTTCCATGTGCATTTTGTTTTGTTGGAATGAATGAATGAATATAATCAAGTTTGTTGAGTCATCACTATAAGTTAAGTTGCTTATTTTAAGCTGTCTTGATCTTGGTTAAGAAATCCTGTAAAACCAAATTTTGTTTTCCTTTTAATAGCGCTAAATCTAGGCCTTCGTTCTCGTAACTATTTCGCAATACCCACTTTTTTTAGAGTTCGAAGAATCGTTTCGATAGTTGAATTTTGTCCAGAAAAACGCTTTTTGGCTGGTTCTGCTAGATTAATTTTGGCACATTCAGTAAGTGATCTTTATATTTCCGCTATCTTTTAAATCTATGTTAATTCATTAAATTTATTTCTGATAAGATCTTATTGTAATTTTCACTGTTATTGAAATTTTGGTCAGTCAAACAATATATAATAAGCTCATTAATTCATTTCTAATAAACAATTTTTGATCACTTAGATTAAGAATATGTATTTTTAAACAATTTTTGAACTTGAAACCAGTAGTAAGTTGCCAAAACTTATGATTATTTATAAAATATTTGGCATAAGTGCCATATAATCCATAATTCCAAATTCTGAATTTTATTTTGTCGATGAAGAAATGTTGTCAAGATGACGTATCGTGACGTGCGGGATGACGTAAATTCTATGGTTATCAAAATAGAATTTCCTACATAATTCTTATAGGTTTCCATATGTATGGCGTAATAAAAACGAGGTTGACAGATAAGAAAATCCGCCAAAAATTCGCCAATTTCAAAATTTGGCATTCGTGATTATACGGCACCGGTGCCAAAGATTTTATGAACCATTACAATGCATATAGACATTAATGAGTCACTACTAAATCTAGAAGTATAAATATTTCGAAATGGACAAATACTTCATGGGATAATTTAATTATTCAGTTAACTTATTCACATTTTGTTTCTTTGAAATGGGTGAACATTACTATCATGAATATATAGTAATGAATGATGAAATTTGCAATAGTAAAGTATTTTTATAGCTTATTTAGTAAATATTGGTACACATAAAAAGAGTTTTTAATCACATATTTCTCTCCATTTTAGTCTCGTAACGTATCTAACCAATATCAATCGATTAATCCCATGATAATGTAGTCAATAATACTACAGAGGAAAAATATTAAAAAACAATATTGTTTCAAGGATTACCGACATAATACCGATAAATCTCTATGCATGTCTCCAGGGATTCAAACAGATCAATCACGAGTTTTTTACGAGTTGGTTCAAAATCAACATTATAAATACATTTTTTCTTCCATTTCTAATAACAATATAGTTCCAAATCAAGGATTGATATTTTCAGGTATAAAATGGAATAGAGAGGAGGTAGTGGTGCACAAACAGACATGTTTAATGACAACAGACAATTTAAACATATAGTAATTACATACATACATAGCGGTGCACGCGATCCCGGACTGTACCGATAGATTAACGGGTTTGGAATACTTGTCCATACTGTACCGGACTGTACCTATAGATTAAAGGGTTGGGAATACTCGCCCATCACCAAGTTCCTCGTAATTTTGAACCAAAGTCAGGTGACGAAATATAGTAATTACAATAAAATAATAACATTAAAGAGAGAATATTTTCACCAATGATACACAACAGAGTCAAAAAACATCTACTCTCAAGCAAGGCAGAAAAACGTCTCACCAGAATATGCACCGTTTGATCGTCAAACACGCGCATTTACTCTAGTGAAGAAGATCTACACTACTGGCTATTAAAATTGCTACACCAAGTAGGCGACAGGCTACAGACCTGAAATTTATGCGAAAGGAAGAAGGTGCTGTGATATGCAAATGATTAGCTTTTCAGCGCATTCAGACAAAGCAGGCGCCAGTAGCGACACTTACATTGTGTTTAAATGAGGAAATTGTTTATCCGGTTCCTCATACACAAATTGCATTTGAACGCTGTTGCCTGGTGAAAAGTTGTTGTGATGCCTCGTGTAAGAAGGAGAAATGCGTACCAGCACGTTTCTGACTTTGATAAAGGTCAAATTGTACCGTACCGGGATTGCAGTTTATCTTATCGCAGTATTGCTGCTCGCGTCGGTCGAAATCCAATGACTGTTAGCAGAATATGGAATTGATGGGTTCAGGACGGTAATACCGAACGCCATGCGAGATCTCAACGGCCACCTATCACTAGCAGCCAAGAAGACAGGCATATTATCCGCATGGCCGTAATGGATCGTGCAACCACGTCACAAGCCGTGAGTCAAGAAACGGGGTCGTTTGGAAGACAACAAGTGTCTGCACGAACAGTTCGACGACGTTTGCAGCAGCATGGACTCTCAGCTCGGAGACCATGGCTGCGGCTTCCCTTGACGCTGCGTCATAGACAAGAGCGCCTTCAATGGTGTGATCAACGACGAATCTGGGCGCACGAATGGCGAGAGGTCATCTTTTCGATGAATCCAGGTTCTGTGTACAGCATCATGATGGTCGCATCCGTGTTTGGCGGCATCGTGGTGAACGCACACTGGCGGTGTGCAATCGTCATACTGGCCCATCACCTGGCATGATGGTATGAGGTGCCATTGGATACACGTCTCGGTCACCTCTTGTTCGCATTGACGGTGCTTTGAACAATGCACGTTACATTTCTGGTGTGTTACGACCCGTGGCTCTACCCTTTATTCGGGCCCTGCGAAACCCTACGTTTCAGCAGGATAATGCCTGAACGCATGTTGCTGGTATTGTACGGACCTTCCTTTATATGGAACATATTCGGCTGTTGCCCTGGCCAGCACGTTCTCCAGATCTTTCACCAATAGAAAACGTCTGGTCAATGGTTGCCGAGCGACTGGCTCGTCACTAAACGCCAGTCACTACGGTTGATGAACTGTGGCATCGTGTTGAAGCTGCATGGGCATCTGTACCTGTACATGCAATCCAATCTCTGTTTGACTCAATGCCCAGGCGTATAACTGCTGTTATTACTGCCAGAGGTGGTTGTTCTGGGTACTGATTTCTCAGGATCTATATCCAGCCAAATTTTTTGAAAATTTAATCACTTGTTATATTTCTAGTATAATATATTTGTCCAATAAATATCATTTTGTTATCTGCATTTCTTCCTGGTGTAGCAATTTTAATGGCCAGTAGTGTATTATGTAGAGAGGGTAGAAGCAGATACCTAACAGTTATAACTATTGAGGTATAAGAGCTCTTGATCATCAAGCTCTCATTTTCATGGATTCAAATCTGTATTCATGAAATATTTGGCTTGATTGATTTCTCACACATCGGCCATTCATTGTACAAGATGGCTATCATTAGAACAGGACTTATTGTTTAAAGTGGATTCCAAACTAGTTCAGTTAGCTATTCAGATGCCAGTTCAGCATGGAATGCTTGTAGAAGCTATGAACTTCTCACTGTGATAGTATATAAATGTCTTACTGTCCTTTTTTTTTTTATTTTTAACTCCTATTTAAATTTAATTACAATTGTGAAAGGCATCCTAAGGAAGTTCTTAAATCTATCTATTAACCCATTCTTTAAGGTATCAACAGTCTGAATTCGATGTTAATATTATGTACCTTTGGACAGTTCGGTACCTAAGATTAAAAGTGTTTAGTAAATATAGTTAAATTAGTTTTACACATTATGTCGAAAATAAGAAAAGAGTATTTATAATAAATACTTTGTTAACATTTTACATATAAATGATATCGAAATTTTGTACTGTTTTCTATTTACATAAGAAATTATAAATTTACTTAAAATTGTAAGTCTTAAATATTTATCTTAAGAACTTCCGTTTTTATCAATCATAAACTTGAAATTTTAAGCATTGATCTTAAAATTGTACTTGAATAGAATATTGAAGTATCAAACTTTTATTTTCAGTCTTAAATGTAATTAAAAATGATTTTTTTAAAGTGGAAACATTTATTAAAGTTGGTTTTTCTCAAGTAATAAAAAATCACTCCAGAATTTCCCATATTTTCTCGTAACATATTTAAAAGTTTTTCCCACTAATTGATCCAAATAAAAATAAATCAATCAATAAGGCAAATCATGTAATTTCCATTTATTTAGTGTTACAACTAAACATATCTTACGTTTGTGTCTCTATAATTATAAATAGTTTTTGTCATTCATTTATGCTCAAATATTTCTGCTTTTTACACCAATCTGACATCAATAGTGTTCTAATCATTGTTATAGATCTCACATTTTAAAAAATAAATTTAAAAAATCGAATTCATTCCTTGGATTGCGTTTCCTTTTCAAAAATACAAATTTAAAAATTCCCGTAAATTTCAAACTGAATCATCAAAACATGAAACGCATGAAAGCACTTAAAAATCAGAAAAATGGAACAATTTTGTAAACTATGCTATTGAATCTGGCTTAGGGCATGATTTTAATAAACTTGAAAATTTTAATTGATGCATAAGATATACTCCATTTAGAATTATTAAAAAAAAAGAATAAAATTATTTTATTATTTACACTAGCATTTTTATAAAATTTAATATAATATCTTTATTAAATTCTGTAATATTTATAAACTATAAAGTTTCATGATATATTTAAAAAAAAATATCGTCAGCAAACCGTTCTATCGGGTATAACTTTTTTTTTTATTTATCTCTTGACGTTTAAGTGAAATTACAGATATCCAGTTTTTAATTAGATACAATTTATTTTATTTTGGATTCAGATTTCCTAGATTCTCCTAAATTTGAAAATATATATATATATATATATATATATATATATATATATATATATATATATATATATATGATTTTTCTTTGTAAAAATGTTTCACTTCATGGATTAGAAGGGATAAAATACTTTCGATCATCAAACCATATATGGTAAAAAGGATCAAATACAGCAAACTTTTTAGTGTATCAAAAATATCAGATACTTGTATTTTATTTGGGTACTGCTGGTAAGTCTATGATTAACGTTCCTTTTTTTTTTTCAATTTAATAGTTTATAAATTTGATGCCCACTCCAAGTGTGTTTGTAATTATTTGAAATCTACTTTAAGTTGTAGGTACCGAATGAATTAGTTCTCACGGAAAAAAATATTTTTAAAGGTTAAGTTTATTGCTCTGAATTCAGTTTTTGATGCGATACCTAATTCGATTCGTGGATTCCACTACAAACGTTGACGTCTGAGAGGACAATCGAACTCCCAAACGGAACCTTAGAAGATGGATAAGACAACTAAACAAGTGAAATCTTTTTATAAGTTTTATGGGAAAAATTATGAAACAGCACATGATTTATATCATTTAAATGAAGAAGCATCATAAAAATATTGTAGCAGCTTTTTTTTTAGCCATTTTAACACAGTAACAACTTTCAAGCAAATCAAATAACATTAAACTACCAAAAGTGGAATATCTTTTTCCCTTATGTCACTAAGAAAACAGTTGAATGGTTAACGCTTTGGCCTTCGGTTCAACAGTTCATAGGTTGGATATTTAACTCGGGCGAATATATTTATAAAAGTTCGAGAATTTATTTTAAATAGCAGATTCTGGTTTAATTAGCTCTCTTGTGCAAACAAATAAATATCGAGGGACAAACAAACCAACTATTCCTTGATACTTATTCTGATATTTTAATAGGAACAGCAAAATATTTGGTACCAGCCTAGAATTTTGTAGAAGTTTGATCTCATAATCCAGCCGGTTCATTTGCTTGGAAAATGAGAATGATTTTAAAATTGAATCGAAGTTTCTACAAAGAAATTTCAGTTTGCGTTATCCAATATCAAAGAAAAAAATAAATGGTTAATTATTACTGAATATATGATTTGAAAAATTTGAGTACATAAAAAGTAATTAGATATATGAAAAGAAACCGTAAAAAAATTATGTAGATGTAAAAGCATCAATTTCTTTGATTTTTCGGTACGTTTTCCGGTTAATTTGCGATTTTTTAACATGATTACATAAGCATTAAAATGTAATAAATAATCAATTTTAACTTGTAATTTACAAATAATGCAATATAAATTTTGTTTAGAAATCTTTGCTATTGTTTGCATTCTTGCTTTATAAGTGAGTGAAGTATTTACCTGTCTTCTTCAGAAAGACTGATTAAATTCATTCGCTATACAGTAAATAAATATACTAAAATACAGCCATGAAAAAAGCCAGCAATTTTGAGATACAATACCATTCAAATAGGTGATTGTCAATAAAATAATTCACGTTTCAAGCTCCAATAGAATATTCTAAACTGACAAGATTATCAATATACAATCAGAGTTTAATTTTCATAACTCAAAAATTATTTATTTCATACTTTTATAAATTATAAATCTTACGAAATGGAAAAAAACTGTTCTTTATTTTCTTATTAAACATATTTCGATTAAAATAAAATATTTATATTTTTCAAATTTAGAATTATTTTATTACATAAACATTATAGATGTTTAAGTATGGATAGTTCTCATTTAAATGAGGAGCTTCAAGTCAATTAATGTAGCTTAAAATAAATATAAATTTATAGAATTCGAGAAGTTAATTATAAAAAATGGGGTTTGTTTGTTATTGTTTTTAAGTAATCTTTCATAAAATATATATATATATATATACGAAAATTCCCTAAAATTAGAAATAATAAATAAGTACTGCCAAATAAAGAGGAGAGAGTTTCAATAATTACAGCAATTCAATACAAAACTGTCAGATTTTACCTTTTGAAGTTACAGGATTTCTCTAAAGATAAATGCAGTGTTTGTTAACGCTATCTCTTATACTTCAACAGTGAAATGCAATGACAATGTAAACACTGGCAGATACACCCTCATGTTTTCAAATGACGTAAATCACGTGATACACCGGATGCTTACGATTGGAGGAGACTTTAAAGAAAGCGAGGCGTGGGGGATTGAAGAGACAGGAAATACACATTTTTTTTATTCTTTTGTTTCTTTAAGCGTGATGACTTCACCGTCTTTCGCGTTTCGTGGCCTATATTACGGAGTGATTCAGAAGCCTTTTAGTTGCTAAATTAACGTTTTAACTCTCTTGAAGCCATCGACAGTAGTTACACGACTTACTGTGAATGAGTCCTCATTAATTGTGACCTTATTTCTCTGCATGCTTTTAATTATAATATGACAAATTACTTCATTGAGTTCAAGCAAATGAATTTCCTAAGGTTTGAGATACGAGATGAAAATAAAAAAATAATATACCCTTTCCGTTTTATAAAATAAAATACAGTAGAATATAACTTCAATGAACTTCATAAGTGAGAAATAAGAGGAGTTCTAAAAAAAAAAAAAAAAAAAAAAAAAAAATTCCGTTGTAGGAAAGTTTTATCTAATTAAAATTAAACATTTGTGTGAATATACTCCTACTCTATCAATGTGTCTCTTAATCTACCTCAAAAAGCAATGTAAGATTCTATTATTTTTTTACTCACTTTATATTTTACTTTATTTATTTATTTATTATTATTATTTTTTTTTGCAATATTCATGGAAAGCAGAATTTAGATCCATTTTCTCTAGTTAAATTTTTTTGCTATAAATTTTATTTTTAAATATGCACATTATTAATTTAGAACTTTTGGAAATAATTTTTAATATGTAAAGGTAAAAGTTTAAGGATATCTGGATCATGACCAACAGTCGTAGTTATATCCAACACCCCCAAGACTGGTCTCATATTGGTGAGCTTCCATCTCTATCCTAGTCCTGCTGCAGGGGTTCTCCACTTGACACAAGGTACATCCACAATTGATCCTTTCATTGGCTTCATTGGAATGAAACGGCTGATTTCATGGCAAAGAGCGGAACTTTAATGACTTTAACATCTAATACTCTGTTTTAGGGGGGGGGGATATGCTTAACTGTCCGGACTACGATGGCTTCATCTTTGTTCACCTCATGATCGGTATGACGGTAAGACATCAGAAGATTCTGCCTCTTTTAAGGGTAGTCGCGTGTGCTGCTGACAGCAAAATCAAGACTCATCAGTGGACACTTGAAATATCGTGAATTTGACCAAGGAAACAAGATCTTCCCCATGAGCTGGAAATGAACATAACGCATTTTACTCTTGGTCATCCACTTACTTTTCTGCTTAGACCTTGAAAAAGAGAATTTGTTTGGAAGTCCTTTTCTTGTTTTTGACTTTTTGTTAGTTCACGATTACAAAGATCTGGTTTAGCCTATTGGCTAACCAGATAAAATAAGAAACAAAAACAACAAAAGTTTAAAAATATTTATAAAATTGCGATTTTAAGTTAAAATAAAAGTTATTAATAAAGGATGTTTACAGTATAAAAAAAATGATTTCAATGACTTATGAGCGGAAGTTAATTAGTTATAGTACTACTATCGGCCATATTAGAGAAGTGCTTATTAATATTTAGTAAGAAGAGCAAAATAAGATTAAAGGAACCAATTTTTTTTTATGGGTCACTGCCTCGAAACTGCTGCATTTTGCTGATTTCGTACGTATTGGTTTTGAAATTGAGGACATATTTTGCATTAATAACTAGAATAAAATCCATCAATTATTAACTTTTTAAATTACTGTAAACTCTAAAATGAATTAACCAAATTAACTTAGATTAATACCGAAAATCTATCACTTTGAGTTTCATTGTAAATCGCCAGATCAAGTGAAAATTAAATCTTTCATTTGGGTCTGCTTGATTTTTATAAAAGTGATATGAATTTTTACCTAAACTAAATAATAAAGGAAACAAATTATTTTATTCGCCCAATAAGACGCAATTTCGCATTTATTTTTATAATTTATCAATAATTTCTTTATTTTACAAATTATAAATTTGAGCTTTCAATTAGGGCTTCAATTTTCCATTTTAATTTATAAGATTTTCTAAAGTTACATTAAATTTGACTAAAAATACTGGATGGTATAAGTGAAAAATATGCACACACAAATAGTATAGTTATATAATAATAATAATACTATATATATATATATATATATATATATATATATATATATATATATATATATATATATATATATATATAATACACTATACTATTTGCAAACATTATAGTATATATTAATAAATATAGGATGTTCATATGTGGGATTAAAAAGGCTTATTTTATTTTTCAAAATAAGCATTTTTAACACCATGTGCGTACATTCTGTTCATACACAAATCCATATAATAATTGTTTTTTTTTTCGGTTTTATATAATAATGTATTTATCTTTTAACTATAAATATTTTTTTTCACGTTTGATGATTCAATGTAAGGAGAAATATTATTACTTTTATTTTGCACGTTCTTAGTTGTTAAATTCTGGCACATAAACTTTTATAGAAAGAATTTGTTTTTATTTTCGCTCCTAAATGTTCGAAAAAAAGATTAATTAAAATTTTCTTTTCAACGGCGGGCACTTGGGTGACGAGCCCTATGACACATCAAGACCAGAAACTGGTACACATTTGTCGTTACCCAGCGGGCACCTGTGAACCAAGTCACGGAGACGAGTAGCGCCATACCACCACAAACCCATTTATAGGGTGTTATTCATACATCATCACAGAAGAAAGGAAGTAACATCCATACCCGAACGGGGACTCGATCCCGTGACACACAGCTAAAGAGTCAGAAACGCAAACCAATCAGCCATCGATCGGTGCATTTAAACGTTTTGGTATTTAACAAAATATCAAAAGCTGAAAGTATCTAAATATTTTCAATCAGTTACAGAATTAATAAAAGCAATATATATATATATAAGATCTCTTTTTTAAGGTAGATAATTTTATTTGTAAAAATATTTATAAATATATTGCTTAAACCATTTCACAGTTTTTCAATATTTTAAAAAGAATTTCGAAAATCAGCTATGAAATTTACATGCATGATTGCTCTTTTGGAAAGTGAAAATCTTGTAAGTTTTGATATTATAGACCAAAATTGAAGTTAAATTGTATAAACATGTGAGTGTGCTATCATTTATAATAATAGCTATTTTATAAACTTCTCTCAGCTTTCTGATCTTTATTAACATCCTACAATATTTATTAACACAAGTATATAATATATTCCTCGGTTTATCTTTTATTCTTCTTCACAAGGAGAGTTGGGATGAATTCATTTTGGCATAATGCCATTCTCTTTATTATTTGCACCTGATAAACCACTACTACACTTATTTCCGCATTCTTTAGGTAGTTAGGGTTGTTTAACGCACACATCTAATCTATAAAATTATTCACTAAAAGACAATTGAGTTGCAAAATATTTAATTTTTGTGAAGGAGGGTTGAAGTTACGAATAAAGAGTTTTTTTCATAGTTACTTTAAATTTAACCAAGGAGATAATCTTATAAAAAAAATAGAATGAATTTAATTCAATTAGGACTTATTTCATTACCATAAAATATGCAAATTTTCTTCTTGAAATAAGCTTATATTAAATTACAAGCAAACTAATTATTAGAAAATATAATTTTGTACATGTATTCATCGGTTCTAATTCAGCGTTGAAAAAGGAAATGTCTGTATAAAAAATGTTCTTCATATATTATTTCTTTATTGAAAGTTGAATAATATTACGATGCAAATCTGTTGGCAGATTTCGATTTCAGGTAAAAAGAAAAAATTTAAATAATATTCCGTTTAAGCATTCACTTAGTATTTCGACGTATAAAGCATGATGTCTACATCTTGAGTTTTAAAGAAGAAAACACTCGGTAAACTTATCGAAATAAAGAAAGTATCTCTTAAATATGTAAAAAATAGGAAAATTGTTCCTCAAATAGATCAAAATCAGGGCAATGGCAATGAACGCAACTAATTTAATCTAATTCAACTTCTTTAATTGTGAGTAGTGTTAGTAGAGGTAAAGAGACAATAGATTAACTTTTTCAAATTAGTGTCATTTTTTTATAACTAGGAAGTATTCGCTTTATTTTTAAGATTATATATATTTATTTTAAGACCCAAAATTTTTACCCATGATCTATAATCTCACTTACTTAAAAATTAGATTAGTTAAAATTATGTTAAGAATTTCAAATATTTTATTAGCTATGAGAAAAGAAGATTTGAGAAGACATTTTTTAATTGTTTCGTTCAATCATTTTATTGCTTCCATACTCAATTTATAGAATATATTTTATTAAAATAATGCACTTGTAGTAGTTTTTTATGTGTATAAAACTACATTTTTGATACTTTGAAGATAAACTTTTTTTTTTAATTCTATTTTGTAATATATATATATATATATATATATATATATATATATATATATATATATATATATATATAAATTTCGGTCAATAAGATTTCTTTGTAATATGTATAAAACATTTTCAGCATATTTTGCTGAGATGACAGTGTCTATCCACAAAGTCCGTTGCCAGCGATCATGTTCTTAGTGCAAACGAGAGGAAATTGTGTTGCTTTCAGAAGAAAGTTCGTTATCCCCGAACACCCGTCACAGAAGGCTTCCAGAGGACAGAAGAGAACGTACCACGGGGCGAAGAAATATCCGATTGGATAGCCAATAAATATGAGGATGAAGAACCACATAATAGAGAACAAGCACTTGCACATCTTTGCTCTGGAATAAATAGACATAAATATAACTCTAAAATAAATAGACGTATTTTTACTATATAAAACATTTATCTAAACAATTACTCTTCTAAATTTCCTTTATATACAATCCGAATAAAATTTTAATGTTACCACAAAATTTTGAACAAAAATTAGAAGAATGAAAGAGTTTTAATTATTAAAGTTGATTTCTAAGAAGAGTCGCACACGCAACAAACAGGAATATGAGATGTCCGGGTCATGGTATGATCAATCTGGATAGATGGACTTCTTGGAAGGTAAGATCCGTTAAGGAATCAGGCTCACGTAATTCAATATTCTTGACTAAATATTTATCTACAAATTTACAGGATTATTTACAAGAACTGTCATCAATTGTAGGCTCCAGGAAAACTGGTGAACTCCTCACTTTCTGGAACATTCGCTGCACTTTAGATTGGAGAAAAACTCCTCGCTGGTACTGTGGACCAGACTCCTAAATTCCATCCTCGGGAAACAGTCCCGGACAATCACTCGATAAGGTTGAATGTATCTTCTCCAGACAATACTTGGAGCATTCAAGTAGTCAAAACCCGAGGTCTGGTGTCAGTCTCTGTGATCTCGATTCTTTCCCATGCTCTTTGTTCCGTCGCTGGGACTTGTTCGCTCCGGGAACTGTTTGAGAGAAATATCAGGAACACCACACGTATGCTGAAGCTCCCCTTCACCCCCACAAGGGCCTGCTATTTATATACAAACTTTCCCCCAACATCTAGCCTCCAGTAATCTCCAGATCCATCTTCTAATGTCACTTTTCGACTTCTATTTCCAGCCACTCCACCGATTTGAATCAGAAAGAATGAAAAGACAATAAATTCTTCGAAAACACCTGGTCCATTCACCAAGTGATTTCAGTCCAATTTAAAAAATTATATTTGTCATGAAGGACTTAATGGTCCTTCACGAATCCTGTTTGCCGTTCCCACATCATCTTCCAATCAGAACTAATTGACTGTTTTTGGGTACTATATTGTTCTTGGGATTCAAACGTGGGAAATCAAACTCATTTACAGCTGCAAAGGTGTTAACATCCATTGAAAGTCTGGAAGTAACTTGGGGGCTTAAAGCAATAACGGGGACGTTATAATGGATAAAGGAAAATGCTAAAGCCTCTAAACGTTAGGAGAGGTGGAACCCTCAAAAGCAGAGGACTAGCCTTCAGTTGCTCCACGTCCCCCCAACTCATGACTGGTATGGTGGCAGGCAACCAGGGGACTCTACCCCTTTTAAGAGTAGTCGTGTGCAGCAGACAGACTTATCAAGACTAATAAGTGAACACTCGAAATATCTTAAAATTAACCAAGGAAGCAAGATTTTTGTTTGCAGAAAATGCAATAGCATGCATTTAAACACTGCTCATCTAATTTCCTGCTTCAGGCTCGTAAAAGAGGACTTGTTTCAAAGTCCTTTTCTTGATTTAGACTTTTCATTTGTTCTCGGTCTCATGAATCTAGTTTAGCCTATTGGCTAACCAGATAGAATAAGAAACAACAACGACACAAAGAGGAATAATACCTATCTAATTCTCAGCATATATAGGAAGTTAGTATTTTATATTGGGTAAAAAGCTTAAAGTCATCGATAATTTTTAATAATAAATGCATATATTGTCTTAAATATAAGTGGAATTGCTGAGATCGCGACAATTCTTCTGCTTGCAAATTTTATTCATTTTTATTGGGTCTTAGAAGTTTTTTTCTTTCTTTTTTTTGAATGTGTAAGGTACAGTAGGAACTTAACTGTATAAAAATATTAAAACAGAAAGAACAATTACAGATATCACTCGCTTTTCTTCGGCATTCATCACGTTGTTATTTTATTACAATGTAAACAAGTGAGAGATAAAATTTGATATAATAATAAGACTACGTTCTTCGAAGTGGAAGGTCTTAAGTTTGATCTCAACATTGTTGACCAAACGGAAATTGGTATAGTGCCGTTGTTTTCTAAGTGCATATCTTCTGAATGGGTAATTGGGTACTTTTTAAGTTTCCTCTTTCACAACACATCAATAGAGCTCGTTACCAATAAAAATTCATCTCACAAGGAAATATTTAGACTGTGCATGTTAAAAAGCCTTACAATTCAGCAATTAAGTTGTCAAATGGAAAAAAATTATGGTCTCAATATGCTTTAATGGCAAGACCCTGCTTTTCAAAAGTGAAGGTTCCAGATTCTAGTCTCAGAAATTCTGGAGTTCAGAGGATTTCTAATTTTCTTCCCTTGGGACCCACTAGTTATAAGAGTTTTTCCTAAAAATTAAAATTTTGGCGAATTTTTAAATGCTTTACAACATTTTTTGGCTATGTCTCTCTCTCTCATTTATGCAACCTCATTGAAAACATTACTTACCGCGACTCAGCAGTAGGACTATGCTTTTCAAAATAGAAAGTTTTGGATACAATATCAGTCATTGTTGAAAGACGAAGTTGGATTACAGATAAAATAAATGCTCAAATATTTTTTTAACGGTTTCTACGGTTTAGTTGAGAATTTTAAAAAATATGTAATTAAATGTCTTTAGATGTTCGTTACGACATGTAGAATGAGAAAAAATTGAAATTTGCCAATAAATCGCCGAAAATGTATGTTTGTTCAACAAAAGGTTGTTTCCACAGAAAATCAATATTTAATTTTGTAGTCAAGCTTGTACCATACATACAGATATGGTTGCAAGGAATATTGGTAAAACTATTCAGCCCCTACGTGGTACGAAAGATTACACAATAACAATATGAACAACCAGATACCATGAGTTTGTATTTTTCCATACGTTGTCTAGAGGGGCGTGAATAAAATGGTATTCCAATATGGAAATAATTGGATACTTGATTGAAGAAAGCTTTCAATCTACTAGACTAACAGGCGAGTGTTTAGAGCTTAGTTGAGAATTGCTCTGGACTTTACGGCAAAAATGTAAGCTTTAAGAATACAATGGCCCAGAACATCATCGTACATTCAAGCATGTCGAAATAGAAGCAATATGATATGAGTAAAGATTTAGACTAGTTATTGAGACACTCTCACTTTATTTAGATTTTTAGTTTCATTTGTTCCCTGCTCTACGGTCACAATTTTGTACACCAGAATAAATTCGATTGCGTAGACTGGTTAATTTGTTTATCGTTTTACAATAACTTTTGGCACACTTTTTTAAAAAATTTTGGGAGTTAATATGACCTCTATTTACAACTTAATATTTCAAAT
This sequence comes from Latrodectus elegans, assembly GCA_030067965.1. Lineage (NCBI taxonomy): Eukaryota > Metazoa > Arthropoda > Arachnida > Araneae > Theridiidae > Latrodectus > Latrodectus elegans. The sequence goes on along the minus strand of CM057814.1, from coordinate 66,496,793 downwards.
CACTAGCAATATCTTACGAGCTGTTAAGCCAAAGTCCAGAACCACCAGCTTCCATCTGGACATGGAATAAGAGGAAAGTTGTATTGTAAAATAGTACAATCCGTTGCAAAAAAACAATATGCAGCAATTTGTTCTATTTTCGCTCAAATGGGTAACTGTCCAGAATTGCTATCATTGATAACTATCTGCTGATGAAAAGATAATGCGTTAAAGAACTTAAATTCACCTAATCTAAATCCCAATAAAATACCCTTGATTGACCTGTACTCATCATTCCTCATGGCCAGTTATTCTCGGATTCAAAAACTAATCTACATGAGGTATAAAGCTCACTTTACGGTGATTGTTAGGTTAAGTAGCGTTCGTTTAACCTTAATATAAGCATGAATAAAGCGATTGATCATTCTAAATTTCCTTTGGTTAGCCAGATTTTTACATGATACCATTTTATAAATTCTGGGATTTGAATATTGTTTTCATCTTTATACTTGTTTTATAATGCTTTTCATGAATAAATGAGATTTTTTTCACCTCATTTCTTGTTTATAAAAGCAATACTTTTCTATTTTGCCATTTTATAACGAATCTTCAAATACAATCACATCTTTTAATATGACAACTGCTTTCTTTGATTTCAAATTCATTACATTGTGATACCATGAGTCAAAGAAGGAATTTTGAAATTTTAGATACCTATTCTAAGCAATAATATAAAAAATTTAAGCACAAATTGCTGAAAAAGAGATGGGATATAACTACTGGAAAAGTTAAAATAAACTAATGCATTCGTTTTTCTTATCCTCATCATCTTTTTTTTTAGTTTCATTTAAGTCCTGATGTTAAAAGAAAGGATTGTGAATTTCGAATTCGCGAATTATATTGATGCTCTTTTATCAAGTTTGAAGTAAGAAAAATATTTCTTTTTTATTTAAAGCTTTAATATCATTTTTAAAAAAAATTGTCAAGTTTTAGTTTAAAACTGAAACGATGGAAATTTTATTGAAAAAAAAAAAATTTATTCATGAAAAAAGTAATTTATGACATGCTCATTAAAAAGGATACAGCATTATTTCTTTAATACAATTGTAGTAATCATTTCACGGTGGTTAAAATTTTAATTAATTTATTAGTATCACAGTTACAGGATATCAACTTGATGAGTTTTTAGTGTCATTTTATGAACATGTTCCAGTCCCCTCCCTTCTCTCTCGCTCGTTTTCTTAGTGCTTCCATAGACAATTCTCTTTTAAAGTTTATTTTTATGCTGCGTATGTGAACTTCAATTGATGTAAGAAATTATTTAATGACCTTTATTAATCTATTACTATTCAACTAAAATGATTTTACAATACAAACTTAACTTTTTAAGCTCAATTTTCGATTTGAAAGAGAATTATTTATCCAGTGATATCAACTTGCAATTACGGTGTGAAGCAATCATTGCAGTGGCATATCCCATAATTAGGAAGACCTGCTTGTTGTTCTTCCTCTTTGACATACCATCAATTCAATAATATGAGTTCAATAAAATCTTTTTTATTTGATTCCATGTTTTTTTTGATACTACATGCATTGCATTCACTTTTGTCCATTAGGCTCTCGTTATTGTATTAAGTACAAAATGCTGTCTCGCATACCTGAATTTTATGTGCCTCAAGAGATTTATCATGGAGCCATGACAAAAAAATTTGTTTTTTATGTTTTGCCCACCAATGTAAATAGTAGACATGATAAGTTTCTGTTTTTTATTTATTTATTTATTTTTTTTTTGGTTCATTTTTTAACTCTCTGAATTTTTTTTTAATGTACCACAATTTTTTTTAAAACGCACTTTGTTTTTCTAGTAAGGTATTTCCGGGTTCATGTGCTTATGAAAAATTATCCGTATTAAAATATATATATATATATATATATATATATATATATATAATACACAGGTTTATTCAACAATTATAAGTTTACGTTTAAACGAATAGATTTACTCCAAAAAGTAAAAAACATTTTTTTTGTTTTAGAAATTAAAATATTTTTGTCGTTATTATCGTGATTTAATAAATCAATTTTTTTAGATTTTCCATCATAAATGATTACTTATTATTACATATTTATAATTTTCATTCATGCAGGATAATTTTATTATTTTTATTTCATATAGGATGTAAAAACAATATCTTTCTTTCCTTCTCTTTTTGAAAAAAAATTCTCTTCTTTTCGAAGTTTAGCCTGTTAGCATCTTGTATTATCACTCTTCTAGTTAATTTAAAATCCTTGGAGTGTAAAATACAGGATATAATTAGCTTTTCTTTCGGATTTATTTTAATTATCGTTAAAAACCTAAACGTCACGTATGAATTAAGTTATGAATTTGCTTTCATTCATCAACAAAATCAAGTTTTCTGCAGTATGCCAAGATTATATTATTCTGACTGCTCCAAATAAAATAGTTACAAAGTACAATGTTAATCCTTAATTTATAAAATTGCTAATCAAATAATGGTTATTTCTTTCATTAAGAAAGCTTCCTAAGAAGCTTCATTAAAATTTTAAATTTATATTTTTTGCCTATTTCTTAAGGTTATATCTTACAGCTTTATAAAAATAAATATACAGTGTAATTTATTTCAATTTCCTATGATTGTAAATGATATTCATACATTAGATAATATATTACAAGCACTAAAAAATTTTGAAAAATCTAACGATAAGAGAATAACTTATTTGATTTGTGAGAGTTTTACTTAACTTCTACAAATATTTTACTCAAAAATTGTTGCAAAAAATTAATGATGATTTAATAAATAAAAAACTCTTTAATTCAAAATCAAAAAGAAAATTACAAACATTAAGAAAATAAAGAAAATTATATAAATTTCAGAATTTTTTTTTTTTTAGATAAATATAATTATTAAATTGATGCACATAAGCTTACATCGTTATTTATATTTTTCTTATTTCAAGAAATTATTTTGTAAATCAAAACAAATTAATTACATCTTGCTACTAATTTATGATACATTTTAATGTGGAATTGAAGTGTATAATAAGGTTATTTTAGGCATATTGTTGTCGTCTTTACTCTATTTTTATTACCTGAGCAAGTTTTAAATTTTGCTATTTCAATGTGATATTTAAAGAGAAAATGATGCAATAAAACAAATGTTTCATTTACTCCAGTTATTTGTATAATGGAAAATGTGAATGTTTTTATATGACCCCAAATTTAATTAATTTTATTTTATATAATTGATATTAATGATTTAACATATGCCTATATATTCAATACTTATACACCAAGTCATGTTGGTATTATCAGATTAAATCATACAAATTATGATTAATTAAATGATCATAGTGAAAAACTTTAAAATGCACAATACTGGCCATTAAAATTGCTACACCAGGAAGAAATGCAGATAACAAAATGATATTTATTGGACAAATATATTATACTAGAAATAACAAGTGAATAAATTTTCAAAAAATTTGGCTGGATATATATATATATATATATATATATATATATATATATATATATATATATATATATATATATATATATATATATATATATATATATATAGATCTTGAGAAATCAGTACCCAGAACAACCACCTCTGGCAGTAATAACAGAAGTTATACGCCTGGGCATTGAGTCAAACAGAGATTGGATTGCATGTACAGGTACAAATGCCCATGCAGCTTCAACACGATGCCACATCTCATCAACCGTTGTGACTGGCGTTTGGTGACGAGCCAGTCGCTCGGCAACCATTGACCAGACGTTTTCTATTGGTGAAAGATCTGGAGAACGTGTAGGCAGCCGAACATGTTCCGTATCAAGGAAGGTCCGTACAATACCAGCAACATGCGGTCGGGCATTATCCTGCTGAAACGTAGGGTTTCGCAGGGCTCGAATAAAGGGTAGAGCGACGGGTCGTAACACACCAGAAATGTAACGTGCACTGTTCAAAGCACCGTCAATGCGAACAAGAGGTGACCGAGACGTGTATCCAATGGCACCCTATACCATCACGCCAGGTGATGGGCCAGTATGACGATGACTAATGCACGCTGCCAGTGTGCGTTCACCACGATGCCGCCAAACACGGTTGCGACCATCATGATGCTGTACACAGAACCTGGATTCATCTGAAAAGATGACGTCTCGCCATTCGTGCGCCCAAGTTCATCGTTGATCACACCATTGAAAAGCGCTTTTCAATGGTGTGATCAACGACGAACACACACACTCTATGACGCAGCGTCAAGGGAAGCCGCAGCCATGGTCTCCGAGCTGAGAGTTCATGCTGCTGCAAACGTCGAACTGTTCGTGCAGACACTTGTCTTCCAAACGACCCCGTTTCTTGACTCACGGCTCGTGACGTGGTTGCACCACCCATTACGGCCATGCGGATAATAGGCCTGTCTTCTCGGCTGCTAGTGATAGGTGGCCGTTGAGTCCCGCATGGCGTTCCGTATTACCGTCCTGAACCCATCGATTCCATATTCTGCTAACAGTCATGGATCTCGACCGACGCGAGCAGCAATACTGCGATAAGATAAACCGCAATCCCGTTACGCTACAATTCGACTTTTATCAAAGTCAGAAACGTTCTGGTACGCATTTTTCCTTCTTACACGAGGCATCACAACAACTTTTCACCAGGCAACTACGTTCAAATGCAATTTGTGTATGAGGAACCGGCTGAACAATTTCCTCATTTAAACACAATGTAGGTGTCGCTACTGGTGCTTGCTTTGTTTGAATACGCTGAAAAGCTAATCATTTGCATATCACAGCACCTTCTTCCTTTCGTATAAATTTCACGTCTGAAGCATGTCGCCTTCTTGGTGTAGCAATTTTAATGGCCAGTAGTGTAAAATCATTGTGTTATGTGATATCATAATGAGTTTATTTTGAATCAGGAGAAAAATGTAGCAAGAATATATTTCAAATATTATTCTAATTATTTCATAATTTTTTTCTATAAAACTACAAATAATGGTTAATTGATTAAAAAAAATTATAAAATTGGAAATTTAGAAAAAAATCAAATGATATAAAATGCATAAACATTTTTTTATAATTATTAAAAATATTTTTTTTTTGGCCTAAGAATTACAAATTTAATTGTTAAACTAATGTTTTAGATATATATTTCTCTCTCTTATTTTCTAATCACTTAGTTTGGCAAATTAAGTACTTTGTTTCGTTCAATTCTAACATTTTTATGAGTGTACTATTATAATAAACTGAAACATTTTTTTTAAAGAATTTAATCATTTAAATAAAGGAATGATCTTGGAAAAAAAAGTTTGTTCAGTTTTTATTTTATTTATTGCAATTATTTAGTTCAGATCTTTTAACACAAATGTTAAAATTTTCCAAACAATTATCAAGCACAGATTTATCTGATAAGTACATAATTACCTGTTAGGTAATTCAAATAAATTTAACTTTTGTCGTAATACTTTGTAAAAAAGGAGTTATTTTGATCGCCATAAAGAACATGAAGCAACCAGCCTCAGTTGGATGACTCATCATACCGGTGCGCAGGACTTATGGGTGTTGTTCCAGCTCTCCAAAGATTATTTTTTGATGCGTTAATATGTAAGTAGAATTCTTAATGATTGGCCGGTTATATGTAAAACGGTAAATAACTGTGTACCACACACATATCAGGAACTTAAAAGTATTGCACAGGCTTACATATCAATTGGAGATTAAATTAAGGGATATCTTCATTTCTTATTGTTACATCAAAATTTTATTTAGAAAATAAATCAAGTTGTTGATATTATCAAAGAAAGAAACCGAAATCATGTCAAAAATTAGATTGACTCATTGTATGCAGTTGAGCAATTATTTTATCAAATCGCCACACTGACCTTTACTTTATTTCATAAGGTATTCTAGAAACAGGATAATGTTCGACACACACAGAAAGAGGTGTCAATTGAGAATTTCAATAGACTTTATGACCAGAGGGATTTCCTTACATCTTTGGGGTGTTAAAATACCTTAAAGAACTGTTGTATTTAAACTATACCAAACGTTTAGGTGTTTTCTAAGTTCCTTGATATAATGGTAGACTTCAGGATATAGTTGATTTAATAAATACTACGATAATGAATGTGAAGCTTTCATGGACACGCATATTTAGCTGTAGAGATTGTAATATTATACATAGTAAAAATGATCTCCTCTTACTATTATAATACTACTCTTGTGTGTTTTGAGTTTTCAAATACAAAATAAAGGTATCGTTTTTCCTTTAGAACTTCTCTGGTATTTCATTTCATACTAATATTATTTAGCCAAGGTTTCTTCAAAAATATTTTAGCAATTCAAATTAACAGCAATTCATTTCACTTAATAATATTTCAAAAAATAATTATCGCCATTTTTTTTTCTGTCTTTTCATTTCTCAAAACTTAGAGAGTCATTTACCTAAGAGTTCTTCATCAAAATATTTTGACACCGCGTTGTGGACTACTTAACGGCTTAAGGATGGTGTAAGGTATTTTAATAAACATAGTAGGAGAACCTTTCCTAAATAGTGGGCCACAGTCACATGTCACAAGGGAGGAAATTCGGAAAACTCCTAAGCACCCACCCCGATAGGTCAGCATACAGAAAGCAGAGACGCGATATCCATTTCCCTTTTTTCCAACAGTGGCTAGGATTGAGCCCAGGAGCTTTCGATTTGAAGAAGTTCACCATAACACTTAACTAGAGATTAAAAATATTGTAAAACTACTTTTTTTTCAGAAAAACTATTTCATAAATCGAATTAACCAAGGTGATAGTAGAATCACTAGCATTTTGGTAATTTATTTAGAAATTCAAATAATCGATTTTCATCTCAAATGAGGATACTTATAGTGGTTCGGATATTATTTTAATACATAAATCCCAGTCAAATTCACGTTCGTGTGTACTAAGAGACCCATACATCGATAAATTAAATTGAAAATCAAAATTTTTACTTTAAAAATAAATGTTTAAATTGAAGTTTTTATATAAATGTAGATGTGCATATATAAATTGGAAAAATACACATAATTAGTGATTATTTAAATCTATTTCCTTACACCATTTTTAAAAATGTAATGTTGATAAATTAATTCATTCAAAATTAGTAGTACCTTTTATCATGCTAGATCAAGTCATTAAATTTCTTGTGAGAAATATGTATGTGTACGATATAAATAATTTCAAAACAATTTTTATATTTTCCAAATAAGATGTTTGCAAATGATTTTTTTTTAATACTTTTTTAATGATATTTTCAACCTACTTTTTCTATCCATTTAAATGTCATCGCTCTTTTGGTACTTTTAAAGAACCTCTAAAGGAACACTAATAGCTACTTTTTAAAATACTATAATGAACTTGATTAAAAACTTAAATTACAATAAGAACACAATTGCACATATAAAAAACAATCCAAGCTTACCTTTGAAAATGCTTATTTTAAACGCAAAATGGATGAAGTTTAAGATTAGAACTTTGTGAATGACTTTAAAATAGTAACTTGCTTTGGAGATTTTTACTTAACAGACTTTATCATTTTTTCCTGATAAAAAATTATCTAATGAAAACAAAATAGAATGAAAAATTATGTAATAGAGTTTCTACTTCAAAAGTAAAATCTTGATACCAATAACATTGCATTAGTCATTTTTTTTTTAGAAAGTACGAATATTAATTTTTTTTTTCATATATAATGTTCGTTAAAAAAAATGTATTAGAGGAAAAGAAAGAAAAAGAGTAAAAAATTCCCCTGAAAGTAGTTTAACTATTTTAGAAAAAAAAAATGAGTGGAGGTGCTTTATTTTTAAAGACAGTCATGTATTGCAGATAACTTTATCAAGACTCATATAAGTTGCCGCCTGAAACTTGTTGGATTTGATCAAAGAAACAAAATCTTCCCCATATATAGGAAATGCAACATCACACATTTTACCCCTGATCATCTGTTTTCCTGCTTAAGACTAGAAAAAAAAAGGACTTCTTCAAAGTCTTCTTCATATTTTCAACTTTCTATCTATTCATTGTTTCATAGACTTTGCTTTACCTAAGAGAGTTAACCAGATACAATAAGAAACAATAAAGCTGTTTTATAATCTAAGAAAACTATTATGTGTACATCAATCAATCATCAATACGATGGTTCTTGCACAGGATTAGGATAATCTTCTACACACGAGTCAGCACAGCGACACTTTTACATATAGTATGCGCTTTCTTTTTAACCGGCTCAGCGTCTACGACGTATCTGATACGTCACAACAAACTGGTCAATCAGGGACCGGCGACGGTAGAGATCCGTCAGAACTTTCCTGCCCCAAAGCGGCCAGTGACGTATCTTTACACCCTAAAAGCGGTCACGACGTATATGTTCGCATGATAAAAACCAATTCCTTTTTCTTTCCTCCTATTGGGTGGATTGATGGATCGGTCTTAATTAATCAAATCCCACTCCTTTAAGTCTTTTCTTTGAAAACTAAAATTGAAACTGATTTTCACGCCAAAATATTTGAAACGTTGATTACTTTCACCAAGATTCAATCAACTCTAAAACTTAATAATCTTTGAATTTGCTATTTTTGAAATGAAATACAAGTTTATGTAATAAATATTATTTATAATTTTTAAGATAATTAAGTAAGGTGATTTTATTACCACAAAAATTTAAAATTTTTGTGTACTTTTCAATTAGTTTCAGCTATATAACGCTAACTTCCTTTCCTAAGTTTTGTACATTTTCCTTCTTTTCTTAATTACTTACTTTATTTTAGTTAATTTATATAGTTTTTATTATTTTTGTTTTTATTTTACAAACTAGTTGTGATTGAGGAAAACGAATAAATTACGTAAATAATAATTATTTAATTTCCGTTGAAAGAGATTTTGCCTGTTTTAGTAAAATCGATGAATTTTCTTATTTGTCTTAAGTTCTAATCACTCAAATTTATTTAATTTATAGTTTTATTTTTGTGTATTAGGAAAAAATACGGAATAAGTTTACTGCATGTTTCATTATCAGTTTAATTTCTTTTACTATGCATTTGAAGTATTGCTAACAAAAAAAAAAAAAAAAAAAAAAAAAAACAGAAGTATCATTTTAAGACAATTAATGACACATGTAGTTATCTAAATTGGAGGCGATAAAATTATATTTATATTTTGCCTATCATTTCCTTTTAAAGAAATATAATATATATTGAAACTAAAATAGCTCAACAATATTAATTGTTACCCTAAAGTCATTATTTTACTATATCAATATTAATTAGTGCTATATTTTAATATTTGATTATAATATATAAATATGAATAGAAATTTTCTCTTATAAAAAATTGAAATCACGGTATTTCTGACATTATCTCTACCCTGCTTTGAAAGTCATTTTAATATTTTTTATTTAATTTCTTGTATATATTTATTATAACTTTTTTATATGTTGTAAGAATAATATTTTGAAAAATAAATATTCTGTAATGAAAATTTACATTACCTTTAAAACAATTAAATTTATTAATTTAATTCATCAAATTTTTAAACAATAAATAGTTTTCCAGCAAAATAAGTGAATATCTAAAGATTGATTAAAATCTTTATGTCGAAAAAAAAAAAAAAAAGTTTTTTATACACTTTAGAAGGTATTCTTTTCAAATGGTGTATTAATAGTTAGTTGAAATCGCAATCATACTACACGCAAAAATTAAACTTTAAATTTACAGAAAATAATTATTTTATTATAAAATAATTATCACTAAAACGATTAAAAGTAGATATAAAAATATATTTTTAAACCTGATAATCTTAACCTCAGAAATTCTTGTTAAAAAATTGTTATTTACCTAAATTATTCTTATTTGAATAAAAAATGTAATCCATTACGTCTACCTTTAAAACACAGAATGGTATATTCTATAAATGGTTGATTGTGTCATTAAAATCTAAAAAGTATTAATCAGCGTATTATATGTTTCGAACAAATTTTTTTCACAAGAATTAAAGTTATGAAAACAAAAACTTTCATTTTAACGCAAAAACATCTGAATGAAAAAGTTTAAAAAATAGGACCAGAAATCATGGAATGCTTAAATTAAGTTTTGTTAATGCATAGTTAGTTTTAATAATTTTAATTAATGCAGATTAAAATAACAAGATTTAGACAGCAAGAAAAAAGTTTACTTTGATAAAAAGAACGAAATTGATTATAGAAATTACAGAAATAAATTGCAGTTCAAAATTAAATACAGACACATCCAAACAAATTAGTTGTTCAAATCATGCAATAAGTATTTCCTATTTTCTTAAAATACATATAAATAAAATAGTTTTTATTTAGTTTAAAATAACATATTATTACAATATTTAAATTGCTATTTTTTCTGAAAGTCTCATGTTATTTTTTTTTGAGTAAAAAATAAACTGTATCAAAAAATTTAAACATATTAATATACTGTATTAAATAATTAACAGTCAGGGCACACAACTATATAGTATATAAGTAATAATGAAGATCTACAAACTTATATATATAATATTGGAAACGGTCTCAATATTGAATATCATCGTTAAAGCTTGTAAAACTGATTAATTTAGAATTACAGACATGCTCTGAATTTCTAAGAAAGAAAGTAAAATTCTTTCCTTACAAAAGCGTAACTTTTCCGACTTAAATAAATTTGTGAACATCAACGTTTTTCTAAATTAATGTTAGATATATTAAATAGTTTAAAAACAAATGTTAATAACAGTTTTTTTTTTAAATGTTCAAGTCTTTTAAAATATATTCTTTCAATTTAAAAAATAATTACTTTTTCAATTTCCATAATTTTTTCAATTTTTATTCTTGATGTATGAATTTGTAATATTCAGTATGATAAAATGCTAAGGCTGCGTCAGCACAGGGTTTGCAATAAAATTTATCGCTTGCTCGCCCCTTACTTATATATAAATACAATGTTTTTTTTTATAAAGTTTATATCAATAGGGATTCCAGCAATATTATGTGATTTGTTAAGCAAAATTTGTTTATCAATTAGTTTCTATCATATTGCTTTATTATTATGCAACGAAAAAAATTTTAGCTGCTAATGTATTCAAACATTTTTCACTTAATTATTACTCATTGGATCTCCTTAAAACATTATGAAATTAAGGATAATAGTAAGCTGAATATTAAAAGAGGGGGGTCTTATGTTTATTTTCTCTACAATTTTTATAAATATTCCACTGTACTATATCAGTTTATTGCCCGCATATATGTCAGGAATTCGTTTCAAGGAAGATAACTCATCACACATGTGACTTCTTGTATAATTAGGGATATTCCCATTTAGTTACGGAAGAAATGAGAGGAGTTGTTAATTTATATAGAGAATGCATGATGATTATTCTCGTTGAAGTAGATCGATGAGAAACTGGCTTTTCACCTTGATTCATTATCTACAATCTCATTTAGAAGTGTCAAATTTATATTTTAAAGAAAAGGGATTGTGACACTGAAGATAAAGTTCCTCTTTTAACTTCGGTTGATGTATTTTTTTCGGAATCCAAAAACTCTAGAATATAATTCTCAATTAAAATTCGAATTTTTAATTAAGAGACTGCGTGTATTCTCGTATACAAAATCTCTTTAATTGAGACTGTATAAAAATTTTGTGCAATCGTATTATTATGTTACGCTTGGAAACCTTTCTATAAAAATACTATTTTATAATGAAAGAAAAATGACTTTTTTCTTAGTATATTACTTTAAGTTAATTGAAACTTAAGTCAATAGGAAGCAACTCATTATAATTTTATAATTTTTCTTCGTATAAATCTGGTGCTTCTTCCAAATTATTAAAAATTTTACTTTTAATTATATGTAAATTTCAATTCACATACGCTAGAAAAATATATATATAACTCAAATATTGCACATAGTATACTCAAATCTTTCTATACTGGAAATAAGTTGACCGTAAATCCTTAAACTACTTAGTACATGCACTAAAATTTAACCAATCCGATTAACCAATAAAATAAATTTTTATGGACTTTTTTTCTAAGAAATATCACAAGCGATATTTTATCTAAGGTTGTCCAGTTTCACACACAAATTGAGAAAAAAACCAATTTAGCCTATAGTTTGTATAGTCTGTGCCTAAGCACTTTTAAATAAAATAAAAAAAAAATCGAAATTATCTGTCAAACAGAGCATAAAGATTTTTTTGGCTGTGTAAAATTTAAAAAAATTTTAATTTGCTAATAAATAAAATATTTGTTAATAAATTCATGATTAATTTAGATTGTTAAGTTCTAAAAATGCATAAATAGGGGAAATCAAATTTTCTGTGGATGCAGCAGATATTTTAATACTAATAAGATTTAAAAATATTTACTATAATTAAGTAGATAATTATTAATTGTCTATTTCAGTAACTTTTAAAATGAAATCAATATGAGAGAATAAAGTTGCTTATAAAGTACAATACTAAAAAAATTTTATCTTTCAATTATTTCATTTGTTCACCTTCATGATAATCCTTAAATTAAAAAATAGCATCTTATTTTTCAAGTCACCATATGATCTATCAAAGTGTTTAACTTTCAAAATTGATTTCCTGATGAAAGTAAATAACTACGGCAATAAATTAATAAAATGTAGAATGCTTTGTAAATTTTCAAAAAAAAGTTGTCACATTAAAAAAAAAAAAAAAAATCCTTAGTGCTTGTGATTTAGATTAGTTTTCTACTGCACCTGATTGCTCCATAATGTAATTTCATTTAATGAAAAGAAATACACTAAATATTTAAAAAAAAAAAAAAAAAAAAAAAAAAAAAAAAAAATGCTTTTTACGCACAGTCAATCTTTCGTTCATCACTTCAAATTATTTTTGAATTTAAAACACAACTTTTTTAATTTAAGAAAAATCTTTTGCTAAGAACACCTAAATCACATTTTAAATATAAAAAGGAAAAAAAATATATAAATAGCAAACGATCTTATGATATTTCTTTAGGATGTAAACATCGTAAGAAACATCAAAATTAAGAAATTAATAAATCAGCAAATTAGGTCGGCAGGGTTAAAATCTGATGAATTTTATTTATACAGAATAGCCAGAATGTGAGTTGTGTGTATACAATTTACATTTAAGAATTATATTTTAATAAAAAATTATAAATGTAAGAAAATTTATCTTTCTTCATTTATATTTAATAAGACTGAATCTTTATTTGTCAACCCTCTTCTTCACGTATAATTTTTCAGATACAGAATTCTCAAAACACTGAACACAAAGGTTTTTTAAAATCGTTTTGAAAGTTTTCTAATGTCATATTGAATTACTTAGATTCAAAACATCTAGATAAACCAAGCTTTACTTAATTTCTTTAAAAATAACATTTTATAAAATATTTAAAAATAATTCGTCATTTTATTTTCATGGTAAAAACTAACCGCACAAATATGTCCAGATAAAATATTGTTAAAATTTGTATGTGTCAAGGAAAATATAAGTTAATGTATAAATTTAAAACTTAATTTATATCATGGTTATAAAAATAGGAAAAGTATTTCTCAATCTTTTGAAAGTAGACATTTTCACTGAATAGAAAATATTAAATATATAAAGGATGTAATATATCTAAATTTATAGACAATTTAGTAAACAAGTAAACTTACTTAGTCAAAATGGCATAAAAAATTTAAAACAAGATAATTTGAAGATATTGTTATTCTTAGTTCCTTAATAAACTGTGTATGTTTCACGTTTATTAAGGAAAATATTATTTCTTAATGAACATGAAAGCACTAAGAAATTTCTTCATTCATTTTAAGTTATACTAAACACAGTTACTTATTAGTTTTACTTTCTAAAAACTATACAAAAATAAGTGAGGTATACATTTTAGTTTCAATCCCTTTCATTTGAATGTACGATTCATTCTAGCAAACTGCTAAATACATACATCCCTAAATAGAATAGCGAAGTGGTAAGTGACAACCCCCCTCGCAAATTCAGCGCTGTGACAGTTTTCAGGGTAGTAAAAAATCTTCCCAGAGAGAAAGAGGAAATAGCCCACAATTGTTGACAAGTTTAAGGGAAGTAGGTAATGAACGAAAAGGTACAGCATCTGGTTTTGATGAGGAAACATTTTTCGCAGATTCTTAAAATGTTCTTAGACGGTTAACTAGATATGTTACAATCTATCAAGTGCTATTGATCTAGAGTATTCGCTAACAAAATAAAACACGTTTGTAAATTCCAGTAATTATGTCCCGTAAAGAAACTCAAGTAATTATATAGCTCTCAATTTTTAAATTTATACTGGAGTGCAATGGTAGGCTTTTAGAAAATTTCTTGTAACTGAAAAAAGGTGAATTTGATTGTGTTTCTACTAACGATCACCGAAATCAACAAGCATGCATAATCCTGGTTGCTGCCTAATAAACAAAAATAAAAAAGTGTCATCTTAGGTATCACAATCTCTTCACTTCATCATTCAAAATTATGAGGTATTCTATGGAATATGTGGTCAGTAATTGTATAAAGCAAATGAGTCTGCGTTATACAATGCAAAACGAATACCTAGAGACTAATAATAAATAGGAATACGTGACAACCATGGCTTGTAGCAACAGTGCAGCTATTAAAATATTATCAAAGCTATTTTTTGTCCACCGAATGTGACATTTCTTTTGAAAAAAAAAAAAGAGTATTATAGAATATTATCATAAAATAATCTTACACACAAGCTTTGATTGAAGAAGAGGACATACTTATCAAAAAGGAAACTGAAAAAAAATATATATATATTAAAATTATTGAGTTGAAAAAGTGTAGCAGAAATGGCCAGACTCTTTCACTAAAAAAATTATGAAAAAAGCTTTGCCTAAATCTATTTCAAAAAACAGAAATTGATGCTACTTAAACTCAAAATGATTTAATGCAACTAGTTCAACTCATTCCTGGATGCTAGATTGGATTGGAATCGATAAAAAGGATCCAATGAGTTGGCATGTCAATGTTTCCATGGTAAACGGAAGCAAAAAGGATAATGAAGCAAAAGAGATGCACTTCAAAAGGGGATCGTTTCACATACGGATGCAGTTCAAGCAAATAGAATTCAACTTAGCTATATAGATCAGAACCCGAAGGCAATTTTGGCTTATATAATGATCACGCGCTGTTGATTCAACATTGCACCATCAAGCTTATTCAATTCGTCAAGTCAATGAAGAGAACCAAATTAAGTTCTACATAATAGAGTACAAAGCATCAATTGCACTTTATTATGCATTCAGCAGCCACATTAAAAAAACTGTTTTAGTTATTTCAGTCCTAGTTATCGATTTTTTTCTTTCAAATCTAATTTTTAGATTTACTTCACAAGCTATTGGATATTCGGGGCTCGGATTTCTCAGGTTCTAGTGCATGTATAAGTATAATTTAATAAAATTATATAATTCAATAATATTATTTATTATCTGAACAATAGGATTTTCCATTGGAGAAATTTTTTCTTTTTATATATAATTGGATAAATCAAAAAAATACCTATGTACAAAATTAAAATTTAATTTTTCTTGTGTTGACCAAATATTATGCTGTTTTTCAAAGCCTAAACAAATATTTTTTTCTGTCAACATTTTTTATATTGTTCTCTTATATATTAACTAATTACATTTCCTGATGAGCATTTTTTAGGATAAAAAATATAATGAAATAAAAATACAGAATTTATAAAATTTTTCACACACAAAACGCCTCTATAAAAATATATTTTTCAATCGGTCTAAGTAAATTAAACTTGCTTGAATGAAGAAATTTGTTTTAGAATATATATTGAAATCATAATAGACATACCTAGACAATTTTTCTATAAAAATATATTTCTACCTATACTTTCTTCATTCAAGCAAGTTTAATTTACTTAGACCTCTATAAAAATATATTTTTCAATCGGTCTATATTCCTACCTATAAAATATATTTCTACCTATACTTTCTTCATTCAAGCAAGTTTAATTTACTAAGACCTCTATAAAAATATATTTTTCAATCGGTCTAAGTAAATTAAACTTGCTTGAATGAAGAAATTTGTTTTAGAATACATGTTGAATTCATAATAGACATACCTGGACAATTTTTCACTTTTTTAAATAAAATATCCATAAGCAAAGTTTCACAGAATTGTAACTTATGAACAACATTCTCATCTTAAAATCCCCATCCACTGTCAAAAAAGAATATATTCAAATAAAACTTTTCAATAGTATTTTCCAATTAACGCATTATTGGGTGAATATTGCGTAACACATTACTTAACATATACTAAGCCCAGCTTAATTTAAAATGCTTTTATTTTAATATATATACTTCCTGCATTTATTTTATTCCATATCATTTTAGAATCTAAATTGGCAGTAAGATCGACTTATTCTGCTCATTATCAAAATCACGAGCCATATCCCTTATTATTTTATGTACAGAATCATTTAGAGCTTCCTCTATATTTAATAAGAAAATGAATTCCCAAATACTTTTACCTCATTAAAAATTCCCTAATGATTTTAGCTACACTTGTGAATTTTCCCAACCTTTAATCTGGGAAAAGTTAATATCTAATTAGTATTGTCTATGTGAGCTACAAAATTTTTGAAGTTAGTGACATTTTCACACAAAAATGCAGTGAGAATCATTTTGTAATTAGTAATATGATTGCATATTAATATTTTTGCGCTTAATTGGTTAGTTCCAGCAAAAATCTACAAGAGTCTTGATATCTAAAAGTTCTTATTTGTTAAACAATAAAAAAAAAATCAAAATATATTTTGAAGATTTCTTTTCATTGTTGCTGCAAATTCTTTCTTTGTACAAAAAGTAAAACCCAGGTTCTACCAGTTTTCTATACCAATCATTACATAAATGTCCTTTGACACCTTTTTTAAAAAAAAAAAAATAAATATCCACTATTTATTTTTTAACAGCAATGTCAAAGATCGTTTAGTGAATTAAAAAACCAAAGTTTCAGCATTTTTTATTCGAATACAAAAATGAGAAAATTTTCTATTCTTTGTTTCACTAATATTAGAACATATGTTTTTATACATACATACTTCTTGAGATAAAATGCATTTTCAGATTTCCATGGGTAATAGCCTAGTATAATACTCATATTGTATGAAGTTCGTAAACCTTACGCTATAAATCATGTTAAATTTAAACTGGTCTCAAACCATCTCTTTAGCTGAATTAATTTTACATTGACTGAAGAAATTTTTTCAAGTGCAACTAACAATTTCTCTTAAAATATGATTTTTGAATCAAAACTTTAATTAATTTTCAAAAGACAGAAATTCATTTCTGGTATGGAAATATAGCACCCCTGCAATATGAAATTTTAGTGAAAACCTTTTTATTGTTAATAAAAAAGCTTGACATTTTTAAACATTTCACTGTAACATTTATAACACTATAATGACTCAAACTAAACAAAAATATCAGGTGGTAACTGATAATGAAATTATTTAGGACTATTAAAAACAAATATCAAATCCTTATATTAACATATGGATTATATACAATTCAAACAAAATGAGATTAAAAATTCAACTCACTTTCACCACAAAATGATTAAAGCGAGTAAGAGAGAGAAAAACTTAGAACCTTGCTGACGCATTTAGCTTTTTTAAAACTTTAGTCACTTAACATTTTAACAGAAAAATTATGATATTCACAGAACATAAATTAGAATAAAAATGAAGTTAAGTATAAGCGCAAGTAAATTTCTAATTATTTCTACTAACAATCTTTTATCATTAAAAATATTCTATAATAACAATCTTAGTTAGGAGTCTTTTTTTTTCTCTAAGACATAAGTTTAATCTTTTTATTTAAATATACATTTTTATACAAGAAAATTAGATCCTGATACATCATGTAATGGAACAATGTGAAAGGTCACGTAAATATATTGTTCGTAATTTTTTTATAAATAAAGTAACAACTTAAAATATAAAACAAATTTATTGACAATAGATTTGGACACTGTTATTAACTTAAACCTTTTTCACTCTCAGATAGCTGACCCATGACAGAATCAGTATTCAAACTATTAGATGACACAGTGGTAATGTCACTTAATGATGGCACAGATGAGCTTGAAGGAGTTTCTTTTTGGAACTTTCCACCACTAGTTGAATTTTGATTATTAAGTTTTTTTTGCTTCTGACTTTTTTTGGAAGATTTGGAAGAATTATCAGTCTGAGGGGTGTTTCCTTTGCTGGATACACTACCATTTTCTGATCCACTAGCAGACCTAGATAGTTTGGATGATTTGCTATTTTTTGAACTTGAGGAATCTGTTTTAACAGAGTCATATACTTCAATTTCAGAAAAAGATTTAACATCTTTATCAGTGGATGCATCACTGACTGATTCCAAATAATTTTTGTTAGAATTATTTTTACTATTTGAAGATCTGTTCTTACTTTTAATTTCTTTTTCACTACCACCACCATCTACAAACTCTTCTGATGTAGCTGTATTAAGCGAATTAACATCCTTTTTAACCAAGTCATCATCTTTGGATGAAGATTTATCTGGTTTATTTGATGGTGAATTTAAATCTTCTGAAATTATTCCATCAAGATTCACTTTTCTATAGTCAAATGCAAATTCTGTAACAGATGACCTTTTTTTAAAATTTGAACCACGTTTCTTAAAATAATCCGGGTCACCTATGATGGGATTGACTGATGAGTCAGATTTAGCCATTTTTGCTTTTGGTGGAGAATTTCCAGGTTCTTCTGCATACTCTGGGAAATTTTTCTTCACATGTTCATCCCATTCTCGTGACTTTATCTTCACCACTTGTTGAAAAGAACCAGAAGGATATCCTTCTGGTGGAAAAGACTTCAAAGTAGAATTTGAGCTACTTGAATTAGGTATAGTCTTTTGCAAAACAGCATTACCAGATGTAGCAGAAGAATTAGGCTTTTGAACTTTGTAATTTAAAATAGAATCTACAACAGCTGTTTGAGAAGATGCACTTTTGAAAAAGCTTCTATTGTTTACACTGCTCTGATTTTTAGCTGGAGTGCTATTTTTCTTTGGGGCTTCATGAAGTTCGCAAATACACTCAATTCTTTCCATTTCAGTTTTCACAGCCTCAAATAATTCTCGACGAGTTTTAAGCAGTTTAAACCTATTAGAAGCAAGACCTCCTTTAGCAAGGCTTTTCAAAGTTGCTGATTTTATGGCAATTGCACACTTTGCTTGCACATCACCAGCTGAAAGTTTACGAGTTATAGGAATAGTGCTGGCTGAGTGATGCTTGGAGATATCCTTAGAGTAAGAATCTCTAATATCTTTGAAAGCTTTTGCGACTCTTGATTTATCTATAATACATTTTAAGTGGAATTTATCTTGAAGAAATTTTGAACTTAAATTGGATTCTGGACTTCCCTTTTCAGCTTTTTGATTTGATATACATTCTGGTTTTTGACAGCTACAGCATCGCACCTGAGGTTTGCTAGCACCTGCATCTGAAGGTGCAGGAAGTGCTTTTATAGGTCCATTAACTGGATTACTATCAGAAGATGGCTGTTCATTTTCTACTACACATAATTGAGGATTATGTGGAACTGCTTTTAAATTAGTATACTCATATTCAGAAACACCAAGAGATGATACCAAACCCCATAGCCTGAAACAATAAATAAATCTAAAATGTATTGAGTAGTTAAACAGTAGTAAGTAAAAAAGTTTTTTTAATAATTAGATCAATTTCTTAATTTTAAAGGTATAGCAAACTTCAGCTAACAAAAGTATATTTAATAAACATAAAAGGATTCATAAAAAATACCTACTTCATAGTATTGAATGTTATGCACACAAGTATTTTAATGTCATGAAGACATTCATTTTAAAATTATGAAAACTTAACAAAAAAAAAAAAAAAAAAAAAAAAAAAAAAACCATTTCATAACACATTGCATAATAAACAATAACTTATAAAATTTTGATTATTTCTATCTCACACTTTTGTAACACATAAATCTATCTAACAATCAAAAGTACTCTTTTAAAATAGCATGTGCTATGTTCAAAAACAATTTTTGGCTATTAGGCAAAAATACACTGTTGAAACAAAGTAACATGATTTATTTTCACTCAATGTACCCACAGTCACTTAAAAAATGATTTAAAAAAGCTGAATTAAATGACATTATAAACTTCATAGGCTATGATGGAGAATAAACACTAACACAAGTTAATTAAGAATATTTCCAAACAACTGATTTCAGGCATTTTAAATGAATCTTGATTTTTAAGAATACTTCAGTAAAAATGTAATGATTGTTCTCTTTAAATATAATTTCTAGCTAACATATTAATAAAAATAATGTATATAAAAAATGTTACAGTCCATAAATGAAATGCAGATCATAATTTTCACCAAAAAAAAAAGAGAATAATTTAATAAAAAGACTTTTATAGTGTTTGTCACTTAAATAATAGATAACATTTCAGCAACAAATTTTTGTTTTTGAGCTTAAATTCTAATGACTTTGAAGAGTTTGTGGGAGACTCATGTTAAATTTAGTTCTTTTTCAGAAAAAAATCAAAATTCTATATTATTTCAAACTTTGAATCCACTTTCTTGGAGGCATTATAATTTTTTACTTGATTCTAAAAACAACTAGATTATTTGTGTCATTCTATAAAATTATTTCCTAAATGAATAAAATGATAAAAACTGAATACTGAAGAATGGAGTAATGAACAAAATAGAAAGTAAATTTTAATATGGAAATATAATTTGCTTTCTATTTTGTCCCCTTTTTAAATTTATCTAAGAGTAAAATTAGCAATTTCGAACATTTATCACCATCATTGGTTAACCAGAACTAAATAACTTATTTTTGAATTATAAATAAATTTATAAACACTCCAACACATAAAGCGATTTAGCATTATGTTAATCATGTAGTATTAAACTAAAACTAGTAATACACTTAACGAATTCTGAATTTTTTCTTCCTATTTTTATATTCACTATATACAATAATTCAGTCAATAGTTTCTACAGCTTTCAGGAATCCTTTTAATTTGTTTGTCACTCGACGATTCTTTTTATCTCACAAGAGCTAATTAGACTGGAACCTATGGTTTAAAGTGGAGTCTGAACCACAACAAACAGCCATGCCTAAGATGGGATTCGAACCATGAATTGAAGGCAAGAGAGATAACCATTCACCGGCTTTGGGGCAGGTTTTTTTTTTTTTTTGTGCTAACGTCTATGTTCTTGTGCAATGATACATTTACAAAAAATATTAAAAAAAAAAAAAAAAAGTCAGATGACTTAATGAATGTAAAATAACATTTTTCTCTCAAATAAGAAAGTACAATCTAAGAATATTACTTCAACAAAATATGCCAAACTTAATAATTAGTTTAATCGTTTTCCTTACTGAAATAAATGCTCTAATAAGAATTCAATTTAATTTTTAGTGATATAAATTAATCACAAGAAAAAAATTAATAAAACCTTTCAAAATTATTATTTTTAATACACAAAAATTAAACATTTCCTTGCAATTATGAATTAATTGAAAAAATGAACTCAATTTTTACTTCCAAATTTAATTAACTTTTCTGCTTGTAAAATCAAATACACACCTAGTACATATTGAAATCAAAATACAAATTCAATACTAAAATTAAATACATTTCTAAAACTGTTTTATTTTTCTAGCATATAGTAATATCTACCAATGGAACAGTATCTCATATCTTACTATTTAAGATTTATGATTAAATGTATCCAAATTTTGCTTTTTGAAAATGTATTATTAAGCATATTAATCAACAAAGAGAAAAAAAGTATCTGATAAATCAAAAAAGTAAAGAAAAAACTATAAACTTTTCAATATATTTAACTTATGGCACATTTTTATCAACTTTTAATTTTAGATAAAACAGTATTTTAATATCTTAACAAATCCTTTTTATTTTAATTTATTAATAAATTTATCAAAGACTACAAATGAAATAACCTATTCTTTCATGATTATTAAACTAAGTTAAATCAATAATCAATGAAACTATTCAAAACTCAAGATTCAATCCACAAAAGTATATACTTAATATATTCTTAAAGTATATACTTAATATATACTTAGTATATATATATTCCTTCACTTATCAATTAAAACTTAGAACACACATTCACAATATTCTTAAATATGTTTAAGATATTGGGTAGATTTGACATTTTGTCACTTTTCTGTTAAAATAATCATTCATACAAAACTTACCCATAATCTTTCATTAGTCGCAAAAACCTTTGAAATTTTTCGAAAACATGTTTAATTTCTTCATAAGTTTCTTGATCTATAAGAATTACATCTTCATAAGTAGATAATTTGATCACTTCTTTGCGAAGAATTGTATTTTCCTTTTTGAACTAAAAATATATATAAGATTTTTAAATTATTATAATAAAATTTTTTTTAAATTATTTACTTTTATGAAATGCAATCATTAAAATGCATCTATATAAAGAATGAGAAAAAAAGCCTAAAGTACTGGCAATCAGAGTTGCATAAGTGAAAAATTTATTTCAATTGACCATTTTTAGATATTTTGCACATCTATGTGATAAACTTAGGAGATTAAAATTAACTGTAATATCCTGAATATAATCAGCAAGATTTTTTTTTTCAAGTAAAAGAAAAACAAGGTCAAATAATCCACAGTAGTGCATAATCTGCTGCAATTTTTTCAACAAATATTTAAAAATAAATGTGATAATGTGGTGTCATATGAAATTAAAAATATAACAAACTATATACACAAAAAACATTTTTTTGGATCCACCTCATCACTAAGTGCAATAAACAAATGAAAGCACCAGATTGATCATCAAGAGTGATAATTTCAAGAAGATTAATATTCTTGAAATAATCACTCTTGATGATCTAAGTTAAAATTGATCAAGTTTTAGTTTCCAATAGCTTTTAAAATGGAGTTAGTCATATTTCAAAAATAAAATATATTTGTTTCATTATTAGTTAAATGAAAGAAATTATTTTTAAACTGCACATTTTTGGATAAATTTTTTTTTTTTTGGTATATTTTTCTTTTGTATTGACATTAACATGTTTGTGGCCATTTTTTTTTTATTTTCCTTCTCTCTATAACTTTAAGTTTAAAATCTGCAACGTAACTCGTACGCTTTCTCCTCCATGTAAGAATACAGGAACTTGAATATTTTCAGAATGAAACAGTTCATGTCAAGACCAAATGTGAAATAATGATAGCAAATAGCGACTGTAATCTATCAGAGAAACTGAATTTGTTTATGATTGCAATTGGACAAAGCTGATTAGTAGAGTCTTGATGCCAATTGTCATTTATTATATAAAGCATAAACAGCATTTTTTCCAAAACTTTATTTAAATTTTTCTGTTGAAGAAAGAGTTTTATCAGATTATCCACAGAGGCACATAATACGTAGAATGAAATTTGAAACTTTTTTAACACATGATCCCAGGATTACATACACACAAGGGGGAAAAAAGTAATTATTATAAAATTTAAAAATTATATATTTTCATTACTGTAATTAAATTTTTTTAAAAAAAATCTCATACCTTTTCTAAAAGTTCCATAAGAGAATCTCTCATTGACATCTCTTTAAGCAGTCTTAATTCTAGCTGTCTTACTCTATCCTATATGGAATTATATGAATATTCATATAAAATATGAGTAAATGTGCAAAATAAAATATTTATATATTTATATTGGGTAGCTACAGAAATAATTTAGATTTACAAATAGATAAGCATTACAAAAGACATGAATAATGGATTTTTCAGCCAATCTTTGAAATCTATTTATCCTATTCATCCTATTAGATGGGACATTTTTTACTCTATTTGGATATACATACATCCTATTTATTTTTAAATTATAGCAACAAAAGAGAATTTTTTTCCAATTTAAAAACAATAACAGTAAGAAAATTCAATTGAAAAATACATTGAAGTTTTGTTTTAAATAATATATTTTGTTTAAAAAGAGAAAAATACGAATAAAAAGATGGGAATATTGATGCATTTACTTTATCAAAATGAATGAAGTAGAGTAATGGTGTTGCAAACAGCATTTGTATTAATTACTCAAAGGAAATTTGGACCTGATACAACAAACGGTGTCTGAATAGAAGTGGCAGGTTTTGAAACTTAAGAATATGGAGTTTTCAATTTAGGGAAATATTAAGTTTTATCAAAGTATTTATTTGAAGTTATTGAATGAACTACAAAAATTAAGAAATTTGAGTTTATTTAAATTATGAATTCTATGACTGATGTGCTGATATATTAATTTGAATAAGATATATATTCAAGTGGAAATAATATCAGAAAATATCAAGAATTAAGGTATTAGAATTATGGATCAATTAATAAAATTTTGTGATGCTTTTACTAAGTTTACTTAGGTTCAAGCCATTTTTATCATTGAGACATATATTTTTGTTTGATTTTAACCTAGTTGTAAAAGAAATATTCTGAGACAAAAACTACTGCTAAAAAATATTGGATTTGTTACCAGACTGAAAAATGTTAAAGAAATTTTGATAAAAATTTGAAGCTTATAATAGCATATTTATAAACTTGAAAATGAATCTAAAATAACATAAGTTAACTTCAAGTGCATTAAATGTAACAAAATTAATACTTTCAAATAATTTTATATTGCTTAAAATGAAATTTCAGAAGTTTGATGGTAATTAAGAAAAAGTCACCTGCCATTTTGGGGGTTAATTATGAAACTCTATGAGAAATAAAAATAATTTAATTTAGGATAAATCACATCACATCATGCATAAGAAAAATGTAAGGGCATGATTACAATCAGAACAACAGACATGTTCGCCCATGTCTAGCATAAAATCATCTAGAGTCTAGATTTTATCTGTGCAACTGTGAAGACACATATAGTAGCTTGACAAAACCCATAAAACTCTAATGATCTACTTAGTTGTTAACATTTTTAATTTGGCTGTTTTTATTATTCTATAAATTACTAAACAAAATGCATCAGACACTTTATATTATGCATTATTCAAATGAACTTAACTCTGAAAGAGCAATATTAAATTGAAGAACAATCATTATTAAAAATAAATATCTTTTTCAATTACGAATGAAATAGTTTTAGGTTCTTAAACAGTCATTCCATGATTAAAAATAAACAAATTGTGATTTTTCTTTTTTAATAAATATATAAATTTAAGAAATTTCAATCAATTTAGATAGTTTTAAGAATTTTAAGAATGATTTTCTACATGAAAATTTTGAATAACTCTTAGAAAAAGTCTACTTCCAAAAACAATAAATCAAAATATTAATTTTAATGGTATAATTTTAATGACACATAAAAAATTTAAAATTTTTTATGATATTAAAATTTCTTAACAACATTTATATAAATATAAAATAATGTGTAACATATATACACACACATGTCTGTGTGAATTTAGATTTATTCTTTTTAAATATTTTTATTTTAAAGTCTGGATTTGTTTTTGAATTTCATCGTAGAAAATATTTTTACAAAAAATATTAAAATTTTCAAAATGTCTTTAATACTAAAGGATTTTCCAAAATTTAAATGAGTTTTCCAGGTTTCTTCCCTTGTGAATGCCACCAACAATCTGTGAAAAATCCTCTCAGAAGGTTAAGTGTAGAGGGTATTAAAAAAAAAAAAATTAAATAATTTTTTATTTTTTATTATAAACTTGTATAAGTATGATCAGAATTATATCTTTAAGTTACTTTTTAAATCAATTTTTAGAAAGTATAATTTAATATAAATTAAATGACATTGGAATTTATCACTCTTTAACCAATTTGCCATTATCTGATAGTTATTATATAAAAAATATTTCTTTCTTAACTATAGCGAAAGTGTAATTAACTAAAGTTAAAATTAAATTTTTGTAAAAAAAATAAATAAAATAATTGACATATAAATATAATTTATTGGCATACTTTTTGGAAAAATTGATGTGGTACTTAATGTGCTTAAAGGTAAATTATTTTTAGCAATATGTACTTATATTAATGTATGTTTATATACATACATGAATAAAACTTTATTTAATTAAGATTTGCCAAATCTTTTTATTTGTAAACTTTCATATAATGTAGTTTGCTGTAATTATTTTTGTGCCCAAAAATAAATTTAGAAAATTCTCTTTTATTTATTGTTGCAACATTTTTTAAAATTTAGTTATGAGTTCTCTACACATGAACCTTCTTATAATTAAATAAATACAAATATATAAGTGAACATATGTATATCACCATAACTTTTCACAAATATCTTATTTCTCAGTTAGGTTTTCATTCAATAAAATTTTCTTAATTATATAACATGAGGCACATGTCAAAATTTTGCAATTAATGTTTGTCATGGTCCCACTCATAAAACTGACTTGGTAAAAAATTTCTGTAAGATTTCAAATTTTAAGTAATTTTTCAGGCACAATGTTTACAATGCTAGAGGTCTTTCTTTAAGAAATTGTCACTTACTTAAACTTATTGATATAATATACTGGGTGGCAATAATTAAATTGACAGGGCTCACAGTGTTCTGTAACGTGATCTATTCACGAGAATGAGGTCACATTTTGGAGGAAGATTAAACAAAACAAGTGACAAAAGATTCCGCAAAAAAACAAATTAGTTCCAAAAGTCACCACTAGGGGAATATTTGGCACAATGTAGTAAAAAAATAGTGTTAACAAATGCAAATCAATATGGAAATTACCTTTTATTTTGCATTCAAATGAGGTTCCATGTGGCTGCCGTTGTTGTGGACCACATAATGCATTCTGTGCAGAGTATGCACAACAGCAGAAAGTAACATGCATGCAGGAATCTCCCGTACAGTTTGTGATATGTTATCCTTCAATGTAGCTAGGTCGTGGACCACTCCTTGATAGACCTTGGACTTAAGGTAACCCCATAGCTAGAAGTCGCATGGGGTAAGATCAGGTGACTGAGATGGCCATGCAGTCGGAAAGTAGGGGCTAATGACTCTTTCTGTTGTAGCATCTGTTGCACTCATACAGCAATGTGTAGAGCTCCATCTTGCATGAAAATGATTACCCTCAGGCATGATCTTTGCTGAAGTGCCAGAATGACAAAGCTGTTCAACATGTGACGATATTTCTCTCCAGTAACAGAACAGGTTTCTGGTCCTGTCAGGGTAATGTTCTCATAGAAGAATGAACCTACGATAAATTCTGCTGAGAACCCACACCAAACAGTTACCTTTGGTGAATTTAAAGGAACTGCTGTGATTGCACGTGGTGATTTATCATCTCAAATTCGGCAGTTCTGGGTAATCAAAGTGACATTCAGGTAAAAGTGGGTTTCGTCTCCCCATAAGATTTTCCACAATAATAAAAGGTAATTTTATTCCGTATTAATTTGCATTTATTAACACTCTAATTTCTATTACACAGCGCCAAATATTCACCTAGCAGTAACTTTTGGAACTAATTTGTTTTCTCGCGGAATTTTTTGTCCCCCGTTTTGTTTAATCTTCCTACAAAATGTGGCATCATTCTCGCAAATAGATTGTGCTACAGAACACTGTGAGCACTGTCAGTTTAATTATGACCACCCAGTATATAAAGCTAACAAAAAGTTTGAATATTCTTTTAACTAAATTTAGAATAACAAGGAATAAATGAAATTAAGAATCCCAAAATGAATCAAGAGCACTGTAATCAATGTCATGATTTAGAAATTATTTTTCAACATTAATACATGTAAATAAATTCAGTGCTATCAAAAATGATTTAATATAGAATTTTACAAGCATTATTTTCTATATTATAATTTATTTAATAGTACATAAAATTACAATCATTGAAATTTGGATTATTCCACAATCCTTTTTCTATATTTTCATTTTATTAAATTAAGATCTTCTTTAAAAATATTAATAATTATCATACTTACTAGTAAACAAAAGACAAAGACAGAACATTTAAATAAAATATTTATAGGAAAGGGATAAAATAGGCTTCAAATTTCCAATAGAAAACATGAGGTTAGAATTTGGGGAAAAAAGCCAATTTTGTAAAATAAGGCTACTTTTCATTGAAATTTATAATTTATTTAGCTTTTTTCAAACAATGTTTTGAAATTTCTACACATCTTAACATCGATATTCTTATACATCCTTAATGAGTAGCATATTGACAAAAATCTAAATAAGTTTGTTGCAATCAGCAAAAGTAAGATTTTTTCAGAAATTTAATTAAAAAAAAATGACTTTAGGGATATTGAAAGAAAGGAGGAAGTGATGTCATACATATTTATTTATACCAGCAAATAGTTTCTAAATAGATTTCGCCCAGATAACACTTTTAAAGGAGTGAGGAAGAACCACACATCTCTGTTAATGGATCAACTAAGTTTCAAAACAATGTTATACTGTATAAATTAATTACTGTGAATTTAAATCACTAATTATGGTTTAAAATCACAAAAAAATTCCCAAATGAAACACGCTCATGCTTTAAATTAGGCAGAACTAACATCTTGATTTAAGTTTAATATTTTTTTTTATACAGCTTTTCTCAATCCAAACCCAAGTAAAAGTCAGGCAGACAAACAAGATTTTAATATATTAGATTTTAAGAACTCATAAATAATAGAAAACATATTTCATTCCATAAATTAAACCAAATTACATAAAACTAGATTATGAACATTTAATTTTTAATAACCTGTTGTACTTAATAAGTACAAAAGAAATTAAATTACCTTTTTTCTCAAAATTAAATTACCTTTTGTACTTAATAAGTACAAAAGGTAATTTAATTTTGAGTTTTTTCTTTCATTAAATCATTCATAACCTATGTGAAAGTATTAAGCTTTGATAGTAAACCTTTTTATAATTTTAGTTAAACTAGATAGGTAAACATGAGATACATAAAAATATTTTTAGTTCAGCATAATAAAGTGCTATATTAAAATATGAAAAAAATAAATAAAATGTCGGACAAACTTTCAAAATTGGGAAAGAAAATGTTAGATATTTTTCAGGAGTTAAGTGAAAATTTCAAAAATTATCATCAAACATAATTTAAGATTACCAAATTAGTTAATTTTAGCATTTAATTCCTTATAAAGAAATATGCACTATCCAATGTTATTTACTTTAATTAATATAAATAATTTAACTGAAGACAATTTGCACTTAATTATAGGCTTTTTTTTTAAACATTAATTTAATAATTCTTGAACTATATCTTCAGATCCAATGAAATAAAACTGATTTTTTTAAACATTATCAGTATAAATTATAATGAAACTTACTTGCAAATTTAAAATTTCATTACTAATATCAGTCTGTACAGCTTTATTTTCAGTACTTGTTTCTTTACCATCAAAAAATTCACATGAAATTTTAAATGCATGTTCTAATCTGAAATGAAATATTTTAAAGATAAATGGACAACCTAATTAATATTAAAACCAAGATCAAATTATTTTATTTTGAATTTTGCACATTAAATTCTATGTAATCTTATACAATTATTTACTATTCAATCACATTACATAACTTAATCCTGAATCAAATGAATAAATCTCAATTCAATCACACTTTTACATAAAAAAAATTAATTAATTTTAAATTATATGCAGAAATCTATGTTTGATTAGGGCTTCATAATTTGCTACTCAAAAGTTAAAGAAAGACTTATGTGACAAAAAAGTTTTTTCTTTTAATGCTTTAGAACACATATGGCTTGTCATATAACACATAATTTAAATTCATGTTGTTGAAATTTTAAAAAATCACAGATAATCAGATTTAATATTTTTTCAGGACTTACTAACAGATTATGTAATCTATACATTTATAATTTGAACAATATCAATAAGATCAAGAAACTTTTTCATCATATTATTTCTTTATTATAGCTATTTCAAAAATATTTCACAAGAAGCATTGGCCAATCTTTATGAAAGAAAGTCAATTTCAATAAATTCATAAAACTATTTAGTACACCACAATATAAGTAAACATTTAATTAATTGTCATCAAAGTAAGCTACTTTAGAATACATAAACTCTCACTATTGTTCTAGCTATTGCTGAAAAAAACAATGGTTTTCTTGTTTCTTGAAGTTTAGAATTTACATTGATTTTGTCTTCTATTATGTCCTAACAGTTGTCTTAAAAACCCATTTTTAAATATAAATGCAAAAGAAGAGTGGGGAATTTTTTTTTATATAACTAGTTAGAAACAAAAAATGGTACAATGCTATTAAGATGCTTACCCTTTTGGTTCTCTTCTAACATAATGTCCATGTGAATACCTTCTCAAAGACTAGTAAAATAATTACATAAATATCATAATTAAAAATGAATGCATAATGACAGAATAACACAATATGCAATATACAAATAATTTTTAATAGTGCAATAATGATATTCAAAATTAAATAAAATACTATAGTTAAGAACACATATTTTATAATAAAATATCAACGGAATTTGGATAAACTATTGAATATTTTATAATAAAGGAGTCAAACTTGTTAAAAGGTTCACAGATTTCTAAAAAGAAAATTCCAAGAGTCAAATCAGAAAATTTTCAGAAGATAACACATTCATATTAAATAATTTTTTTTATTTTACCAATTATTCTAAGTCAAATATGCATATAATACATGTGTATGCAACATTTTAAAACTATATTTATAAATAACACAAATAAAAATAATTGTAAAAATTAATAAGACTTTTTATATTTAAGTTAGAATTATATTTAATGATTACTTCAAAAGCCTTCAATGAATTTACAGCTATAACAACAAAAAAATCTACTTAAATAAACTATATCAGCATATAAGAATCAATATCAATATTAAAGTAAACAATATTCTTTACATCATTAAGTTAAGCATTGTATAAAATAATGGATAATTAGAGTTTTTAAACATACATTACAGATTCTTATTTATTAATTTATTTAATATTTCAGGTTGCAAATAACAACATTTTGCAAGCTTCAAAAATTTGAATGCTTTACACACTTTTAAAAAATTCTGCCATTTTAGAAAAAATAAGGATATATACATTCAGATCACCCATTGATAACCAGAGTAAGCCACTTATTAATAATCCTAAGTACTTCTCATAAACGTTTTCAAATAAAATATCTACAGTTGAGAGACCCAAAAAATCTGATAAGTAATACTGCGTTTTAATAACATCATTATCAAAAATCTTACTGGGCAGCCTAATTTGTCTTGGTTGCAAAAAATCATTTAAGCATTCATCAAAGAAAAACACATAATTACTAATATTATCAGTTTTTTCTTTCAATAAGTTGTGCAACTGAAAACTGTTAAATAAGAACACTTTTTTCCCCACCACAACCGATTTTTTCAGAATATTCTTTGCAATAGCATTGTCTAAAAATATTGCTTGAATGAGAAAATTTATACTGCTATAAGAACTATGGTTGAATTCACTATTTAAAATTTTTAGGACCCATAGAGTTATAGCCTTTAAAAATATTTGAATAAATAAATTAATCTAAATTTTCAGAACTTGCTTTGGGTTCACATTTTTTTAACAGGAACAGCAGTAGTGATAATACCTAGTAGATAATAATTAGTAGATTTTTCGGTGGATATGCTCTAATAAATATAATTTTTCTTTCATATGGGATTTGACAGCAGATTTGAAAACATTTGAAATGTAGAAGTTTTTCTTGCAAACTAGACAGACTATGGACACATGTTTTATCTAAACCATGCAAAAGGCTATCTTTGTTAGGTTTTTCCAGAGTCCACTGGCCATTGAAAATACACTTTCAATCAGGTATATTAAATATTTTATTTCAAACCTTTATTTCATTGATAAACAATAAATTCATCCAGATTCACTGAAATTAGACAATTTTCACCAACAATAATCAAATTATAGACATTTTTAACTCAGAAATTTTATATATTAATATTAGTATTCAGTGAATTTTATAAAATATAAAGAAAACAGAAGCAAAAAGAAGAATAAATTAAAATCACCAGCCACATGAAGATCTTATTTTTAATTACTTCGATTAATTTCCCACAAACATAATTCTAAATATTACATCTGGTCCTGATTGACTGGGTCATCATGAAGCTATTGTGGCTGTACTGGATCTCAATTTTACCATTTATGCATACAATAACAATCAAATATGGATAATGCTGCCATCTAGTTGTAACAATAAGGGCTGATATTCAACTTTGTTTTTTGAATTTCATTAAAAAAATTAAAATATCAAAGCAAACTCAAAATAATTATAATATTTTCAAACAAATAAATGCAAGGTTTAAGTAAGAATTTCAAGAGTGATTCATGATTTTCAAAAAGTCAAATCAAAACTCTACGAATTTTAAGGAACTTTTAAAAGTTGTATGAATTTTTAACTCATACAGAAAATACATTCTTTAGAGCATAATGCAATAATTTTATTTTTCTTATCTATTGATTCTAACAAATATGTAGCTATTTAAAATTAAAAAGATGTATAAAGCATTCCCATGATCAAAGAATTATAAATAAAAGTATCTGCTGTTCTACAACGAATTCAAAGAAAAAATAACAATCAAACTGTTATATCATATGTATCATCTATAATATCCTTAAAAATATTAAAATGCAGAAAAAAAAAAAAAAACTCTTTTGATTTCATTTTTATCTTACTAAAATTAAATATATTTAGGAAGATGATTATTTATCACCCTTTTAACACACAATTCATGATTTGAAGTCTCAGGAATTACACCGATAAAAGAATCCTGTTTAATCAATTTTCACTTATAGATCCCCATTGATTTACATATTACTAAGAAACATTGCATACTTAACATTCATAAATCCCAAGTCCCTCCTTGCTGGTATGATGGGAAAGAAAATGAAAGTTAAGTTAATAACCTTGATATATATATATATATAACCACCACACCAGTTAAATAGTAACTGTATAACTTAGTTTCCTCAGATAATGTTAAATAATTATTTTATGGTGTTTAAAATCATATTCTCATCAAATCTTGTACTTTATATTATAAAACAAAAGATGCTTGTTTTTTAATACCTCTAATTTATAAACTAATAGTTGGTGCTTAACATGGTCCTATAAGACAATTTTAATTCCCATTTACAAACTAAAATTTTCGAAGTCTCTTTAAACTAACTTTAATGCATTTTTCATTTGATTTCATTTTTTATCATGTTTTTAAAATTTTTTTTAATCTATAGTTCAGAAACTTTTTAAATGAACATTTTTATTGGAGAATTGTAAATCATGTAAATTGTAAATAACTATACTGTTGATATCTCAGCTTTTTTAAAAATTTGTGTTAATTTCTCTCATTTAATCTAACTCTCATCTTACAGTCCATGCAGATAAGTGCAAATGGCATGAACTACTTTTGCAAGGAATGATATTGGCTTGAAACTGACTAAAGGAATTAATATTTTAGTCACAATGAACTTACCCATCTTTGTTTTGAAATGTTTAAAAATATATATGAATGCTATTTTGATAAGTAAGCTATTTTGAGGTTAAAGAAACTATCATAATTAAAAAGAAACAAAACTAGTTGCCAGACAAATTGAGTGAAGATGAGATACTCATGCATGAACTTTGAAGAAGAAAACCATTTCAGTCTGAAATTTCATTTCAGGACATTTTGAATGTGGACTCGGATATAATTTATACATTGCTGTAGGATGGCGCTTTATCGCTGTATTAAGAATTAAGTTCATCGAAGCACTCGTCTAGACAATCCACGTCGAAAGTTATGAAAAATAATGGCACAAAAATGTTCACGATTCAATTCCATTTTTTGACAGAGAAGAACTTTTCAATTTACTGTCAACAACACAAATAAAGCTATAATGGTAAATCGTCTGCTGAATTTATGTTTAAAAATATCAAACTTTCGATTAAAATCGTCTTCGGTCGCCTAGCAACACTTACTGTTGCCAAGGCCAGAAATATAAATAGCAACCCTCGTATTTATGATTAACAACCACCATGCTTACTCTATCACTCCAATTTTATTATCAATTTCTTATAAACGTTAATATGAAAGTTATTAATATGCAAAATAAAGTTACCTTAGTTTTTAATTTGACTCTACGGCAAGAAATAGCTTTCATAAATAACCTAGGTCTCCATAAAGGTTGACGAAAGATCTAAATTGAAAAGTTAAATTTACAAATGCAATTTTAGATAAGTATCACCAGAAATAAATATAATAAAATAAAGCACAAAAGAGTTAATTATAACATTCGCATGTTTCTTTATATTAGTTGACAAATAAATATTAAATAAATTAATATAACAAAATTATTTAAACTAAGATATGTTAGTTTTGAAAGGGTGATTAAATAAAAAAAATTATACTCTCAAAATAAATACATCACATAATTAAAAAATCAAATATTTTTAATGAAATATTAAGTAAAATATTATTATAAAATCATATATAAATGATATTTAAAAGAAAAGTATTTTACATCAGATACTATAATTTCCCACAAATACTAGAATTTCTGCAATTTCTGTTTAAAAATAGAATGCATGTCAAAAATGGTTTTTAAAAATATTAAGAAAAATAAAAATTTGATACAATTAAAATAAATACACGGTGCACAAATAGGAATAATTTTTGGAATTTATATCAAAATCATTAAATTGTGAAGAATTGATTTAGCATGAAATGATTTGATAAATAGCAATTTAAATTTTGTAATATTTTCATTACAATCAAATTTGTAATATATTCAAAAATCAGCTGTCAAAAATCAATTGCTAATGAAATTTTAAAAGAAAAAAAATATTCAAGAATTCACTTACACTAACGAATAAATTCTAGTTTCCAAGAATTTATTTGTAAGTGTTACCACGAGTGCCAATGACCGATATTTGTCATTATGCGCATGAAGGACCAGAATGCAACTCTAGTTGAACTCAGATACTCTTTAGTTGCAAGCTCAGTAAGGTTGATATCCAGATTAACTGTGTGTCAAAAGCTTCACGAATGTGGTCTTTATGCAAGGCAACCAGTATTTTTGTTCCCCTTGTGTCACGCCATAGGCAGGAATGTTTGCAGTGGGCATTGGATCATTATGTCCACTGGACAGGTAATTAATGATGGACTATTCTCTTTACAGATAAATTCAAGTTAAGCCTCAAAAGCAATAATAGACATATTTTTATTTACAGAGAATATGGAATTTTATTTTCATCCATCAAACACTAGTGAAAGAGATCCATAAGGATAAGACAGCATCTGTATTTGGGGTGGTATCCCTTTGGGTGGATGCACAAATCCCAAGTCTTTTCCAGTAGCACTGTTAATGTTCACACCTATAGAAATGACATTTTGGATGTGCGCTCTTATGCGGGGGCAACAGACTTGTGTTACAGAAGGATAAATAAAAGACCACTCAGGGCTCACATCATAAAGGCTTATCTTGAGAAAGATATAATTCAGCGTATATTGCAGCCAGTTCGATTGCCAGACCTCAAACCAATAGAGCATGTTTGAAACTCTCTAGAATGACATGTAAAGGCTGTCCATCCCAGGACCTTAACCATGCTTTCAAATACATTGGAAGAGCAATGGCTCACATTTCCTACACAATTAATAGACTGCATAATTGAGAGCATTAGGAATCACAACATGTGCTACATTGCTTCTTGCGGGGATCATAACCCATAAAGGTACCTTTCCGATACTAAACTTGCATCTCCCATCTGTTCATTATATACACATATGCTAATTTTTATAAATAACACCATAATTGTCTTGTGGTTTTTTTTTATGCAATTTTGTACCATCTTATGTGTTGTATAATGTATATAAGTTTCTTTAAATTCAATACATAATTTTTTGTGTATCATCATTTTTGTGATTTTTCTTTAATTTGTGATAACTGGTGTATAAAAACATACACACAAATACACTAAATCTATAGAGCTGAAATACCATTTAAAATTATTTTTTAAAATGAAATAATTATTGAGAGATATATTATATTGCATTACTTTATTGCAGTTAACTGCAAAAGATTTTCTAATTTCATTGTTAGAATAATTTCTTGAACATAAATTGCTTACTTCATAAGATGTTATGTCATTTTTAGAATATCAAAAATAAGTATTTCAATCAATATAACATTTTACTTTAATGCCTTTTTTGTACAATATTTAACAGTTTGAGTATTAACAGATTTTATTGATATTGGCAATAATGAGAAAGACAAACTTCCCAGACTGAGATAAGTGAGGTCAAATATTTTAATTCTAAAAATTTTTACTTCTAATATAGTTTTGCATTTTATATGTTTAAAAAAAGTTATATGCTTAATGTTTAAAAAATCAATTTACTTCCTAGCCTAATATTTTAAATACACTATTGTTTTCATGGAACAAATCAAAATTTCTAAACATTAACAATAGTTTAAAAATACAGTTTGTGTAAATTTTTAATGAAGCCTTTACAATATCTATAAATATTAAAATACAAATAATATCAGTATTCACCTTAGTTACACCATCATAGTTTTTTACTAATTGTGTTGATATTTTGTCCAAAATATCGTCATCTGAAATAGAAATAATGCAGACAATTATTAAACTGATACTAATTTGTTTAACAAGATTAGAAAAAAATGTTAACAAATGCATATAAATCAAACCTACCAATATCATTCATTCGAAGGTCTAAAAATTGTATCGCATTGTTTCTTAATCCTTTCAGAAGAGTCTTTGCACCATTATTTGTTATGCCACAACACTGCAGATACAATCCTATTTAAAAATAACAAGTGGGAATTGAATTAAATATTTATATAAAAAATTAAGATTGTTAAAAATCATGAATGGAATGATTAACTGCAAGAATTATTTTTTACTCATCCATTTAAATAACACATAAGAATTCTAAATTACATTCAAATTCTATAAAAAAAAAATCAGGATAAAACATTTATAAATTACAGTAGTATGAATTTAATCTTAATAATTACAAATTTACTAAATATGTATATAAACTTGAAATGATTTTTTTTAAAAATCTGAGCAATATTTTCATTTTTAACAATGAATAAACCGAAGTTTAAATACCTTTAATCCATTGATCATCAGCAAGACTATCACAAATCACATCAATACCTTTATCTCCTATATTGTTACCATTCAGATTAATTTTATTTAAACCATGGATTTCACTGAGTACAGGATGCCGTTGTCTTAAAGTATCTGGAAACACCTCAGTACTTCTTCTAGTTCTATGTTTCTATTAATAAAGTAATAAATGCTTGATCAAAAGTTATAAACCATAAATATATGCATTATTAAATTAAAAAAATGCATAAAAGATTACAGCTCTTTTAATAATGGAATTCTTATTATACATATTTACATATGTAGCTATATATGTTTGGTTTACACTCTTTGGTTATTTTTCGAATATAAGGACTAATTGCACCTGGTTTGTTTCCTTTCAATGATCATTTTTTGGTCATGGGAGCTGTTTAGATTAGGATTTACAGCTTAAAATGGATATCAAAACATTAGAATTATCCAAGCCTATGGAGTAATCTATCTATATTGAGATTTACAATTAAAAGAGGATTCCAAACCATTACAAACATTCATGCAAAAAATGGATACACAAACTGTTGAGATGCTAATTATTAATCATTACATCCATACACATGTAATATATATAAAAATTGCCCAAGTAATATATTCATACATTTATATAATGCATGTATATGCATTTACAAATAAATATATGCAAGCACCAAATATGCAATCTTTTACTCATGAACAATATTAACAAAAATATATTTTAATGAAATATTTTAGTACTCTTTATGATTAAATGTTATTAATGATAATCTTAAATAAGAACATTTAAATAATCTTAAATTAAAATTTTTACATAATTGTATAGTCCACTGCAGAAATTTAAAATCAGTTTGAAGTTTTCATAATTTACATTTTTAATTTTACTACTATTACAAAATGTAATAATTAAGAGATTCTAAATTTTTTTCAAAATGTTTCTCTTTAGATATAATATTAAGAGAAATAAGACATAAATTTCAATAAGCATATAGTAAATTTAAATAAGCATCTAGTAAATGTATTAAATTTGTATTTTTATTATTTAATTATTAAAAAAATTATAATTTGTCAAAATAACTTTCAATTAATTAAAGTTAAAAGGCAAATTGAATCTTAAATTCTATTTTAGAAAAATCACTCGCAAAAAATTAACACATATGGAATCTTTAATAATTACCTTTATAACATTACACACAAATTTTAAACCAACAATATTCAGATCAGTAGCACTGAAATCTACCATTGAGACTTTTGAATCCCACAATCCTCGACATATAGCTAGTTAAAGAAACCATTAAAAGAATTAAAAAAGAGATATTATTTACAAAAATTTATATTTCTTAAAATACATGATTACTTACTTTCAATGACATTATTTGAATATGGGTAACATTTAAATCCAAATTCTGTTATATGTGAAACTTTGAGACCCTAAAATAATGAAATTTTATAAATTTCAATGAATTATTAAATCTAACTTAATAAAATAATCAATTATTAAAGAACATGTACATTCAAATTTGAATATTGTAGTGAAAAAAAAATGATATATTTTATTTAAGTACAACATTCAGATATAAAGGGAAATAGCAAGATATTATAGCCCCAATTGAACTAACCAGTTTTATTTTGCAGTGGAAATAATGGATACTATAACCATTTTTACAAACTTCTAATTCATGAACATGCCTGATTTTATGAATTAGTTGCTGGTTCTAGGATGATATGATAGGTACAATAATTTTAATTCCCATTTATGAACTGAAAATTTGGAATAACTCATTGTCCAAATTCATTTTTATAAACTTTAATTTGCATTTATTTTTATAATTTATTTCAATTTTAGGAATGATAAACTTGGATCTAAATTTGAACTGAAGAATCGTAAATTCTTTGAATTGTGGATAACCGATTTCATTATTGATGTTGAAATCTTAATTTATTTAAATAATTCTCCCAACTAATATAATTCATTTCTCACAGCCCATGCATCTGAGTATAATGAATAACTTCACAGTTTTTCCAAGGAATAATCACAGCTTTAAATCACTTTATGAAATCTACATTCTATATAAAGTGCACTTATAAATCGTGGGATGATGAGGCAGAAAAAAATTACATTCACGTTAATTTAACATGTAGGCTTTATAAACTACTGTAACTTAAGAAAACCATGGATATTCACTTGAGAACTTGAGTAAAGATGAGTTACCTATCCATGAGCTTTGGTAAAGAAATCCATTTCTGTTCAAAATTCTATTTCAGGACTATGTCAATGTGAATTCAGATGTAATTTGAAGATAAGAAATATCTGATAAATTGAAGGATTGAAAACATAACAAATAAGATGGAAAAGATCTATCAGATATCAAACAAAAAGCAAATGCTATAGAGCTATAACCATCTGCAAAACAAGTAGAGGAATTGCTAACATAATGTATTACTTTTTTTGAGAAAAATGACAGTGATATGTTTCCTATAATGAAAAAAATGGTAGAATGTGTTTCTAAAAATAAAGTTTTGAAACAGAAAACCTGTAACCATACACTTTGAATTTTCAAATGTTTTAGCAATTTTTTTTTCCTTCCTAATATGATAAATACACTATATTCAATAAAGCTGATGCAATTATAATTCAACAGAATTCTTAAAAAAATACTTAATTAGAACTAAGATTTTACCTTTACAAAAAAGTAAATTTCAATCGCAACATTTTCATGTGATATTAAAGTTTTTTATTTAATTTAAAAATGAATAAAAATTATCCTTACAAATACAGGATATATAAATATTGACTAGCTTTGAAGAAAATATTAATAAAATTGTCTTTAGACATTGAAAAAGAATATCAACAAGGAAAGGGAAATGATTTCACATCAAGAATAAAAAAATATTAGTATAATAAAAGCAAGTTTATGCGAGAGAGTGCCACTTTCTTACCAACTGAGATAGAAATAAAAAGCTATTAAAATAATGTGTAGCTAAGTAAATTAATTTATTCAGTAATTTTTCAATTTTTGACAACTTTTCAAATAGTCAATAATTTGCTTTAAATTATTATTCTCATTTTATTATTATTATTATTTTATTTTTTATACTTAATATATCTTCAACAAATAGTGTTTCAATCCTTTCAATTTAAAAAAAAAAAAAAAAAAAAAAAAAAACATTGTTCACTTAAAAATGAAATCTTTCACCTGCCACAAGAAATTATCTTAAAACTAAAAGATCACTTGATATTTTAATGAAAATATTTTTTATTGCTACTTGTATTTGATTTTATTAAGTATAAAAGATAAAAGGAATCTAGACATTGAATTTTTTATACCTAATACTGCACATAAATAGCTATTCACACCTCATTTTACTAATTATCAAGCATATTATTTTTCGCAGTACATGTAATGAAATTAATAAGGTCTACTAAAAATTACAAAATAAGGAACTATGGAATATATTTTGTCACTGATGTAAACGAAGAAATTTATTTAAAAAGATTATGAAACATTAGAATACTCATTTGTAATAAAAAAACAATTATGGTTTTTTATACATCAAATTATATGTTAATATAGACTATATGTTAATAATTATATGTTAATCAGACATGAGATAGTTTACGGATACTATAATAGATTGCACTTATAGTATCCGCAAACTATCTCATATCTGACACTAAAAGCAAGTGACATAAGATATTTTTTTCTTGTTTACAAAAATGAAGACAGACATAGACAACAATATAGCCAAATAAAATATTCAACACATGTAAAATAATTTTAAGCTAATAAATATTTATGATAATTTAAGATTTCCAGACTGCATAAATGCTTATGAACTTTAATAAGCAATAACTGTTATGTTAAAAATGCTTACGATGTATTTTATAAAAGATCTGAAATACACCTGCAAATATAAGTCGTAAGATAAAAACAAAAATTTAAAATAAATTTAAGAATTTGTAGTTAAAAATATAGATTAGCATATCCTATTGCAACATGGAAATCCTTATTAATATTTAGATTCAAATTATTTAATACATGGTAAAATAAAAATTAGCTATGATCTGTTTTTAATGTAATATAGGACACTAATAATAATAAAGATTTTCTTACTTCAGCTAAGTGTTCAGCATCTTCTTTAGTAATTGGCAGATTGTCAATGATTAAAATCTGCAAAGTTTTTGACACAGTTAATAGCCGGGATGTATATTTGCATATATCAGTAATATTATTAGGTGAATATCCATATGGCACCGGATAACTTTCACTACTACGCCGTCTCTTTTTTTTCCCTAAAAAAAAATTCCTTTTTATAGAAAAACATATTTTATGAAATTTTTTTTAAAAGCACATGAATGTATAAATATTGTTTCTTATATTATTAAGATATTAAAATTATATTTTTATATTTATAACATTATACTAGAATAAAGTGAATACAAACTAAAATTTTCCAATACACTGAATCTTGTTTTGACATAAGAAAAAAATTACAGATTCAATTAACAACTGATCATTTATAATGGATAATTATAAAAATGCATTACTCTTTTAATTATCACTATGTTTATATTGATTCAAACAAAACTTTTAAGGATTTTTACAGGAGTTAACTTTATTATGAGGTTATTCATATATTACATATTATAATTATCTAATATTTTTCAACAATATTTGGATAGCATAAAGTAAAAAATATTAACACCTCTTAAAAATTAGATTTAAAATTAACGATTATCCTAAAAAATTAAAGGAGTTTCATGTTATAGCAGAGTAAAATTGCTATTCATAAGAATTAACAGAACTACTGTTAATACAGATTCAAGAAACATGAGTTTTTCAGAAATTATACTAAATGTTTTAGAAGATGCCACCATTCAAGTTAATGATCAAATACATGTAGCCCAAAAATAATAAGTGAAAGTAATGATTTTACTTATTATTTTTGGAATCTCGGTGGGTTAGTGTTAAGGCTTTCTGCTCCCAAGGTACAAATATGAGGTTTGATCCTCGGGCTGGGAAGGTAGACTTATTCATCCCTTCATGCGTCAATAAACTAAATAACAAATCTGCCTGGGAACTTAACACTAGGGTTTCACATTAAGTTGACTACTTA
Source organism: Latrodectus elegans (assembly GCA_030067965.1). NCBI lineage: Eukaryota > Metazoa > Arthropoda > Arachnida > Araneae > Theridiidae > Latrodectus > Latrodectus elegans. The sequence goes on along the minus strand of CM057814.1, from coordinate 66,454,410 downwards.
ACTGGGACATCTGCTTTATACCCCTAGGTCTTTGGTCAGAAAAAGAGATAAGAGCACTATAGGTATTAGCCAATATACAAGTTGTCGTATCACAGGTTTCTTTATATATTTTCAGATAATGATATTGAGAAATATGAAAAAAACTAATATGAATATTTCAGATTTAAAATTAATTATTTCAAAATCATTAAAGGAGTCTATAACTACAACAGAAATAACTTCCTTTAAGTAATCAGAATTTTTTACATTAATAATTTAAATATTGTACATAATGAACACTTTTAGTAGTTTTTAAATTTTTCACATGGCATTTTTCAGTTAATTTATTGTAAAATTAAATATTTGCAAGAATTATTTCAGATAAAATCAAAATACTTAAACAAAATTGATACAATAAAATGAAAACCAAGTAAATACAATTATTAATTACATGAAATTTTAATTTAAATTTAAATTATCATGAGAAAGTAGAAAAGCCTAATTACTTTCTACATGTATAAATAATTTTGTCTGTGGTAATAATTTAAAATAAAAAAAATGACTTGCTTTGTCAGTTTTTTTTCACTTTGGTCACTTTGATAAAGAGTGTTGATTAGATTTGGATCAATAATTTAAAGTGGACTACAAAAAGCTATAAATGTCAATGGTCAAGGTGGGAATTATATCTAAATTGTTGAACTGAAGGCCAGAACAGTAACCTTACAGCTGCTAGTGATTTTTATTTTTAATGGGTTTGGTTTGTTTGTCACTCAATAGTCACCTTTTTGCACATCATCTTTAATGGCTTCAAATTAGTCTTCAACATAATGCTGAAGTCTTTTTGATGGTTCTAAATGTGATTTTTTTTCAATCAAACTATGAAAATCACAGTCTGGTACATTAATTTTAAATGGATTAGATTTAAAAAAAAGAGGCATGATAGATTTTAATGGGCAAAAGGAAATAATGGCAATATATTTTCTTGAGAGTCCTGAGATACAAAGCAAGTCTTGGTTAGGTGATCAAACTAATGGAAAACTGCCTATAATTCTTGAACAGGTTTGATACTCAGTTTTATCAAACCATTGCAGGGATGAAAGTACAAGGATGAATAGATTAGAAAAGTAACACAAAAAAGAAATTTCTAAATTTTACTTACTTTATTCACCACAATTCAAAGCTCTAAATAAATGAAATGTTTAACACCATAACACATTGTAATGGATTCTTTTTATTTATTTCTTTATCAGTATTAACAAAAACCATTGAAATAAGTCCTATTTTCAAACTTACAAACATTGCAATTTTCAAAATTCTTCATATGAATACAGGTAACATAAATTCACATAGAAACTGTTGTTAAGCATCTAACAATTCTTTTACATATAGTTAATGATAAATACAAACTATAATAAATAAAAGAAAAAAAGTTCTTCAGCATTTTCAAGTTTCACTTAAAGAACATGGATATTCATTTCAACAATTCCGAAAGAAGAAAAAAACAAAAAGACTTGACATATATATATACACACATACACTAAGCAAAATAATTTTAAAGATGATGATACTCAATGATACAATTACATATTATACACATATATGTATGTATATATAATAAAATTACATTCTGCATTCATTTAAAAAGCCCAAGCACATTTTCCCTACAAGTTTTCATTTATTTATATATATGAAATACTGAATATTTTTCTTATTTAATTCTGCAAATAGAAGTTGTCAATTTAATGACTATAGAAATCTATTCATTAATATTTATGCACCATTTTTCATACGAAAAAAAAAAAAAAAAACAAACTAAGTGGCACGACAACCTATATGAGTGCCAAGGCCTAAGCAATGCCCATATCTATTTCCATGACTGAGGACTCTGGGTCTGAAAGCATACGTCCCAGTTAGCAGGTCAGCCTGACATGAAACTCCTAGTGTTCAGTTCTCAAAAAAAACTTGATACTTAATTTTATAAACAGAAAGGATAAAAATCAGAGTCGACCTTTTTCAGTCCAAGGATTGAACTTTGGACCTGTGTCTTGCAAGTGCAAAGAACTACCATTATGCCATTAGGTTTCTCATACTTCATACTACATACAAGACCAAACATTTCCTACTCGGTGAACATCCTTTCACAGTTCCAAAGTAATCTGGGAATAAAACAATGGAACAGTCTCTTAAAATTAGTAGATTATCTTTGCTATACTAACGATTACAGATTAGAATTATCACAAATTAAATGCTTGAGTCTTAAATGTTATTCAGAGATTCCAATTTTGCAGCAAATAGAGATGAGAGAATTCCAATGGGGGTTTACATATTTTTTAATAACAATACTTGTATATCATGGAGAATTTTTAAACAAAAACACATGAATGTATCTACTATGGAAGCAGAATTTGTAACTCTGACGGAGGCAACAAATAACAACAAGTAAAAGAACATATGATTAAAAAATGTCCTTGTAAATAAATAAGTTCTTAAATCTAAATTTAAAATGTTCTGTATTTTGTGGTAATTTATCTGCTGTCAGTTTTTTTAAATAACCATTTTGAAAATCACATCGAAGTAAACATATACACATTAGAAATTTAATAAATGATAAAATGTTAAATTTAGAGTATACTAAATCTGCAAATAATTTAGCAAACATATTTACAAAACCACTTATCAGAGTGCAGTTACTTAAAATTTGTAAATCAATTTAAAAAAAAAAAAATTCAGTTTTGTGAAGTAATTGGATTTGGATATTGCTTATGTTTGATTTTGATATTTAGCTTAGCAGTTGGAGTTTCTATAATTTTAAATTATAAAGTTTTGGCTTTGTTTACATGAACTATATTTCTTTAAGATACAAAAATTATAATAACATTTTATTTATTTATTTATTATTTTTTTTTAAGTTTACTTAAGAGGGGCAAAATGTTGGCCAAGAATTTCTTAAAACTTTAATGTTTATACTTAATTTTAAAAAAAATAATAATCTTGTATGGTCGACCTCTACTTGTTCAGTAATTTCCAAAAGCAGAAATAATTTCAGAATTTGCACTAAAAATATTTAAGCACTAATATATAAAAATAAAATTTGAATTTATGTTTACCCCATTTCCAGTAAAGCAACTTGTGTTTTGTCAGTTGTGACATTTTGTCAATAATATTTACCTTCCACTTTTAGCATTGGCTAATAAATTAGTTATTGAAAATGGGTGGTGCTTAAACTGTATATTTATACTTATAACAGGAGATGGGAATTTGCTGAACATCATTGATAAGAATTTGTTCTCATTAAATTACTTGTGCAAATAGCTTTGTTGGGCTATCATTTAAACATAAATCTAAATTTACCCCATTAAGAAATTCATTTTAGCAGATGCAACAAAATGTAAGATTCAGACAAAATCCTTTATGAAAACTTTATTACAATTAGAAAAATTTTCATTTGGAAAATAAAGATGAGAATTCCTGAAAATTTACTTTTATTTATAAGTTTTGTTTTCAATTCTTAGACTTGCTTTTGTATTACATTATAGTTCAATTAATCAATCTGATTGTAATTTTATCTTAATCACTTATAAACAAAGGTTAAAATATATATAGAGGAAAATAAAAATATACTGACACAGTTCAACTTGATCTTCAAGACACGGTAAAGCAGACTTAAAACATACTTCAGTTAAGCTGTTATCCACACTTAAAGCTGATAATAAAAACTGCCAGTGTTCATTTCTAATACGTTCAACTGGGCATGTTAATACAGTTCCTCTCATATGCTTGATAACACTTCTTAAAGGACATACTTTGCACTTCAGACACAAATTACTATAACGTGTCCAAAAATCATAGGAGTTTTGCTCAGCCATAGGTAAACCATACAGTATATAGATTATAAAGCTACCTACATGGAAAATAAAATATTCTGTTAGCACAACCATATTATTCTATGGAAATATTTTACTGATTTAAAAAACACACTAAGAATTATATTTTTTTTAAATAGTGTATTTAAATATTTTTACCTAAATAATGTCAATAAACCAATCTCTAATGGTATCAATTTTTTTTATTAAATAAGGAAACTCTTTTAATTGAATTAAAATCCACCCCAATCCTTTTTATTAAAAAAATGAGCTATAAATTTATTATAAACAATAATTGTATTATTTAATTGGAAAACTATAATTATATTCCTAAGAAAACTATTCTTTTTTATATTTAAGGAGATAGAACATTCATAAATTATAAAAGTAAAATATTTTTTTTATTTTTTAAATCCTACATCAGTCATTGGCATTATCTACCATAAGACCTCTGGCGGCCCAATAAAATTTAGCCTTGGTAAAGTTGTCAGAGTCAAAAGTAATAAAAGAAAGTGCAGTGTAAGTTGTCAAATGATTAAAGTCTATAATTTCACACGACAAACAAAGGGGACAGGTATCTACAGCAACTACACCAATGCAGTGTAGATGTTTATACAAAAAATCATGTCCAGTCAAAAGACAAAAATTTGCAGTAAAAACTGCATGAGGCAAATCCATCAGGTCAGGCGACTTCATAAGAATGTTCCACTTTTTATCTGCTGAAAGTGCTGTATAAATATGCTCTAAGTGTTGGTCAATTTTCTCCCTAGCTTCAGAACTAAACTGATGGGCAGTTATTGGAAACAGAGGCTGAGGCAGCTTACAACCATTTTTAGCCAACACATCTGCTTTTTCATTTCCAGGCACTCAACAGTGGCTAGGGATCCATTGAAAAACTATCTCCCAGCCAGAGGCAATAGCATTGGAAACAAGTCTCTTCAACAAGTGAGCAGTCGCTAACTGTGTAGGAGGCAGCAGCCAAGATTGCAGCCTGGGAGTCAATAAAAATAACTGGCTTGCCAAAGTTCTTATCAAGACCAATGAGATTTAGGATTGCTTTATTCATGGCAAAAATCTCTGCATCAAAGTTTGAGGCTTTTAGTTCAACAGCACAGGATTCCTCAAAATAGCAATCACAGAACAGTCCAGCACCAGTATTTCCATTACAGGCAGAACCATCAGTATAAATGTGGATCCATTCATATCTAGGATACTTTGTAGCTATAATTTCTAAGCATCAGGAATTTCATCACATTTCTTTACAGGCGTACCGATGGTAAGATTGTAGGTAGAAGTTCAAATTGTAGGTGGAGAGACACAAAAGTAAAATATGTGCTTGCAATGAAGATTCTGAGTCGACATTAAATTTAACAAACACAAGAATGATTTTTGAAAACCATAATTATCACATTTTGAGTTAGTAATTGAAGTTTCTTTTGATCTTAAATGCACAAAACATCCATCTTTGTAGGGTTTTGGACTTTTAAGACATTGAGTACCTTCTGGTTCACTTGAATTGACTGCATTGAATTTTTGGTAGCATTCTTTAGAAAGTATTTGCATAATTCAGGTCTTCCTATGTGTCTCTATAAAAAAATAATGCTTACTATTTAAGGAATTTTCTTTTATTGTTTCAGGTGGCCTTATGTTAACATTAGAAAAACTAATATATTCTTTCTCGATATTTCTTTCTTTTATGTTCAATGTGCATTAAAAATTAAATAGTTTCTGGGATTTCTTAATAATCAAATTTTAAGATGTTTTCTTTATTTAAAACTTTTATATTTTTGATAACAAATGTTTTCTTCTTATACAGATTCCACATTACTTTCATGACCCTGGTCAAATTCACTAGCATGAAAATGACATATTTCTTTAACAGGTTAATCCTCATTGGTTTGATCAATAATTCCAGCAGAAGATTCAACTTCATCTAATAAAGTTCAACAACAATCTATATCTTTTTTATACTATGTTAATTTACAATTGTATACCATTGTTAACAAATAAAACGATAAACAAATATATGAAAACACGTTTCAACACAAAACTAAGTTGTTTTTAGAAGGAATATTGAAGCCTTTTGGTTGCATGGACACACAATTGCTCCCTAAAACATATGAATTCCAAGAATTAATTGTTTCAAATGAATAAAATAATAAAAAAAAAAAAAAAAGACTAGTGAAAAATAGCAATGTCCATTTCAAGGGGACAGTCTGACAGAAGAATATTGAAAGAACGATTGATTACAGATAATTTTCTTAGGCTTGTTAATTTTCGAAGTCTGCTGTGACTCTATGCCCCACACAACCTCCAATGGGTTAAATACAAATGTGTTATTCAACATATTATCAGTCAAGTTAAGCAAACCAGATTTTACGAATACATAAAAAACAATGTAAAATTACTAAATTCATGATAACACTTGGGTTATAAATAAAATTAAAATTAAGTTTTTATGAAAACCTATAGACTTGTAAAAAAAGTTATTGCAGAATTTTAAGCAGGTAGTAAAAAATTAACTATGATAATTAAACAATAACATATTTAACTTCATTCTAGACTTTTCAACACTTTTTCGTGTTATGACATATTTTCAAAATTAGTATTCAGTAATACTGATGTCGACAGCTAAAAATTTACAAGATCAGGAAAAAATAATTAAAATATTTGAAAAGGATAGATTTACTTCGACATAAAATATAATATATAAATCCTAATAAAGATTTAGTTACACTAATTACTTTATCAATTTGAAATAAATGACACACGCTTTTAATGCATTAGTTTATTGAAAAATACAAATCATTGATTAAACATTTGCTATCCATGTAATAAAATATTTACTATATTTCAATGAAAACATAATGATAAAAATTGAGGATTCAAATAATTTCATAACATGATCAAGCTATATCTGAATATAGTTGCCGTATGCTATGATAAAAACTAAATAACATTTACTGGATTATTAAAAATAAAAAAACTGTAAAAAAAGATGAAACTTTAAAATTAAGAAATATAAAGATATTTATTTAATTCAATAAACTTCAAAAATTGATTACAAAATACACAGAGCAGGATAAAGAACGAAACTGAAACATTGCATTATGCATCTTATCAAAAGAATGCTTTTGTCAAAAAAGAAAATCTTACCTACATTCAATGTGAATTATGAAAACAACAATCTCTTTGTATAAATTTTTTTCACGTAATTTATTGAAAACAATTCATGAGTAATAATGTTAGAGAAGGTATACAAGACAATCAAAATAAGCAATTAATATAGAAATTCATATGGCAATTTAAGAAAAATTTATTGATACATTATGAAATAATTTCATTTATATTACCTTAATCCTTAATTAAAAGCCAAAAACAGAAAATAAAATATATATTGTAAGCTTTTAACATTCGCGCGGAACATTTACTTTCGTTCAATACACAAACCTTGTTATTCGATAACGATTAAAAAAATATCGTTTGAGGAAAATAACGATTCCGAATCCAAAAGTTTAATTTATATGATCAAAATTTATGAATTTAAAAGTAAAATGTTGAGTATTTAAAAACTTCTTTCATAGTTTGGTTAAAGCAAGTAATAAATTAATCAAAGTAAATATAGTACTCAATATAAATAATTTATTACTTATCTTAACAAAGTTTCATTTACTATGTCAGAAAATTGATATATTTTTGTTAACATTGCGAGCAATCTTTAGTAATTTTTCTAGAATTCAAAATTTTTATGAGGAAAAAAAACCAGGTTTATCTCCATGAATGAACCAAGTTTTTCTCCGGTTTATTCATGTATATTCCTTTACAATGAAACAATAGTCGAATTATTTGATTTCGCAACTCTTACTCGTAATCCGATAAATGCGAAATTTGATTAAATCTTAAACAGTAAGTTAAAGAACGTGATTTACTTTATGTTTCTAAAAAGAAATCTTTTATGCAATTGTATCCTAGAAATATCTAGGGATAAATTGAAAATCTTTTTTTAAACTGTAAGACATAATCATGCTTGGAAGAAAATCAAAATAAACTGGTATAGATTAAATTTTACTTAAAGTTATTCGCTTAATAAACGTGAAGAAAATGTAAAACCAAGTAAATTATTCGAATGTTTTATTTGTGATTTGAAGAAATATTTATACCGTTATTGCCACAGAATTTAAATATAATTGAGAGGCCAAACAATCTGGTACCAGGGGGGAAATGTGCATTATTTGAAATGAGCAAAGGTGTGTGTGTGTGTGTGAGAGAGAGAGAGAGAGAGAGGGATAATTATGCTCCTCTGTCTAATACAGAAAATGAAATCAAAGACGCCAAAGATTTCTTATGTGCTGGACAGCTAGATGCTTACATTGGAGGGAAAACTGTTGTCAGTTGTTCATATTGTTCCCAAGCGAAGATTAAAATCAAAGAAAATATAAAAATTTAAAAAACGGTGGATTAGTGGAGCAAATAATTAATTTTTGTACGATTCCAGCCTCCTGTCAAGTTTTGCAACACATTTTAATAGCAAAAATTCGTTTTAGAGCTGCCGAAGGGAATATTTAATTTAGATAGAAACAAACAAAATGTCCAATATTTAATCCAATTTTAGAGAATTTTGAATATTAATATTATTTTCATAGCTGATTAACATATTTAATTTACATTATTATGGAAATTTTACATTATACTGTTCATTAAAAATGTATTTAAAAATATTAGGAACATTTAAAATTGTCCATCCTTTTACTTTTATAACTTGTTTCTATTGTTTATATTTGTTAAAATACCTTTCCACGCCACCTTATAAATTCTAATATTAATTGAATTTTTAACAGCAAATTGCATTACTTGAAATACTCACAATGATCTCTGTGTAATGAGCTTGCTGTTGATTATAATGTATATGTATGTATTTACAAAAAAAGAGCTGGAGTTCTGCAGAATGAATGAAAACGTTAACATTGTTCGACACCAGTTTGTTTACTTTTTTGTTGTAAATGACATAAAATTTACTATAACAAAAAGTTTTCTGACTATGTATGCTTTCAAAATAAGCTTTTTTATAAACACCTGTTGCTTTGTTCATAATCCCTAATGTTAAGGATGAAAATACTGTAAATTGCTAATTATTGAATTTAAAAATGCAATTGTAAATATTTTGTTCATGTCATTCAGGATATTTTTTATTGATTCATTATAAAAAGGTCTTTTTAAAATAAATTAAATTTAAAATTTACTGATACTAAAGTATGATGATAAAGTTTTGCAAATGGTTTTAAAGTATTCATTATATGATTTAGTAATATTTTATAAAAATTTCTTTTCACTATAATGAAATAATGTTGCTGTAGTACGTTATGTATTAAAAAATTACTATGATTTACAAATACTTGTAATGCAGGATCTTTCTTAACAAATAATTATTATGTCGATATTAAATAGAATATAATCGTAGGGGAAAGTCAGTTACACTGCTCTCTGGGGTGCAATCACACCTCTTCTTCGTTTGGCCAAGGAGGGGATACTATGCCTAGCGCAACGCTCCCGGCATGGTATCCTCTCCTTGGCCGAACGAAGAAGCGCGCGATTGAACACCAGAGAGAGTTCATTAATGCTCTAAAGAAAAATAATATTTAAAAAATATAAAACAAAAAAAATTAGCTAAAACTCCCGATCGTAGGCGGGCATTCATTAATCTAATTACAATTAATTCAAGTCCCAACCCGTCTCGGGTTTTATAGTGAACTTCTTATTCACATACTTATCAAAGAATCCCGAGATTTCATGAGTCTTATAGTGGAATCTTAAAATAGAAGCATAATACAGAATTCAAAGTATAAACATATTTAACTTGACCATCTTTAACTTTTACAAAAAAGAGTAGGGTTGAAATATTTCCCGATTTCCTTAAAATTTGAAAAAAAAAAAAAAAAAAAAAAAACATGAAATGTTTGTTGATACTGATTCAACAATTGCAGTATTTTTATGACTCGTGATGTTGTATCAGTATTTTATTTGTTTTCCATTTACTAGCTGGATGACAACGACATAAAATTGGAGATTTTGTACAAATTGCTACAAAATTTAGCATGGTTTAGCTATTCAACATTCAGAGCACTAGAGCAGAAATCATATTATAACATAATAATTAAGGTTTTGTCAGGAATAAATCGCTAGCATTTTTTCCATTGACATATATACTTGAATATTTTCACAAATTGTTGCCATTGTCACAACATGCATGTAGAAAGAGTGCAAAGTGAATTAAAAGCAGTAATATCTTTTTGAAAATTTCAGTAATATCTTTTAAAAATGACCGTAAAAAGGACTTATTTCGAAGTTCTATTCTGATTTTGAACTTTCTATTAGTTTTATGGTTTCATGGATTTAACTTGACAAACAGGCTAACCATATAGGATGAAGAATACAATAAAAATGTCCTGATATTAAGACATAGTTACACATATTAAGATCCATGGTTAATACTGATGATAATACAGATCCATTTAGTAACTACATGGCTTAGACTTCTTTTCTTCATTTTCCATGAAAGTAAAGCTAATCAATGAAATTCTCACACTGCAGCTATTTTACTTCGTTGGAAAAAAAATTACTTATTGATAAAAGAGAATTCTTTAATAAGATTCAAAATTTTTCTTTGCAATTAAAATGAGATTCTTTTCGCAGATTAAAATATTGATTCTCTTTATTACACAATATCTCACTTCTTTTGAGATCTTTAATCCTAATTCTAGGATTTGATCACCAATTTTGAGCCTAATGATTATGATCAAATCATCTACGTACCCAATAAATGTTACACTGAACGTTATTAAAAAATTTTAAACTAAAAGACAATCAAGTACAATATGATGATGAGAAAATACTATTCTTAGAAGTCATACAGTTTCAAATTGAATCATATTTCCTTCCTTCAAAGTTTTGCAAGGATATTTTCATTAAAAAGGAGGTTTTAAATCCAAAATGTAATAATACTACTATCGTTTCCTTTTTAAGCAAAAGCATGCATGATTATTGTAAGTTACTTTATTGAAGGTTCCCTGGTATTTTCTATTATGGAAGTACTTTGCAAATCACAAAATCAATTTTTTTTGCCACAATATAGATTTAATAAAGAACAGAATGTATATCACATTATCTATGCATTTATTTAATTTCATAATTTATTCATTCACCATTTTTCTGATTGCTATTTATCGAAGTCGTTAAATTGATCAGTATGATTAACTAATAGCTCAATAGTTATGTTTTCTAAATTAAAAAAGAAAAAATTGTTGTATTTTAAAATTAGTATATAATATTATTAGTATATGATAGTCGTTTAAGGATGGAATGATGGTGGTTTAGTTTCTATTTCATAATTTTAATAAAACTCAAATGATACACAACAACTATAGATTAAAACAAATTAACAGTTAATCGAATTCGAATCATATTGACATTAGGAATGATTAATTCCTGTCGACAGAATCAAAATAAGTGTTTCACATTCAATACAAATCATCAACTAACTATTTCCTCTTTACAGATGGCGCTCTCAGCGTTGCGATGGGATTATTTCACAACAGTTGTATCCCATGCATAATAGTTGTGAGAGCATATATGATAATTTGATATCAGGGAAATCTTTATCAAAGATTTCCCTGATATTAAACACGCTTCCTATTATGGAGGTGCTTTGAATATTACAAATATTTTGTATCTCCGGGTAATAATAAGTACCTCATTTATAAATTTTATACAATATTGGATTAATTAAATTAATATCGTAAATAAAGAGGATTAAATGAACCCATTTTTGATGATTTAAAAATGTTAAATTACATTGCCTCATATAAAAATTCATCATGCGTTAGGAATTTTTCAGCTGTATCCCACTCATAATGCGTCTGATTTCCTGATTTTATAACTATAAAACTAAGAAATGGAGTTCACAGTTTACGTATTTGTTTTGATATTCAAATACCTTTTCTTATTTCTGGGCAATTGAGCAAGACCTTTTCAGCCGCCTCTCTATTAATGCGTTCTCACAGCATGAGAAATCAAATAGAAGAAAGAAATTTAATTCACTTTCAAAACTGATTTTTCACTTTCATTTCAAATTATCAAAAAATGATAGATTTCTGAATTTCTTAACAAATTTTTATATAAATTATAATATAGAAGAAAAGAACATATATTTTTATTTAATACAAAAATATCGATAGTGATGCTTTTATTAATTTTTTAATGCTCTAAAAAATACAGCTAAAGTGATTATATACAATTTTCATCTTTTTTAATCTTGAAAAATAAAGTTAGAAAATAAGAAAGTAGGGAGATGGATATTAATCAATTATATTAACAGTTGTACTTAGAAATATTTTTGATCTCCATATAATAAAAAAAATGATATAAAAATTCCACAAATTAATTTACATATCGTTAATACTTAAATAGCGATGCTTATATGTGTGAATTAATTCTTAATAACATATTGTTACACTTATGCAGTGCGCAGTTGCAGTAATAATAATTTGTCTGTTTCATACATGAGAAACTTAAATATAGCTGAAAGCATTCGAATTATTAGTAAAATCATTATGAATACCTTTTGAAGTAATATTTGAAATTTCCTTAATTTAGATGGAATTAAGTTATAATTTTTGGTGGAATTGTAAAAATAACTGATATGTTAAGAAGAAATATATTCTTAGAATATCATTTATATGTATACTTTTTCTAAGTATAATAGCAGTCTTTAGTAATTAAATTTAACAAATTTTAAAAATTTCTAGAAGTAGAAAAATGTATCCCATTTATAAAAATTGTTATTCTTCTTTATTAGTCAGACGTTTTAAGTTTTGATACTTCAGTTCTTATGGAATAAATAAATGGAAATAAACTTTGAAATATATATATATATATATAATTTTATTAAATAAGCTTTTATATCCTACTATTAAGAGTTGATTTAAAAAACATCCGTGAAACATACACCAATTAAAAGCAAATTTTAGTATGTATCAATCCACATGTTGTTATTAAAACTCAGAATTCTCCGTGGGACAATGATATAAGCCATAGGTTACCAAACTTTTTTTTCTCGTGGACCACTTTCAAAGTTTTACTATTTTCAGTAGACCCCTTGTTGCTACATTTCTACAGTATTCCCGAAACTCCTAAAAAATATCCCTCTAAATTGGGGGTGTTAAGAAGAAAAAAAAAGTAGCACATTTTCTTGTGTCCTATTTATTATAATAATATATTTATGGTTATAGAAAATTATAAACTTTTATTATTACAACATTATTACATTTCTCATTGGTCCTAAGCTCAACTAGCTCCTCTTCCACATTCGCCTCTTCGGTTTCATCAAAAGGTGTTGTGATCCATGGAGGTATTTCCACCGTCAGAATATCTTCAAATCTATTTTTGAGGTCATCATGCGGGGTATTTAAATGTTTAGCGTAAGTCTGAATATCCTCATCAAGACATCCTATTTTTGACAAATGCGGAAACTGGAAGAATTGCGCTTAATGTAGATGGTAAGCACAACGCAAGTTGCATTTCATCCCTTTGCAAGTCTAAGCAAGAATTCCGGACGAGCGGGTGCACGCACGCGCGGCACTTTGCAAGTTCCGACATGTTGTGTACACTTGTACTATTATCTATTGTTCTATTCAGTTCTGTGTTTGAAGTGAGTCGCGAATATTTTTGACTACATACTATTGAATGATACTACCTGCCTACGTTGATAGGTAAATGCAAGCCAAAATCTTTGATCTTTATTATGAAAACCAGAAAATTTTTCGTGGACCCCCACTTACTACTTTGAAGCCCCGGTTTTTTTTTCATGTCTACATGGACCCCCGTGTAGTCTCCTATGGACACCTGAACCACTTTGGGAACCTATGATATAAACTCATATATTAAATTAATTAAAACTATTATTTACAATAAATATGTTCATATTGAAATAAAATATTAATGTTACTAAACTGAGATCTGTTTTGAAATTGCATAAATTACATACATTAATTACAAAGTTTGAATTTGTCACATACTAGAACACATATTCTATAAAATTTTCATTTGGAGCATCAAACTACTTATTATATAATCATCAAACTACTTATTATAGCATAAACTACTTATTAATTTATTATATTAATATTTAGATTTTAAGACTCAGAATTTAAGATCACAAATCTCATTAGGGATTTAATTATACAAATTTTAATTTCTTTTCCTTTTTTAAAAGATTACTTTTAATATTTACAAGAATTTGTAGAAATGAGCATACGAATTTATTTACGAAAGTCTACTTCATCTTCATACTCTCATTATCTCTTAGTTTATATTAAAAAAAAAAAAATCATTTTGCTAATGGTGAGATACTTTTGTATATTTGGATGTTTGTTTGTAAAATAACATTCTCACCCAAGAATATTTTGAATACACAATAGAAAAATATAGAGAATTTTTCGTACTAAGTTAAAATTATTGGAAAATTCTTCGGAAATTATTGCAGTTAAGTAATATTAGAACAACTATTTCAATTGAAAATTAAATATTTTCCCATTTTTTGTGAATTTACTCATATTTGTACTAAAAGTTATATTATTTTATGTTATTGTGTATTTTTAATTTAATTATTAAAAAATATCAATTGTAACGTATGAAAGAAGCAAAAGGAATTCACTCAAAAAATTTATTGAAAACTTTGATAAATGTAAAGCATTTTGAATAAATTAAAAAATTTTCATATCATGGTGCTAGTTTTTTCTTATTTATGTTTGATCATAATCTGAAAATGTTACAAATATTTTAATTTTGTTTATATAAATTAATCATAAAGTTCTTATGTAATCCTTACTAAAAGAATTAAATAATATGGATGCATTTTTATACTATTATTAGATTAAACAACAAAATATAACTTTAAACTAATGACATAAAATGAAGTATTCCATCAAAAGTAAGAGATATTTCAACAATTTCATACAGAAAAAATTGTGTGTAAATCAATAAAATTGAATATTCGAATCTATATATATGTGTGTGTGTGTGAGTGATAAATGCTGTGTGGTGTGAATAATAAAAATATATATATGATTCTGGACAAAAATTATGAACTTGAGAAGAAAACTAAGAAATTTCTAACATCTGCTTCTATTATTCTACTATTTTTAATTTTCTTTATTCAAATGATTTTAAAGTTCGCTTTATGGTAAAAATTTATTTAGCTAAAAGTACAGTATAAACTTTATTTATTTAGAATAAGTAGTTGTTTCGTCCTTTTTGAAAATTATGCATTATGTTTTTGAAATTTTCTTTTATTTGCGACCTACACTAAGGAAGCAAATAAATGTGCAATCCACAAATAACTTTACACGAGTCATTATTGATAGTAAAGTATATTACTAACATTTACAAAGTTTTAAATTAAAAGCTTATTTTAAATATATTAGTACTATACCAAATATAATGCGATATTAGTAAATTACTAATAAATAACGCATTATATGGTTTAAATACATGCCACCGAACTTGTCTAGTGGTCAACATGCCTGACTGAGGATAGGGAGGTCCTGGGTTCGAATCCCGGTTCGGGCATGGATGTACTTTATCTTTCTATCTTTCCTGTCTTTGTCCTTTCCTTGTGTAAATGGTTACCTATCCTATAAACAGGTACCTAAGGCATGTGCGTACTGAGGAAGTCAGTCTCCACACCCAAATATATGTTTCAGTTAGAAAAGTGGAGCAGCGCACCCCATAATGGCAGGCTAGCTGGCACATGACAACATGGTTTAAGTACAATTTAAGCAACCATTTTAAAGACTTCCTTATAGTTTATATAGTATAGATGTACAAATATATTTAAAAAAATTTATAAGCTGCAAGAGCAAATGTTTACTGCATTTCCGTATGTGCTACTTATAAGATATACGTAATGGATTATCTCAATAAAGATTAAATAAATTATATATGTTTATCAAATGATTTAATATTTTGATACATGGTACATTTAGTTTGAAATACTTTAATATTTGTAATATTAAATCCAGTAATCAATTTAATATTTGCATTTCCAATTAAATTTTTTGAAAAACTATTTTTAATGTTCTTTTAAGATTAAAAAAAAAATTGTAAGTGTGGAAATGAACTCAAATAATCTGTACGTGTTGTCAAATAAAACAAACTACCTAACATAAAATGCATAACCTCTTTATTATAACCAAATGAAAATTAAGTATTCTACCTCTACTTATGAACCACTATTTCAATTAACCTTAAAAAAAAAACCTATTTCCTCTTACATCAATCCACGATCGAGAAGTGATATAGAGAGAATTTCTCAATGTCTCTCCCCATTCGAAAAATCAGGGTATAAACCGTTATTATGCTAAACGCCTGCCACAATATCAAAAGTCACGGTCACTGTGATTAATTAACGTGTTTGAAAACGATAAAAATTGCGACATATGGGGCTTCTCGCAGTGCACAGAAACATTTCGTTCTTTTTTCCCCAGGTATATCCGAAAAAAGACGAAATGACAATGGACGTCCGGGTAGTCAGTTATGTCACGCCTATGTGGCTCATGTGCTTTTACGAATACATAGTCATGACTGTTGGGAAGTCACAGACCTCTCTTGTTTTGAAGCAACGACCTTCCATATGTTCCTTTTTTTGGGTGGAAATGTTTTAGAATGCAATTTGCTGGCGTAGGAAGGATTAATTAAAAAAATATTTTTTTTTTTTTGTTTTTATCTAAATGACAGATGCTTTAAATGCTTTTACAAATCTTATTCAACAGAACATTTTACTATGGGACTCGTAGAAGGTTTTTCAATATTTATTTGAAACGGAAGTTCGCTCACAATATGTCATCATATTTTCCTTTCAATTATCTTGACATAAAAATCTATCTTTGTCATCATACTCTATATGTAAGTTAAATACCATTAAATTGTTATAAATTTAGAAACATAAAATTCGTTTGTTGTTGAGCCCTCAAATTAGTAATTTTGTAAAGTTCATTTGAAGTACAGGAAAAATTCTAGTTTTTAAAATTTAATTTATACATATTTTTAAATTTTCCAATTCTTAATGCAAAATTTTAAAATTAAATATAATGCATGCTATTGTTATGAAATTTTTTAAAATTCTTTTATATAAATTTAACATTTTAAAAGTTGATTTATAATGAGGAGTGGTAAATAGTTAATTAGATTAAGAGATTAATTAGAAACTCAGTTAATTAGATTAATAAGCAAACCTACTATCTCATCATTGTAACACATATATTTGAATCTAATAAATTCTAATAATTGGTTATACACTATACGATATTACTTCAAAAATTTTAGATTTCCATTTCGTGAAATTATCTTTTAATATGATGAATATTTTTAAAAATATATCACTAAAAGTGGAATTTTTCGTTTTTATTTAAAAAATGTATCCTTGTAAATACATTCTGTTTTCCGTTTGGTATATTGATACACAGAATTCGAATGACTTGAAAGCTTTCTGAATTTTTTAAAAAATAAATTCAATATCGAGTAAATTTAGAGTACGTTTAATATTCAATCAGAATAAATTATACTGAAGTGTAACTTCAATATCATACTGACACACACAAAATCCAAGAAATAATCCTAATTTATATCCAACTGTGTATGTAAACATTTAGAATTAATTTTTTATGTAATGATTTCAATCTCTAATAGTATGATTCTAACTTTTGACTTATTTATTGTTTTGACTGTTATTGACTGTTTTGTTTGGTAAAGTCTTACATTTTCGTTTTTAGCATAAGTAAAAAACTTTGCGAAATTTATACTTTGAAAATTTCACTGATGTTTTTTTAAATACTTGAATAGGATTCACAGAATACACTTAATGCCAGATAAATTTGCATTTAACTTGCTATCATAATCTGAGTTATCTTGGTATAAAATGACTATAAAAATTATTTAAAATAATCCACATATTATTTTGATAATAATTATTTCTTAAGTATTAATTCAGAATCAATAAATACTAAAAGTAGAATGAACTTTAAATTTTTCTAAAATACAGATTTCAGTTTTTAGACTCTCGAATATTGTAAAACTACTGAATACGTTTCCAACGAAATTATTTAATCTTGTGAAGAGAACAGAAAAATTTCATAATTTATTTGAAATTTATTTGTTTCATATTATCAAAGAAACATATCAATTAGTTTAAATACAAGTTTATTTGAATTTAAAACATCTTTTATGATTTGTCCAAGAGAAATAATTTATCAAAGGATACATATCATTTTTAAATAATGTAAAGTTGTTTCAGGGCATGATACAATGTTGACGATTAGTTACAAAATATGTACATACATTTTTAATGAGATATACATATTTCATCAATAGCTAAATTAATATCTCTATATATTGTATAAATTCTATCTATTAAAGTTCAATACAAAAAATGTGTATAGATTAAAATTTTTTTCCATCCCAAATGATGAAGTTACGGTTATGAGTTCCCTGCATATTTATATATGATATGACTCAAGGAATTTGATTTATAAATTGTTATTACTATAAAAAGATAGAGGCATCATTAAATAAAAAATTTAAAAAATAAAAATTTTACTTTGATTATTGTTTTATGTATAAATAAATTATATCCGTTTTTTGGGAATTCAGTACTGCTTACTGTCAATGTCTATGGATTGAAATCAATTGGAATAAATAATTGTCTTTTAATTTTCACACAATCAATTAATAATAGACCTCTTTAAATTACCGCAAAATGCTGGCAATCTGTAAATTACTGGAAAATATTCATTCTATAGACAACACAATTTCCATTTGAATCAAATATTAATTTATTCTCTGGATATTACAAGATAGAAAAGAAAGTTCTTCCCGTTTTGAATTACCCAAAAGAACCTAACTAACAGAAAGTGTACCCTATGGTAGGTCCTCGAAGTAATCAGTATCGGCACTCTGCACCTTCTGCCAACGTGTTTTCGGTTGTGCAATCCCCTTGCGGTAAAACTCGGGGATTTTGGACGCAAAGAAACCCAAGAGGGCTTAGCATAAGTCTGCTTCATTGGTGATGGATTTACCATGAAGATTATTGTCCAGGAAATGGAAGATGCAATAATTTGATGGTGCGAGGTCAGAAGAGTAAGGGGGATGGCAAAAAGTTTCAAAGTTATGTCGCTATATGGTATTCCTGGCCATACGCGCTATGTGCGGCCACTCGTTTTCTCCCCAAGACAGAACACTCTTCTATTGATGCGAGCATAGGTCCACAATGACGATTAATCCACCAGATACCAGCTTCATCACAGAGAAACAAATCTCCCAATATAAATTTGCGAAACCAATGCCTTGCCATACGTTAACCTTCAGCCCTGTCTCCAAACGGTTGACATATTCGGCGACTTGATGAAGTAGCTGATAAGCCTACTTTGAAGTAATAAACCAAGAAACACCGAACGAGCTCCTTTGACACGTCTATTACTCTTCGCTACTGCACCAGTTACGATGGAGGAATTTTTGCGGAGGACCTGCTTTTATAATGACTGATATTCCTACTCTAGGTTGGCCAGTGTCTCAACTTCGCCATACACTAATTTGCATACTTATTCTCACTACATTCAATGGGAACAAGAAAACGGCTAAAATTTTTTTGCTTATCTTATAATTCGTTTGGCAACAAAAATTTGGATTATCTCCATCTTTATGCATATCTTATCCAGTTAAGTAAGTCAACATTATGCTTTGATGAGAGCCAAAGACAAAATATTGTGATCATGAAAATCTAAAGAGATTGATCCTTAGATTCTGAAAAAATTTTTATTACAAAACATTAAAGTTAAGTAGATAATTATATTCCTGGAAAGTTTGTTTAAGAAACTGCAATTAATTTTTATAGTTTTGAACAATAAAATTCATCGCCTACAAAAATTGTTCTATTTTAAAATATTATTCTTAAACAAGAATACATCGGAATTCATTTATGTTAAAATAATTTCACTGTTAATGTTTTGTCTCATTAATTTTTTCTACATAAAATCAAAATCATTGATGTAAAATTTGCTGCTAAAATGAACTTTTAATTCAAAGTTTATTCGTCAAATAAAAAAGATAAAATATAAATAAAATAAAAATATATTTGCTGGTCATAAAATATATTTATGGTAGGTTGAAATATAAGTTATTTATATATCTCAAACTTAACTCAAATGAAACACTATATCATCTTTAAAATATGGTATATCAATTTAATTATGGCGTAATTTGTTGATTATTTATTTCTTGCTTTTGTTTCCATTATAACTTTACAAATAAATAGATCGAAATCGTTATTTGTTAAGATGATAAGAAATTCACTTGGTTGTATACTTGAATGATATTTGTGTATCACTAAAACATTTTCATTAAACGTATAATTTTAATAATTTTCTGTGACGATAAAATAAGCAGATGATAAAACAGATGATAAAATTGATATTGAAAATAAACAAATAAAGTATATATTGAAACTAAACAATGATAAAATATATATTGAAAATAAACAAAAATGATAATATTAAGTTATCAAGTATTTCAAGAACTAGTAATATTTCAATTTTTAAAAAAAACCAATGTCAGTATGCAAAGAAGTAGACACGCAATAGTTTATTTTATTATTTTTTGAGATATAGCAAAATTTCTTAATTAATGATAGACAATTTATATAATTCAATCTTTATTTGTTGAATAATTACTAGAGATAACAATCCATGCATTTACAATCATAGAAATATCAATTGATAAGACAATAATTAATATTATCTTGTTTAATAATTTAGGAACTCTATATTAAACTTTTTCAGAAGTATTGTGAACACTTTTTAAGACATCCGCACCTCAACCACAAATATATCTAATTGACCACACATACTATCTTTTGGGTGAAAAATGCTACAATTTATTTAATAAATTTGGTAAATTATTGTATAGTTTTATTTTGTTAGAGTTATATAATCTTAAAAATAGTTTTTCTTAAAAAGAGCAAAGCTTTAGTTATTTTTTTTATGTATTCTTAATTTTATTTGTTCGGTTGATTTTTTACAATGCTAAATCACTTTCTTTTATTTAACATTAACTTTATCACCAATGATTACAATTCTTCATTATAAAGTGTGCATGATGTTGAATTGACATCTAAATATAATCATTGCTCTGATTTTTCAGGTTTTGGATTTGATTCTCACTTAAGCGTGGCGTGAAAGCTTTGATAGTACGCAGTTGATAATGTAACAACTTAGCCTGTTGTAAGGAATTTTATTATCTACCGTATGAATTGAAATCCGGAAACACTTTTCCTTGATAATGGGGCGTATTCTTGCATAGCAAAGGAGGAAACTCGGGAAACTTCCAAGCATCCACTCTGACAGAAATGCATGAGAAAACTATTTCCTATTATTCAATAGTTATTGAAATTAAACATTGTATCATTTTTTCCAAAGACGGGTGAGTCCGAAGATTTTAGAGTTTGTTAGAAAAGTAATTCTTATATGTCAAATGAGAGAGCGACATCGGAACAGAAAGGAAAAATCAAACATGCTCACCATATAAATACATTTTCGCACAATAAACTTAAAGATGTTGAATAATTACTTATTACTGTATTTTAAAATTTGGTAATATTAAGAATTTAGGACTTTCAAAATGTATCGTAATTCAAAGAATATGGAAAAATAACTTTATAATTTCAGAAAACGTTTTAAAAAATTATAATATTTTGAAAATAAAAAACCCATTTTACTTTTAACATTTATGATAGACTGGCAAAAAATATTTTGTAATAAAAATTATCCAAAAGAAGTCATGCTAAAACTTAAAATAAAATAATTGGTTTAAAAATGGAAATAAAATAGTTAAAGTGAGTTGTTATGCAGAGATGTGATAAAAGGGAGAAGTTTTATTATAAAAATAGAAATAATTTTATTTTTCAAAACTTATGGTTATAATCTGAAAGCTAATTCAGATGAAATTGTATAATATCATAAGTAATATAGTTAGGGCAGTACTGTAAAATTTATTACAGTTTTCTGTGAAATGACAAGCGTTTTTTTCAAGTTTAAAACACTAAATTACAGAAAATAGTTCAAATAGGTATTTATAAAGCTAACAACTTAATAGTTTTAAGGAAATATTAAATTAGTTTTAAATTTATATATTTTAATTTATGCCAGAAATTCAGAAAATTAAAATACCATTTAAATTTTTTATTGAAATCATGTTCACTGAAATGTAATCATATTCACATTTTTTATTAATTTAAAATCTACTTCGTTTAGTTATGAATATATGATAGCTAAAAGCGTTCTACCCCTTTTGCTGTTAAAATTTTGAAATAAGTAGTAATAATGAGTTAATTTTAGCAGATAATTTTAATTTCCTGTTGTATCGAAATATTTCCTCTATACAAGAGAAAGCTGAAAATCAGCGATTCGTGACATTTGTTGTGGGTGCTACTCATAGATGCCGCTCTTGCGAACGATGCAACAGGTTGATTCGATCTCTGGCGGGTGGGTGACGAAAAGAACTCTTCTGAAAGTTGGGTTTGTTTTGATATTTGTATTTTGAGAGAGAGAGAGAGGAGAAAAATTGTCGTCTGTTTCTCTTCTGTCAGTTATGGATTTCGTCTAGAGTGCCGGTTCAGAATGGAATGGTTGGTGGCAGCTTTCTTCTTTTGGGTTATGCAGCATATTGCAAAGGTAAGAGATGCGATTATCTTTTTCATCTAAAATTTATTTTGGTATTTGTTTCGAAACCATTTTTTATTAAGTTAATTTAATTACTTCATCATTTATATTCAATATTAGACATAAAATTGCAGTTCGAAGGATTTAAATTTTTTTTTAGAAGTGGTATTGTAATGATTTATTTTCATGATTTAACACAAAAAAGAAAGATTAAGTTTATCACACAAATTCAAAAAACAAAATTATTTCAAAATGAAATCAGCGTTTTATTTTCGATGAAAGAGTTTTCACAACTTTATGGTTTTAGTAAAAAAAAATTATTTAAAAATTCTTCAGGGAAAATTGTTTCGGTAAACATAAAATTT
Organism: Latrodectus elegans; assembly: GCA_030067965.1. NCBI lineage: Eukaryota > Metazoa > Arthropoda > Arachnida > Araneae > Theridiidae > Latrodectus > Latrodectus elegans. The sequence goes on along the minus strand of CM057814.1, from coordinate 66,431,442 downwards.
TCATATAAATTAATAGACAAATAGAGTATATGCATTATAAATTTTTATATTTATTTAATTTTCGACAATTTATCTAGACATGAAACGATGTTTTCAATTAGAAAGTTATTAAATTGTTTGCAATTAGAAAGCAATTACAAAAATTGTTAATGAATATATTTTCCATTTATGATTGAGAGACATATCTGTTAAATGCTCATTTAGATCAGATTTTTGTTTCTCACTTTTTGAATATTTTCCCATTCATTTACATTAATTTATTAATATTTTATGTTAAAAGAATAGCCAGAAGAGAAATATATTTTGTTAAACCTAAATTCATTTAATACAATTATTTGCAATTTTCTTTCAGTAGAAAAACTATATACATAAAGAAATATATGCAAACAATAAATTAGATAAAAAAAATGTACTGAACAGTTGAAAGAACGTTTTTTAAAATCTATTTTTATAAGAATATTATTCACAGTAATCATATTAAATAGCAAATTTGGAGAATTTTAAATCATTAAAAATAATTATTTAGCTTAAAAAATAACCCAATGTGCAATTTTATTGCATTGTTATAGAGGAAAAAAAAAAAAAAAAAAAAAAAAGATAATTCATGTAATATTTGCAATTTTACTTTTTTTTTGAGAATTTATATTTTTTTAAACATTTTTTATTTGTATTAAAATACTTATGTATTTAAAATTTTTAAGGTGAATTTACGATGATCAATAAGCATTTGTGATTTGCTATTATAATATAAAAGTGTCACTCTTCATTAGAATTCGCGGAGATTTCATCACTCGGTAAAATATTTCATTACTGATATTATAGCCTTAAACATTTTAGGTATTAACATTTTCTATGTTAAAATATAAAACGTAAAATATTTAAGATTTGGAACAAAAATTAATTCATAATATTTTATAATTGTAATATGTATTTATGACAATGCTTCCTTGTAATGAATGTTAACTAAAACATTATAAAAAACCATTTTTTAATATGTAAAAGAATAAAATGTCCCATATTTTACCCTTATTCCACGACTATCTACCAGTTTCTTTTCGGAGAATTGTATTGAAAAAATAATCTGATTTGTTCGCAAATTCATTTTATCATCTCACTATATCACTTTGATAATGATCTCCTTACACTAGGAGAAAGTTTTTTTTTTTTTTTTTCCTTTTCACACAATCACAAAGAAAACAGTGATAAAAATATAATTAGGTTTTTTTTTTTTTTTTTTTTTTTTGAATAGAATCTATTTTTATCTTTTCTAGAAAGGAAAAAGTAATTTTTTTATCAATAATTCATGAACCAATTCAACTCCGTTATTAATATTTCTTAGCGATTTTAGTGATCGATATCTAGGAAAAAATTTATTAATTGTAATATTTTTGTGTACTTTACAATTGTATACGAGGGTAATTTAATTATTATGTAATATACAGAATATCAAGTAATATAATTATTTCTAATTAAAATATATAGACTATAGTTTAAAAAAATATTGCTTTAAATTTTTTGTCAGTAGGCTTTGTTGTGCAACAAAATAAGTATGTCAGACATATCGTCAACCTATTTTATTAGCTAAAATTTTAATATTCTTGAATTTTATGGAAAAATGAAATGTAATATTCAAACATTACATCGATTCTGTATTTTCCATGTATAATACTAACGCATAGATTTATGATAATTTAGTTACATAAAACAAATTTTAACAAGCAAATTTTTATATTTCTTTCCGCGTAAAAAGTTTTTCTGAAAATAAATGTTACCACTTATAGGGAGAGAGAGAGAGAGAGAAAACACTTAGCTGATTATATTTTGCGATTTTATCTTTAAATAACAAATCTTTTATACTACTTTTAAGAAAATTGTAAGCGAAATTTTATCTTAGATAACGATTATAATTTTTAAATTTTAATTTGCGTTAATGATTCATATATAAATTTGTTGCTAACGTAAGCATTTAATTTATATTTATATAAATATTATGATAATATATTTAATAATTTGAATAAGAGTTTTTTCTCAATTTACATAATATTTAAAAATTAATTTTATAATTTTAATAATAAAAAATTATAAACTTTTTTTTATTAATTTAAAATGTTAAAGACAGTTTATCTGAATGGCATGCTTTGTGCTACATATTAAAAACTCTATGGCAGTATATTACAATTATAATAAAAAATACATGAGGCAGAAATTTCTATCTGTTATTACAATTATTTTTATTTATTTCATAAAAATTTGTCATTACAAAGTCACACAAGAATTCCAAAAAAACAGAAGATTAATGGTATTCAATTCATATAATGGAGAGACTAACAGCAGAAAAGCTTTTCTGTATAATTCTTTCGTGATAACTGTAATAGATAATGGATATTCTCTTGTGATAAGTGAGTAAAACCTGAAAATTTCGAAGCATGCAGACCGAAAGGCAAGTATATATAGCAAAAAATGCAAATAAATGAAATTTTTAAATCAAGGATAGTTCATTTTTTATTCTTATCGTTTTTATATTTCCAAGAACTAACCCCTTTTTCCTGATCACTTTAAGATCTCATAAATTTTATGGGGAAATTTAAAACAAAATATTTAGTCAAATATATTTTTTTCCTACATTTTGAGACTTAGAATACCTTGAAAGACTTATGTAATATCAACTAATCGATCGCCACTGATGTTAAAGCACTGCGGTGAGTTGGGATCTAGTGCAAACATGTTGGTCAACATGCTTCCACTAGATCCCAGTTTCACAAGATGTAAGCTTACATCCCATATTCATTGAACTAAACTAACAATTACACATTGGGATTCTAAAGTAATCAAAATGTGGGTTCACTTTCTAACAAACCATACTTACATCCCTTGAACTTGAATTCACTATTGGCAGTAAAGATCAGAATTGTTACTACTTGCCAAATGAATTTAAAATATAATAATTACTGAGAATTCTTTTAAATTTATGACGAAAACAGCATACAAAAATATTTCCACTTTCATCTTATTAATCAACTGTAATTTCAGATTCATTGAAATCATTTAAACAGAAATATTGATTCATTTTGAACGCCTATCTATAAGTTAGATCTCAAAATTTAATTTGGCAATGTACATTGGAGTGAAAACTCCTTTTTAATATTACAGTTAACTTCCTTTATGAACATTTATGTTAAGTATTTCTTGAATTAACTCTTATATACATTATGCTATTATTTTAATAACAGAATATTAGTATATTGAGGTTCAGATTTTTGCATCCGGGTATGGACATGATTGATGGTTTCTGAATATTCTCTTTCTTTGCGATACTTGAATACAATCCTTATCTATGCAAAATCTTATCTGAAGATAATAGATAATAAAAAAAGTTTTTCTAAAAACCATTCAATCAAATATATGAACTATTCACAATGCTAAAATCCCAATAATTAATACGCACTATAACAATAAATAAATATATAACTTAAAATTTAACTAACAAATACAAACTTCTTTATTTTTGTTTATAATTTCCTTTTTCAAATCGATTACATTTTTATTCTTGTAATCACTTATAATCTTTAATAAAAATTAATATTTTTAACCACTAATAATTTACAAATTTGTTAGAATTACGTATATTTTCAATTAAATGTAAAAACATTTATGAGTCACTGAATCTTATTCTAAAAGAATAAACTTTAGTTCGTAACTTTTTATATATATGCATCATTTTCTAACAATAGCATAACTTTTTATTGTATTATTGCTTTCTTCTTCAAAAATATATTATTCAAAATTTTCTTTATCTCACGAATTTCTGCTTCTATTTGCATGGGAGTCATAATTTAATATTTTCTTATTTTGTTTCAAGAACAAATATTAGATATAGACACTATGTTATGTGTTTTTTTTTAAGGTCGAAATACTTTTGACTTTCTCGTTGTATTTGAATGATAGTGTTGAAAGGTGTATAATGAAATCTTTTATTTATGCTTCAACTTTATCACCAGGATTCTTTAATAAAATTATGAAATTTTCATATTATTATTATTGACCCTTAAATTCTTTTGTTTTCTAACAAAATTTTACTTTATTTTGCCTTCATCACGGGCTTTTTTTAAAAATTTTTTTCTCATCAAAAATATAAATGTAAAAAATGTTAAGGCATTGAGGCATGTAGTCATCATTTCTATCATCGAAATATTTAAAAAGTTTTGCTATTGATTATAATTTGATTACAGTTTTTATCGCATCTGTAACTGTATATTGATCGAGATTGTAATAGCTGCTGTTGTAATGATGCATTTTATATACTAAAAAATTAACATTTACCATTAATGGTTTTATTTACTATCATTGGAGACATTCTTCAATTTATTATCGTTTATTATAGGGGATAAATTCATTACTTATATTTTATATATTTAATCACTAAATGGGTTTGTATAAAACTATTTTTAATTATACATTTTAATTTTAAAATTTTCAGAAAACGTAAAATATGAGGATATTCCTTGTAGTTTGAAATATAGTGCATTGTCATAATGCCAACTATGATATACTAAACAATTTCTTTGTACAAACTAAACGAATAAATTTTAAAAAATAAAAATATAAATAAAATAACATTTTTGATCGTTAGAAATTTTTGCCATTTATCTTCCCAATTTCGATAACGTTTCAATTTATTTTAGTGGAAAGAGCATGGTGATGCATTACAAATCAAATTGGTAGCGAAAGATATATAGATATCTACAATATTTTTGAGTCTGTTTATTGCATAAGTAGCAGTATACAATGAACAGACTTGAAGGCTTCATACTCATGCTGTATAAGGAAAGACAAATGAATACTAGAAAGTCATTACCTAAAACATATATTTGACATTGACATGAAGATCAAGTCCAGAGAAGTAGGCCATCCATTCTATTTGGATTATAGTCATTCTCAAGAAACTGAAGATCAAGCTTAGATTTATGAGGTTATTTCTGATATATTTACTATCCCAAATCAGAAACAATCTTATAAAAAGTTTGGTTGGCTTGTAGCTCAAATTATTTTTTTTTTTTTTTTTTTTTTTTTTTTTTTTTTTTTTTTAAGAGGGTTAATTATTTCAAGATTTTCAGTTTAAAGTGGATTCTGAAGAATCATAAGCAATAAAACCTGAAGTGAAAATTTAAGCCTCAAATTGTTGATTATTCGGCTTTAAGTTTAATTACAATATAAATGTAGGGTTATTTACGATTACATATTAGTAAATAAGGTGTAAGATATCGTCTTTCTTAATTAGTATGTTGTGAGGATATCTTATGTAATTCAAATACACACCCATATAAGGATACTCTCATTATTATAAAAATAGTTGAATTATTTATTTCTTGAGTAAAATTTCAGGAAAAAGTTTGCTTCTGTAATGACAAGATCATGGTCATTTTTTAAACAATAATTACAGGTTCCAGAAATAATGATGACATTCGAACGACATTTTTCTATCTTTTGCTTGATCTTGACAAAACCTATCAAGAATCTTATAGATTTTCATTATATTGTGTACGTATGTGTTTCTATTTCACAATAAATTTATGATATTAATTTTATTCAAGTTTAAATTTTTTAACGGGGAATTTTAGTAGGAGAATTTCAATATTACTTAACTATAATTTCTAGTATATCATTCAAGTTCTTAAAGTTTCTTCTAATAATGATAAATTCACTCAATGATATTAATGTTTGCTGCAATTGTTTATATATATATAGATTAATTTCATAATAACAGTTTTCTTAATTGAAAAGCGCAACTAAATTTGAGTTAGAAAGAGTAAAACGTAAAACGTATTACTCGCAATTATTTTTGAGATAATGCCGTTTTTCATTTTTGGCTTAAAACTATAATATCTCAATTTAATAATAATAGTTAAGGAAAAATAGAAAATGTTTTACACCATTTAATCATATATTCACAAATTAACGAACTATATATAAATACTGATGAAATAATTTCATGTATACATATGTATAACATACCAGATTTTCTCTGAGAATTTTGACAAATACGAAAGGGAGATAGTAGTAAGGTAGCAAATGATGAAAAATGTATAGATCACGTTATTGCAAACATTTAGTCATTTAATCAACTGTGAAGGATATGATGTCAAATGAAGCAAAAAGATCAAATATGAGTTTAAGTAAAATACTTATTTAACATCATTCAAAACAGGCAATACATCATTTGAAAGAAGGTGAAAAGATATCCTCTATGACAAAGACAGAAGATATACTCTAAGAAAGACAAAGAAATATTATTTTCTCATTTGTATATCAGAAACAGCGAGCAAAGGTTTATCAACCAATTTTTCAGATCAGATTTACAGCTTGAATCGTAAACCTCAAGTTTGATTTCACAAATAAGAAATATGTCGATATGTTTTTAATTTATAGGTGAATTGGTGATAATAGGCCATCTTTTCATTGTAAATGTACCAATGGTCACATGCAAAGAGGGTCATCCACGTTACAAAAATTGTTTGACATTTCAGGGAGACAGAATCGTTTTAAATTTAAATTGAATGATATGAGAGATAACACTTATCGGACATCGGTCATTAAATTTTTATTCCATTCCATTCCACTGTATGAAACTTTTTGGAAGTTCCATTTTTTTATGTCGACTAATATATAAGGATTGCAAACTCAATAGATATTTAGCACATAGAGGTGTAAAAGTATACGTGCTAAAAAGGCGACTTTTTCCTCTTAAAAATGGTACAATTCCTACCTTACACTAGTTATTCGCTTTGAAAACAATTCGTGCCTTTGATTATTAATTTTAACGCAGAATAATCTATATTATAAAACCACTATTTTTTTTTCTCGAAGGAAGACAGTTTTACTAGAAAAGCTAAGGTAAATTCGTAAATATATTCAATAAGTATTCGGAAATCTACACATCTGTATATTTAAAAAATCTAACATAATTTCAGTATATTAATATCTGGGTTGGGAAATCTTAGTTGGAACTATACATTTTCAGACTAAATGTCACAAAATATAGTTTTTTTAAATTTCGTCACAGAATGTATTGGCCATTTTCCAACTAGCATGCGTATAGGCCATATTTTTCAACACAACGTGTCACACTGTGACTATTTATAGTGGACTTCATGTATAATGGTGCACCAGTACATTTTTTGCATTGCAATACATAACCATTTCGCACTTAAATATCCAGCTAAATAGGCTAGATGCACTTGACTTGTTACTTGCTGCTTTTTGGAACTCAATCCCTTGAATTCCTGTTTAGTGACAATTTAAACCACTTGTTGAATCAGGTGCTTATTGATTCACAGGAAGATGTCCAGCATGGTTCAATGTCGCTGAGGCTGGCATCGCTAATATATTCGGTATCTGGCAATCCGCTGGACAAGTGTTATTTCATTGCTCTTAGTTTTCATATTTCTCAGAGGTAGCATCTCTGCAACTTCTAACAACTATTTATTCCTTATATTTCCCCTTGTAAAAAATGTTTTCTTACTTGTTATTGAGATCTTACTTGTTATTGAGATTATCCTATTCAATATCACGAGTTTTAAGTATGTTTACTATTTTAACCAATTAAACGTTGTTTGAATAACTTTATCCAATGGTACAATACATAAGCAGATAAATTTGGCAACATTCTTATCAGCTGTTCTCTTTATCATACCATTTCTCATTTATTTTGTCCTGAGTTTCCTTTCGGTTTTCTCGTTACATTTTATATAATATCAACAACAAGAATAACGGAATCATCAAAAACGTACAACAACAAAGAAAAAATTATGTTTTAGTCATAAATTAAATAATATCAAAATGATTTAGTCATAAATTAAATAATATCAAAATGATTTAGTCATAAATTAAATAATATCAAAATTACTTTTATGGCATTTTGAGAGGGATGCTTTGACCTGTATTTTGGTACTTTTTTCAAACAACCAACTCTAGGGACTAGATATTATTTTTGTTAATGTGAAATACTTCTCTTATTTTTGGGAGTAAGAACAAGAAGAACACAACAGTTTATATATTTAAAAAACATTTAATCTTTCTTTATTTATGTTTTGAAAAAAATTAGAATTGGTGAAATTACATTTTGCTAGATTTTGGTTTCAACTTCCCCTTTAAGCTAACATTTTTAAACCATATAATGAATAGTCTAACAAGTGAAAGGTTTAAGGTTTTCTATCATCCACATATTGTTTTTCATTTTTTTTCCTTTTCATTGATTACCAAACTTTATTTTTGTGTGGTAAAGAAAGAAACTATGAAAACTGTCAAGCACTCACCTCACTGCACGTGAAAAAAACAGAAACGAGATATAGGACTCTCCTTGATCAACAACAGTTGCGAACAAATCTAATATTTACTGTGATAAAATCTATGGTACTACTACTAAGATACTATGAAATGCCATATCCACTTTCTGTTGTTACACAAGTAGCTAGGAATAAATCTAAAATTTTCCGTACTAAAGTATGCAGATCCAACACAAGAACACGATGAGTCTCTGATGAAGCATTGGTAGGAATTGCCAACATAGATATGATTATACTTATAATAAAAGCATTTTATCCTTGTTTCAGGCAGTCTACTAAAATATATAATTTTTACCTGTTAACTGTTGGATGACAATGAAAACCACAACATATTATAAAAGAAAATTTGTTTTTATTTCCCCTCTCATCTACCTAAATCCATTGGGTTATGAGTTCTTTTATATTTTTTTAGTTAATAAATTATTCTATAATCTGACCCAGAACTTTCGAATGTTTTTTGATGTAAACTCTTCTGCCTCATTATATATATTTTTTCTTCAAAGTCTTTAGTATCAGCATGTCTATCTTAGATTTCTATTCCTTGCAATTGTAAGATAAATTGTTATAAAATATTCTTAACAAAGAGAGAAAGAAAGCATTTTGTAACACATATTTCTATCTTTAAGCAAAGAAAATCAAACCAACATATATTTCATTAGTTTTGTTTTACAATTTTTTACACTGTAAAGATCGCATAATTTTTTAACATAAGAAATACTAAAAATAATACTTTTTAATAATAATGCTAAGAAACATTATAAGAATTTTCCTGCTGATTTATTCAATTGTTCATTACGAGAATATTTTTAGATTATATTTTATTTTATATATTTTTATAACAAAGAGAAATATCGATGGAGTGCAAAATTGAGAAACGTTATATAATTTATACGAAGATTATCTATTTCATTCATTTCAGTTAATACGTTATTTAAAATTTTTATGAAATAAATACTGCATAGCAAATACGTTGTACATTGTGCGTCATAAAATTAAAGTTGTTGTACCTGCATGCTTCCCTGTACCTAATCCTGAATTAGGGGTTCTACCAATTAGATAGAAGCAGCTGGATGGAGACTTCGTGATTTTGAAGCAGGACTGAGCAGAAGATTCCAAATACTTGGTTTACCCCAGAGGTATCATTTCACTATAAAATGAAAGTTTGTATTATTGAAGATTATTGATGTAACATAGACCATTTTAGTAAAATGAGAAATTAAAATTAATTGTAAACTCTAATTTACTAAGCTCTATGTTATATATTATATATATATATATATATATATATATATATATATATATATATATATATATATATATATATATATATATATATATATATATATATATATATATATATATATATATATATATATATATATATATATATATATATATATATATATATAGCACTTTTATTTTATGTTATAGATACACAAAAATATTATCGATTTTAGAAGATTTCGACTATCGATATCGAAGATTAAAAAATCGTATTTTCTGTAGAAATATTATATGAATTTTCCTTTTCTAAGGCGATAGCCGTTTTTGTAATTTTACAGAACATGATTCGATAGTATGTATTTACAAGAGTACAAAAATAACTATTTATGCCGTTACGGTTTCTAGATCAAAGCTCGTCAATCATCGATTTGCCCAAAAGTTTTGGCGATTCACATAATAATTACGATATTATTTGTTATTTTTAAATTATGCGGATGACGAAGGAAAAATAATCTTTACATACTAAAATTTAATTTTTAAAATTTTATGCTAGTAAATCCATGGTAGTAGTAGACTCCTCAAAGATATGAATGGTTGTGATCTACATAACTTCCTTTATTTTCCTTTAAACATTTCATTACGATTAAGTGAAAACAAATACCTATTTTAATTTTTAACTTATTTATTAAACTGTCATTAGGAATGTGTGAGATTATTCAGTGTTCTGAGACAGGTGAAAATCAAAGGTGGCCGAATTATAGCAGCTAATCTCTCTTCAGGTTACAAATGATAAGTGATAATGCTTCAGAAGCTCATAGTTGATATCTCAAGCCAGAAATTTTATATGTAAGAGGTTTACAAAACCAATGAAAATTTTTGACGAGTGCCGATGGATGATTTTTGTGCTTTTGGGCACAAAGAAATGGAATCTCAGCTTCATTTCAGTCGAATCTTTGTTGCTGCCATTAAAAAGTCAGGACATACTTTATGTGAAAACTTCATAAAAACATATCATTTTTGGGTAGTACACATTATATCACTGAGGGAAACATTTAAAACTATTTTATGGATAGGTTCATTAATGAACTAATATAGAGAGTTGCTTTCTCATTTGGGAAATGGAATTATGTAGTGGAAGTAATGTCTGTGTTTGATGATATCTGGACAGCCGATGTATCTCACAAAAGATATAGATAGATGAGATGCTTTTGAGTTCCATGTTTCTTTTAGGTAAATAACTCATGAATATAAACATTATCTTCTGGATGATTCTAAATACATTTACAAAGCAGGTTATAACTTTTTGCTACACTGGCAAACTAAATTAGAGCAACATGCCTTGCTTAGTAGATTATTATCTAAGCAAATAATTCAAAACATGGATTCGTTAGCTTGATCACAGATCCTGAGTCCAATAGAAAATGTTTGAAAATCCTAGGGAAAATACCTTACTGCTGACAGCCCTTCGGAACAAACTTCTGCCATGTTTACCATGCAATGCAAAATAAATAGTTTTAAACTTTGTAATATGATTCTTCCATATCAAACATCCTTGCATCACTTGGGTTAATTAAATATCGCATTAAAGATAATTTTAATACAGTGTAATAATGACATTATTAATTTTATATGAGCACAATTTTTTTCTGAAACACGGTATTCATCTGGAAACATCATTTTTTTAGGAAAAGATATTGATTTTGTTTCTTATTATATTACGGATCAATTTAATTGAATGATCCATCGACAAATTACATTAAAATTAGAAATCCAAAAATTTCAACCAAAGAGGCAAAATAAAATAAGAGAAAAATAAATAAATAAATAATGTGCGCATTATTGAAAACTTAAATTATTTCGAATTAATAATACTAACATTTGATTAATTTTAGAATCTTTTATGAACATTTGAAGAGATTTTTTATGATTAAATGAATATTCATATTCATAATTATATTTAAAAGTGATTTAATATAATTTAATAAATTTATGATGCAAGAAATGCCCCAATGGATGCATGCATTTATTTAAACATTTTATATTAAATGGACTAAGAGATTAAAAGAGTTACTCATCGGATCTCTTAATGTCAGCGTGATCTAGGAAACATTGATTCAAGATTAATTTGCTATTTTTAAAAGGATATTTTCTGTAATTTTGGAATCAATGTGTTTTACTGGGCTAAATTGAGTGAAATTTTGTCTGAAATGAATTGGTTTGTTTATGTGAATAAAGTGTTAAAAAACACTCTGATGTGTTCTCATATAAAAAAATTCAAGTCCTTTATTTAAAAATGATCTCATTTTATCTTTATTATGTTGTACTTATAAGTATGCATTTATCTTATAAGTATTTTCTGTCAATTTTTATACTGCGATTTTTGTGTGGATCTAACCACTTCAGTTATGTGACAGTGATAAAAATCTGCATTGTGTTTGAAGTGTAAAATTACTTAGTGGGCGTCTAAGAATTGAAGAAAATCGAGTTATATATTCAATAACTTAGCAAATTCATGTTCAGAATTGCAATGTCTATAAATACTTATAAGATTTTAACAACCATTTTATTTCAGAAGCATCATAATATTATATACACATGGGTATCATGATCACATGACGATTGCATATGAAAAGAAAGTCCCACTCTTATATAAAACATACTGACATACATCTTGATGTGTTATCATTAGTCAATTCTTTAAATTGCAAGTCGAAATACTTAAGGTTTAAAGTATTCTCAATAAATATGGGATCATTCATATTGCACCTCATAATTGATGACTAACCATTTATATTCTGATACAAAGGAAACTCTCTAATCTCTTTTTTATATTGTAGGCACAGGTGCCGTATAATCTACGATTCCAAATTCTAAACCTTTTTGGTAATGAAGAAATGTTGTCAAAATGACTTTTCGTGACGTGCGCGATGACGTCAGTATTAGGATAATTAAAATAGAATTTTCTGCGTGTAATTCTTAAAGGTCTCCATAAGTATGACGTAATAAAATAGAATTTGCCAGATAATCCACAAAAAAAAGGCTAAAAAAATTCCAGAATTTGGAATCATGTATTATACGGCACCTGTGCCATATTTTAATCAATTTCCTCAATTTTGCCAAAATAAATGATACTAGAATAGCATTATTTTTTATATATTTAGTAAGGAAAGTTATCTCTCACGCAGTTATGTTGCATTCTCTATGAATTACATTTATTTTTACCATATATATCCCCATTTATTTCATGTTAAAATCTATAAAATATGTGGATGATGAAAATGATTGACAATATTTTGAACTGTTGAGTTTTATTTGCTTTCAGCGGTACACGAATACTTCTATCTCTTTATACTAATCAGTTCGTGCGAATCATGTAAGAAATAAGAGAATGTCATTCGACATGTGAAATTTACTTTCTAAACAAAGGTCAGCTGACAAATATCGAATGAATATAAAGACTCACAGCACGCTACATCATGGAGTTGCAAAGAGCTTCCTGAGCCTACTTTAAAAATGGCGGGAAAAGTTATTGAAAACACTTTTTAAATGCGAGAGGTGGTTTATCTAAATTTCCTTTTTAAAATATTATTTATTACAAAATACGGGTTCATAAATCACTACTAAAAGAGTTTAAAGAAAATTTATCAAATATGGTACAGTTTGTACATCAGATTCATTGCTTATCTGAGCATCAATTAGAATGTATGTAAGATTAGTATGTTATGAAAGTCAGAAAATTTTTATATGTATATATGATACATTTTATACAAAAGCTATTTATGATATTTAGATCAGTTCAAATAGGTATAGGTGAAATCAAAACCTAGTAGACTTTCATTAAAATCTCATCTAACTGTGATATAATATAAATAAAATCGATGAAATTTTTCTCCAAAATAAAGAAGTATAAATTGATAAAGTCATGTATTAATTTATAAATCATTATAAAGACAATTTTCTTTTTATTTTAGCATTTTTTACCTTTTTAATTTGACGGATCATAATCGTTCCTAATATGTTCGTGTTCTGATTTGGATTGTGGTAAAAATGTGTAGTACAAAAGGATGCCTCGGAAACATTCTTATGTTACAACGATACTATCATTCGTTAAATTTTAGACTTTTCAATGTTAAACATACATATTTTTTAAGCATACATGTTTATAAAACATTTTTCAACGCAAAGATTGCTTAGAATTTTATATTGACGTAAAGTAAGTGGGATAAATATGCATAAAAAGATTAATGCCATTAAAAGGTGGAATTGATTTGGATTTTTATTTTTTCCCAAGGAATGTTTGGAAACGTTAAAAAACTATTTTTTGAGAGTCTTAACGTCAATGCTTAAAATTTCTTATAAAATTCTAGGTTGAATAAGCTAAATAATGCTATTGTATACTAAATAATGCCCATTTAATTGATCGAACTGTTCAGAGTTTGAATTCGAATTGTGTGCAACCTTATGCATTTAACGCATGGCATGAACTTGTGGAAATTAGTGATTATTCTGAGAATCAATCGGAATAGTTACTAAAAACTGATCCTGATTAATAGAGTTTTAAGAGAAACTTTCTTTTTTAAAAACTTTTTAACTTACCTTACGATTTAAAAACGGGGTTAATTTCTATTTACAATTTCAGTCTGCATTTTAACTTAAAAGTATAATAGACTTTCACTTCTTGAGAACTCAAAGAGATAGGTAAAATAATTAAAATTGAAAAATTAGTACAATGGAAAATAAGAGTCAGATCTTAATATTCTATTTAGCAAATTCATTAGGAAATTCATACTATTAGGAAAAATTATTCATTATGCCCAAATAATTCTTAAAAAAAAAATTTTAAAGTTTTAAATAATATAAATTTGTACATTTTACAATAAATACTTGAAAACTAAAATTTATACTTACAAATAGTTATTTTCCTTTATTAATGAAGAATGTAAGACAGGAGTAATCACAAATATCTTGTTTTAAAGTTACGTCTTTAAAACACGTTTTTCCTTTTTGTCAGTGTAAGAAGGCAGTTCATTATTGTTTTTCTCAAAAAAGTATCACAATCCTGTGTGCCATTCATCTGGTATTTCGCAGAGGTCGCAGCACTACACCATTTTCATTTTGCCTGTTATGTGAAAGTTCTTTCCCATTCATTATGTTTTTAATCATTTAACAATCCAATATAAATTATGTGCATATTATACCTCATTCCATATTCAAAAATGAATTAAAATGAAATTTCGGGTAACAACAAGTTTCTTTGACAAAGCACATGGATGAGAAATCCATCTTCACTCATATCGCGGGATAAATGTTTATGTCTTCCTTCAATTACGATGGTTTCTTTTATAAAGTCTGCTTATCAAAATGAACTAGATAATGTTTCCATTTGACGTCATTCCAAACACAGATTGACAAGCGCATTGAATGAAGTCCTAGGATGTCAATTTCCTAAAGCGATTCTAAGTTGTGATCATTAATTGCAAAAATAATTTTCGATATTTGCACTTGAAGTTATTGGTGCATGTTCTGTAAGGAGAGAACTAGATTAAGCGCTTGGCAAAGAAAGAATTTTTCTAAATTTTTTTGTTCATAAATGGGAATTAAATATATGTGACTGTAGGGACATTCTAGGGACTAGCCAGTAGTTATTAAAGTCGTGAGTGCTTGTAATTCAAAGATTTATTATTGTACCAGTATGCTTCTCTGTACCTAGTCCTAAGTTGGGCTCTACCCCAGTTAGATAGAAGCAGCCAGGTAGAGTCTTCGTGATTTCGAAACAAGAATCAACTAAAAAACCTCCAATACTTGGCCTGCCAAGAGGTATAATTTCACTTAGAGAACATTGCAATCACGCCCAGTTTAACGTGCCCCAGCCGCCCTTAGTGAACACGATAGATCTTTGGTTAATCCGGTTAAGTCGTTCTCACTACCTTCTGATAAGGAGAACAACCCCTAACCACCAGACCACCGCGGTAAATTTAGAAATTTGTAAAATCAAACCTCTTTTGTATAAAATTCATTATTAAGTTAAATAAATAAATATAATATTTTGAGAATTAAAGGAAACATTTTTATCACTCTTTATTTATTTCCTGGCTGAATAAATTATTTTCATTGTTTAATCAAAAATAATCATTTTTATCCTAAAGTAAGTATAACTAACTATTTCTTAATAAGAAAAAAAATTGAGTTTTAATCTAACACATTTAATAATACAAAAAATTGGCCATGGCGACTTTGTTGGTTACGACATCGTTCTCGTTGTTGGAAGTTAGCGACTTCGAATATTCACTAATAGCTGCTTGAGTATGTAAAATATGTCTGTGTCCTCCATGTGAAATATTATCTCTAAGAGTGGTAAGCCAAGTCTTCTTCTTGGTCTCTGTTTCTAAATTGCGAAGATTACTTAATTTCGGAATTATGATTGTACACCTTTTATGCGGTCCACTATGTAAAAGAATCATTACTTCCACCCCTTGTAATGCTGAAAGGAGAAAATCATAATAACCAGACATTTGAAAAAAAAAATTGTATTGTATGATGTTGAGATAAATTATAAATATTTGCCATATCTGAGTGAAATTATGGAGTTTTCAAAACGATATGTAATTTGAAAAGGCAAAGATGCGATTAAACTTCCTTATTTTTGGTTTAAAATTAGTGAAATTTTAATTTTAATGTTAACTTTAATATTTTTTTTTCAAGTGAATTGGAAAGAAAAAAAAGTTATCCCATGGAATTTTAAATGCAGTAAAAATGAAGCAAACATACTTCTCAATAAGCAATATTTAATAAATGTGAAAAATATGATGAATCATAAATGAGGACATCAAAAGTATTTTTATTACATAAATTGTCTGAATAAGGTATTGGTGATTCTACACAACTAATTCCTAATGTGTCTGCACAAAAATCATTTGAATAAATTAATTAAGTCGAATAGTAAATAAAAATCTTACATCATAATGTCTGATGTAATACTCATCCGTAAAAAATATAATCTATTTGTTTGTAAGATTGAAAAAGTGCATTTAATACATGCATATTGTATATAGATTACGATTTAATGTTATGATTTTAATTAATAATAATTTCAAAACTCCCGCTTTTCATTTTGGAGAAAATTCCAAAATACATGTAGAATTTTCAGCATAAAAATATATCACTAATATTGTAGTAGGGATTGTCATAACTCTATTTTCGCCTCAAGTTAACGTCAATCACAAGGTTGTAGTATCGATAGATGTCCCACGAGTTTATTATCGATATGTTTTTGTTTTTTCGTTGCTGTGTCAATGTCAAAGGGAAAAACTTATACATTTTTCTAGGTAAGAAAAATTATCCTTTACTTATTTTTCTTTCGCTGGCTGTAAAATCTTTCCTAAATAATTAATTTTAGATGTCTTGATAAAAATCAACTTGATTTTTTTCTGTATTTTTGACAAGTTCTAAATCCATGTTAAATAAACTTAATAAAAATTTACTTCGTTTATTTTGATGCTTGCAATTCTTTTCCTGTAGTGGTTGCTTATGTAATCTTTCTAGGAGTTTAGAATTTCATTAAGGATTTTATTTCCTTCAGGGAATTATCCCATTTGGTATATCATTAAAGATAAATATCTTGAAATCCGATCGTAGATGAAGATTCTTAAACTTTTATGGCGAATGATAACAAATATAAGGAATTTATTAAATAAAAAGCCGAAAAAATTTATAAGAAAATATAATTACTTATCTAAAGTTAAAATTTTCATGCACAATAATGGTCTAAGTTTATCAACAAAATCAAGACAGTAGAAAAATCATTGCTAAGGAAATCCAGGAAGCTCAACTAAATGAAAGAAACTTACGTTTTCTTTGTTTATTGGTTTATTATACTTTATACGATATTTAAAATGAAGATGTATTATTTTTAACTGTTTTTTGATATTAACATTTTGAATTGTAATAAATATATTCAGTTCAAAATAAATAACACTTAATTCGTCGTTATTTCATATTTTGAATACAAAAAATATTTTCCTTGGTTTCCATGACTTCAAGATAACATTTAAGAATGACACCGACCCACCCGAAGGTATACGGTGGAAGAGCGTTTGCAATAATAATCCAGCTCACCACGAGCTGTCGCAGGTCGAAATAAAAGTTTCTAAGCTCCATAGGACAAAAGTTAGAAAATACAGTAGGAGTAGGTGCAAGGCACCAATAGACTCAAGTGGGAATTATTCAATGAACGCTCTATTGAGTTCTCTCTGACCAGTGACTTCAAGATAAAAGTAACTTATAGTATATGCATTCCACTTATCGGCAAATTTGATTTTAGGGTTAGATAATTCAATCTACTGCTCACATGGGTTTTACATTTCATATTACGGGTTAAAAAAATAAATAATTACTTATCATCAAATTTTTAATAAAACTTTGAATAAAATTAAATTTTATGATATATATGTGTAAGCATAGAAATTATTTAATAAAATGATCACATCGATTTCAAAAACAGTTATGAAATATATATTTAAGATTATAAGATTACATCTCGTATTATATATTAAAATGTTGATAGAATGTCATATTATCATATGACTTATTTAAAAAAAATCATTTTATTCCTCGAATTATTCATCTTCTGATTAATATATGTGTAAGGACACACATATTGCTTAAAAATTACCCTTTATGTTGATGTTATCATTTTGGCCACTACTTTATCTACTAAATAAATATTGTTATGTGTCACAAATAAAATGAAAAATTTGAATAATTTTTTTGAATCATTTTTTGCTTAGTTTAGGATATATTAAAATATATGAACTACACATTTAAAGTCAAAACAAAAAGTACTTTCCAATTAACAGTAAATGAAATTAAATGCTTTGTTTTTATCAGAAATTTAAAAATGAAATGTGTATTTAATACTTTATTGCTTCATATATTTTACATACCTCACTTTTTTGTTTGCTATTCATTTTATTTGGTGAGATTCTTAGAATATATTCAAATACGATCAGTTTCTTCTGTGAATGGCCGAAAATGTTCCGACCAGTATTCCTTCCGGAATTTAGTTCTGGAAACAAATAAAAAAGAAATGAAGCTAAAAGTAGAACTACTAAAGTTCCCGATATGATTTACATATTCAAATATAGTTTCTAAAAAGCTATAAGGTATAAAAGTCAATCAGCTCCCGGCTGCGATGCGTTTTGTTCTTTCTCAGTATCCATTTCATGGCATTGTTGCATAGATATGCTTCCGGTAAAATAAAAATAAAAACATTTCGAACGGATGTAACCTCACATACGCATCCGACTACTTTTGCATCCTCTTTCTTTCTCTATTATATCACCCCCCCCACACACACACAAACGATTACCTAAATCTCTTTATTTGTTGTGAAAATCGAACAAAAGAGACCTGCATTTTTTTTTCGATAGCTCGGAATGGAACGAAAACAGTCCAGCTTTCCCAAAAACGCACCTGCTGAGTCGATAGTAATTGGCTCGCATAGCTCTGTCGGAATCCGTTGTTCAAAATTCTAAGAGTCAGTGGCGGAAAAAAAAGAATAGTGATGTTTTCGTACGGAAATAGTTTCCCGAGAAGACGGAAGCGGCCCTTTTGACGACATTTTTGTTGTTGGTGATCGCCGGGAGAGAAGTGTCATCATCTTATCGATTGTTAGGTGATTTTACTATCGTTTTCCAACGCTTGTGTATAAATTTCGGATATGAATAAAACAGGTACAAAAAGCCTGTCAACCCTATTATGCAATGTCTTTGTGTTGTTGTTACTCTATTATATTCATAAATTGCTAAGTCTTTGTGTTATGTTCTAGGGATTATTACATTTTATTTATTTTTTTCTTCGTGGAATGTTTCTCAAAATATTTAATTTTTTTTATAGAATACGTTTTTTGGTAAAACTCGTGAGAAAAACATTTTGATTTGTTTCCAAAAACTCAAATATGTTTGCCTAGCTTTGTAGCTTAAAATCTTAAAATTCTATAGACTGATCCAATGTTTTTTGTACATAAATCAAGAAAATCTGTTTGTTTTAAAACACTATTAAAATAGACTTTAAATATTATCTTTCATGAACATAATTATGAAACAATTGGTTGTTAATAATGATTCCATATCCATTAAAGTAGTCTAAGGCTAAGTATTTTAGTTACCCTAATATGTTTTTATGAATTATTAAGAGATTTATAAGCTTCAAAATGTGTGTATGAAAATTTAAAATCTTAAAAATTTTTATATTGAATTCAAGAACAATATTCTTCATTTGTAAAATTATATAAAAAGATATTTGATTTGTGTTAATAAAGGCTTATAAAAATTAAAATTTTAAGTATATATATTTACACACTATATATATATATATATATATATATATAGATATATATATATGTATATATATATATATATATATATATATATATATATATATATATATATATATATATATATATATATATTTACATGGTGCCCCATAAATTCGTGCAAACTTTAAAAATTAATTAAAAAAGCACAAATGTTATTAAAAAGGTGGGGTTTACACCAATGGCATCAAAAAGAGGGCAGATTTTTTATCAACAAAAAAAAAAAAATAATAAGTTCAAAACATGGCCGATAAGTGGCACTGCAGTGCCAACAGGAAGCTGATTTATGCAAATCAAGTTGGCAATAAAACACCTGAATGGATATGGACTCTTCATTTGATGCCACCGCCTCAGTAAAAACATTATTTTTTTGCGAACGTTTCATGAAGACCGAGTGATAAGTCGAGACTGTAAGATCAAATGGCCCCCACGATCACCAGATTTGACTCCTGTAGATTTTTGGCTGTGAGGTTATTTAAAGTCCCTGGTGTACCGGTCCACCCATTCCACACTGGCGGAACTTAAAGAAGCCATTCAGCAGATCGTGTATGGGATTCCTCCAGACATGCTGTACTTAGCTGTCACAGGTGTTGAGACTCGCTTTACTTGCCTCATACAATCTGGTGGAGGTCATATTGAACAACTTCAGCTTAAATAAATCTTTGAAAATCCGGAATTATTTATTGTGTTAATTTGCTTAAAACATTCATCATCAGCGCCACTTATTGGTCATTTTTTAAACTAATTTTTTGTTCTTAAAAAAAAATCCGCCTTTTTTATGATGCCATTCCTGCAAACCACACTTTTTTAATATCATTTGTATTTTTTAATTAAGTTTTAAATTTACGAAAGAAATACTAAAGTATATTAAATAAATTATTTGACCTTCTTATAAAAACAACTTATTATCTTGAACATTCATTTATCTGTCGATAAATTCATTCTATATTTAGAACGTATTTGAAATAATATTTATCTCTTTCTTTAGGGTCATCCTGTTTCAAATTTACCAATTTTGGGGTTCTCTAAAGACCAAAAAGGTAACTGAAAATTTTTTTTAAATAAATCCCTACATATAAAATGTTATCAATTTTATCACAAAAATACATTTTAAAAATTAAGAATAATTGTGGCGTATTGCTGGCGGAGAGTTTTTGAAAGAAATCTTCACTGTACAACTGATGTGCTCTGCAATCACCAGCTTAAACCATATCAAATATCAGTTTGTATGGTCTGACAACATTGAGATGCGTTAAGGATATCACAACAGATATGTCCAATTAATTAAAATTAAAATTCAAAATTTTGATTTCATTTTGCAGCAAATAAGGAATCAATGGATGCAACAGATATTCCATTAGCCATTTTTTATTGTGGCGCTGTTAGGGACTTCACAGTTGTAGAGGGATCACTGCTGTTGCACTTAAAGGTACAACGCGGCGAATAAATTTGTATTTGAGCCTGACACAAATTTTGTTAAATGTGAGTCAAATAGTATTCAATCTGTGCATAGAGAGAAAATAGGGGTAACAATTTTACTCAAATAATATCTAATGGCAAGTAGAAATAATACTGTAGTGACATTCCTCTGTATCATCACCTACAACAGGAATTCTACAACATGGAGTTCAAACGATGAGGTACAGTGCATTTTTAATTTGGGAGAGAAATTTCAAAACAGATTTTTTGATTTTCGGAGAGTGAAAGTTTTATAAAACTTTTCATAATTAGAATTTATATTTCTTAAAATAGGATTTTGCAAAAAGATATAAGTCTAAAAATCTTATATTAATCAATTTTTTATTTGAAGTATATGACTAAAAAAATTGTCAGGTACTCGAAAATTTTTAATTTTTCATATCTTTTAACTTTGGCAGTATTTACATATAACGACAACTTTTTACTAAAATTAATATCATAAAATCAAATACAAGATTAAGGCTAGCGCTGATAGGCATTTAAAGGAAACTTTACGAACGTAAATGTGTAACAGAGATTAAACTACTTTATATTATAGTTTTAATTAACAAAATCAATGTCAAATTTTACAATATAAAGAAAATATCATCTCTAATAATGTAAACTGTTTCTTCATTCTAAATGTATTATTAGCATGCTGTATACAATCGCATTAATTTCTTTTTATTAAAAAGTATATTTTAACTTCCATTTAACTTTTTTAAAATCAAAACATATACGCAAATTTTTAACACCATGTCTTCCCTTAAAATTAATTATACTCTTGTTAAACAGATCTCTCTTTTTATTAAAATTTTCTAATTACACTATTTTTTGAAAGTACAAGTGGTTTTTTCGCTAGAATGCATTTGCATTATTTATATGATCAAACCCTAAAATAAGCTTTTGATTACAATTTCCAGCTGTGATACTTGGTCGAGGTAATGCGAGGCATCACGAAATTAGACCGCAAATAAGTGGAAACGAGTGTTCTGGTGTGATGAATTCAAGCTCCACCATTTGGATGGTTGATCTGGATTTGGCGTACGCCTAAGGATGTCTTTTACCAGAATGCAGTATGCTTATAGCAAAGCTAGACAGTGGTAGAATCATGGTCTAGGAAAGTTTCTTGTGGCAGTGACTGATATCCTTGATCCCAATTCATGTATGGCTCAATGGTGATTCTTATTACACTATTCTAAATAACGATATATTTCATACGCTGTGGAAAATTTGTGGTTGGAGTATTGTTATTTCCAGAATGGCAACATCATTTATTATGTTGCAACTGGAATCGTCTGATTAAGTGGTGCAGAAACAATCCAAAATTAGAGAAAGAACTTACACGTCTTCTCCAAACCGAGTGGAAGAAATTTCATCATCCAAACACGTGAGGAAAACATGTCTTGAGGGATTAAAGAATAATGGCTGCAATTGTCTTATGTAGAGCTTTTCCAACTGTTGAATATAAATAAATTATGCTTACCTCTTTTATCACAGGAGTTCAAATACTTATTGATAGATAATATATAAAGCCCAAAGGCGAAGTTATAGCGCTTCGAGTTTCCAAGACACAAGTCAGAATTTCGTTACTCGTAATGGCCAAGGTCAACGCAGCCTTCCCTTTCTTCAGTAAGTAGATAAAATTGAGTATTAAGCATGCTTGGAAACTAAAAATTGAGAGTTTCTCTTGAGACTGACCACCTAACAGGGACATGTGCTTTCCAATCTAGAACCTTCGGTTAAGAAAAGAGATATGGCCACTATGAGCCTTGGCCGCTTGGGGGTTATCGTGTCAATGAGTTTAGTTTAGATAGTATATATATAACATAAGATACTAAAACATTTTAAAATATGATAATAAGTGTTCCGCTTAGCATAGAAATTTGATTTTTTTCACTAATTTTATATTAAATTATCATTTTTTATAAATGTATTACTTTAAATGCTTTATCATTTTTGAAAATAATAAATATTCAGTAAGAAAGAATTTTAATTTCCCATTTAAAAAACTAACTTCTAAACACACTCTCTAAATTTTCTCATATTGATTATTATTTTTATTTATTTTTCTGTTTCTGTTTTCTCCTTTTCAGGTAATCTAATTTAATTTTATTGTAATATTTTCATCATTAAAATGTATTAATTTGAAGTTTTTTATATTCTCCAAAAGTTGTATTTGTTATGTTTTTCTATATTCTGAATTTTTTAAATCTATGTCGACTTCGGGAAGATAAATTAGAAAAATATTTTTTTCGAAGCAAAACGAACTATCGTTATTCTTAAAAAAATTACATTACATAAATGCATTTTTTCTTGTTTGTTTATGAAACTTATCCTTTGTAAATTATATTACGTTAGAGAAAATGTCTTGCATAGTAAAGGAACAACCATTACACGTTACTATCATTACACATTATTTTTATTATATTTCTTTATATTATTTTCACTTACGAATAGAAATACCAGAAGTTTAGATGAAATAACGTTAGAGCTAAAATAGTTCTTTAAAATTGTCGAATACTTTTATTAAATGTAACATCTTTACAATTTATTGTTCAAAACGATTATTCCTTTATTTTATTCAAACCAATTTCATATAATATTATTTTACACCATATCGTGAACAAAAGTATAGCTCTTGTAAGCCGTTTAACCATTATCTTGATTATTATTGTTTTCCAGAAGAACTATTCTTAAGTAATAAGCACCATTCATGCATCACAAAGGAAAGGAACTCAGAAGAAAAACCTTCTGAAAGGAACGCCTATATGAACTAAACTTTTGAGTGTGACACAGATCAAGCTATTAATTTTGATTTGAATGTCAGAGAAATTACATGAACTTTGATAGACATTATATTTTTTGATGTGTTTGGAAACAAAAGAATTATTAAAAAGGAATGTCAAATTGTTGTCAACGTTTTATTGAATACTCGTATATTGTATGATTATTAAAAAAAATAATAAACAGAACTCTGATGAAATTCATGTTGATATTGCCCTGTATAAATTGCACATTACTTTAAAGAAATTTAACTAGTTATATTCAAAATCAAATTGTTTGTAAACTAGCCATTATATATATTTGGAAATAAATTCCATTTAGCACAAATATTTTTGATAAGATTAAATATGTGGTATTGATTTTTAGGAAGAGATTACAACAAACTCTTTCATATTATTTTTTTATCAAAAAATGTTAATTTTAAATTTGTAATTAAGGACTATAACGCCCGTGATTTATCTTTCTTATAAACATGTGATTACTTTTCCAAAGGAAAGATGAGCATTTGATCTTAAAGCAATAAGTACAATATTTCATGAAGATAAAAATGACAATTTCATTTTTATTGTATTATGTATGACGAATAAGTATACTGAGAACTGCAATTTTTTCCGAAATTTATATTACAAAACTTTCACTGAAGTTACACAAAACTGGAAACTGCTGTCTATTATTTCACTTTAAGACAAAAACTGTTATTTTCATTTCACTTTGCTTTCCTATGATTCATATGGCAGTATTTTCTTTGCCTCTTTCGTCTTGGAAAAACGATAACTATCAAATATGTTGGAAATGTAAACATCAGGAATGGATTAAATTTGAATTTCTCTGATTTTTTTTTAAATAATTGGTAATTTTTTCCGTTTTGAATAATTTAAAAATATGGGGAAAAAATATTTGCAAACTAAAATTCTGAAAAAGCAATAATGGAGGAAAAACCCACTATTCTCAAATTTAAAAAAGAACAAATATATGTTAAAATTCATTTTAGGAAACGCCACTGTAATATAATTTTTGGAAATTATTAGGAGGTTATTCTGCAACATTTGTCTATTCAATAAATAGAATTTTGTTTATTTAAATAAGCGGACGTAGAAATTTTCCCATTTCAGTGTTTTTAATAGTTTTAAATTAACATGCATTGAGAGAGTATTTTTATTTATTACTTAACAAAAGGCCTAAATTGATGACGTATAAGTGAACAGAATGATTAAATATCCTTAGATACTAAGAGCTACTTTCTAAGGTTTCTTTTTTATCAAAATTTTTAAAAAATGACAAATGTGAATCGGGATGTTTATACCTCCATTTTAAAGAAAACACTTATTAAATATTAATAAAAATAATAATTAAAATTTTTTGGCTGAAAGATTGATTGGTTTATCCAGCTACGGAGCAAAGGACTTAACAGTCACAGCATAAGGAAAAACATTATTGAAGATAATGTGTTAATTTACAAGCTTAGGTACAATAACATTTAAATCAAATATTCAACCATTTAAAAAAATTCTCTTAAATACCAATCGATATGACAATAATTTAATTTAACACAATTCCAAAACCCAGTAGTTAAAACCTTCCATACTCTTTATTTTAATTGCTGTACAGTACTTTGAACTTTAGTAGTAGAAACTGCTCAAGATGACAGCAGATTATGATAAAACATGATTAAGCTCGCATGCCAAAAATTTTCTCTATTAATTTACTGGCATGAGAAAAAATTAGTTTAAAGTTACCTACAAAGTATTTAACTTGATGAAGTGGTAGGGTGTCATTTTTCGGAGTTCTCAGGCTCATGTCTAGCCATTATCGATATTTTCCATTGATGACTGAATATCTGACATCAAGAACTTGATGGCCAAAGGCTGTTGAAAGGTATTTTAATATCCATTAAATAAAATGCATTTCGTGGCTGCACTCACATATTACAAGGGAGGCAACCTGGAAAACTTTCAAGCATCCACTCTAGAAGACGTACATGCAGAAGACAGAAGCGTAACATCTACACACATCTCCCGTTGTTCAAGTGATACTGGCATCGAATCTGGGACCTTCCGCTCTGAAAACCCTGCGCTGCAACTCAGCCTCTGTGAACCATATTATCCTAAATATTAGAGATTTTGACTAATGCTCATGAACAATTTTTTTGTATGCATATCTGTCACTATGTATGCTGGGCTATTTTCAAGAGTTCCTCCTTTGTGACCGGTGAATATAACCCACTTATCTTGATACTTTCTGATAAAAAAACTCACATGCAGCTTAATATAATTGATTTATGATGCCATTGAAATTTTGAACTATTCTTTTCGTGTGGCAAAATCATGTACAAGATCCTGCTGTAGATAAATATTGATTTTTAACTTTTTCCGGCACAGCTACACGGAATAATAGGTCGGAGTTTGAATCTCCCACGTATCCTGAAAATCTCCTCTTAGTTGGAGGTTTTCTATTTTGTGGCCTCCAATCTTCCAAAATAGATATTACTTAATACCTTTGAAAAATTAGCTTGGGAAGCAGACAATTGTGATGTTAAATAATCGTTAAAACAGCTTTCCTTAATCACTATTTCCACTATGCTAGCCAAAAAACTTGTACAAATAATTTAATTATTAATAGTTTATTCAGTTAACTTTGAATTTTGTTCTCCAAAACGCAATTTTATAATGCCATATTAGGGAACAATATTTTGCAATCCAGTTTTTCCCAATTTCTGATAACATTCATTTTTTGCAGTGTCCTTTTAGGAATATATGGGCCGTAAGATAATTTGATAATATTAACTTTGGAGAAAATTTAATTCCATGAAATTTCAGCTGCATATTTTTAGGCTGAGGAATAGATTGGTAAATTATGATATAGATATTCTATTATTTTACATAAAAATCTTTAATGAACAGAACTAATTTTGACAGTTTAAGATCAATTTTGTAATATTTATCCACCAGCATTCTTAACAATATTTAACTCTGTCATTAATAAAATTGATTAATCATTTCCAACCCATGGTTTTTAAATGATTTTCATATAAAACATTGTTAAAATTCATAGTAATTGAAAAAATAGTAAAATTGTATAATTAAGTAAATTTAATTTAAGAAAAAAAACATTTCTTTTTAAGATAATAATAAATAATATAACTTTTTTAGATACATGATTAATTAGAGCTTGTATCTTATTTCAGCTCAAGTTGAAATTGTTTATCCTTTTCTTCATACTCCAAAGCACAGGAGAGAAAGGTCTCTTCAAGATGAAAACATCCTTATCATTAAAACATTAAACGATGCTTTCTATATCGATTTACAGCCCAATGAGGATTTGGAGTGGCCTACTCAGTTCGCGAAAGAGAATTCTACACAGTCCATCGGCGAAAGACCTAGAGGAAGCTGCCATTACCATGGAACACTGCTCTCACATTTGGATGGACATGCTGCTGTTTCCATGTGTAGTGGACGGAACAAAATTGTAAGAAAAGATACATATGTTTATATTTTTTCAATTGAAACATGCTATTTCGAAGATGAGACTTTAAATAGCATTTGTGCGGTGAAATGCTTATTTCTTGTCGCTATACTTTTCGTTCGTTAAGGCCATATTTTTTATTTCCCCATTTCAAATCAACAATACCATCTGAGAAATAACATATATTAGTATCAAGTTGAGAATACATCATACAAGAGATTAGGTTGTTTTAGGGACATTAGTTTTAACTGTCCACGCTATAATCTGCTTGTGGTTCAATTTTCAGAACTATCATGTGTAGTTAAAATGTGGTAGTAGATATATATTCCAAGTTGTATGAACTTGTGGAAATTCCTATCTGTGTATTTGAGTATGCGTTGCATCGTGGTTTTAACGCCTCATTAGAAATCAACAGTGTTGTGCAAACTAGTTGATGTGCAATGATATTTCTTCATGAACATTAGTCGCATACTTAATGGGAGCATTTGTTGCATGATTGATTAATTACTTGCTCGCGACTTCTGCGTTGGATTTCATAGCCATCAACATCTTATCAAGAGTCATGATTTGTCCTAAGTAATAATTCTCGATTAATCAAAATCTAGAACAAATCAAGATTTAAATCTCCTATAGGCACAGTTACAGAATAATTGTTGTGATAAAATTTGATGGAAAATTGCTAACAGAGGATGACCTGAACATATCAGTTTTCCGAATTGTTAATCAACCTTATCCATGATGATTGAACTACTGTTCCAACTTATCTATGTAGCAGATATGATTACTTATGACATTTTGTATAGACAAAAATTCCTTGATATACAAGGCTTTTATACTTTTGAGAAATTATATAAATCAAATATAACAGCCATTGAGATTTTCCTACTTGATGCATGGTCGAATATATTCGTGTAATGCCTTTCTAACCTGAATTCTCTTCACCATAATGTTGGTGAAGAGAATTTAGGTCAGAAAGGCATTACAATGCAAAAAATCAATTGAGAATAAGATTTTTTGCGAATTGGTACAAATCCTGATTTTTATAAACCACCTTATTTCGTATAAGAACTGTCACAGTATAAGTCGGATTTATTTCCTCATTAAGGTATAACTTTCCTATTTGGATTTCATAGTTGCTTTCTTACGTGAAAAATTTTGACTTCAATATTTTTTAATTAATAAGTAATACAATATTATTTTGTAAGTTCATAATTTTTTTGTTATTCTCCATATTGAAATAATTTCAGTAAAATAGATTAAATTTATTTTTATTTCCGTTTTTAAATTTACTATCCAGTTTTTTTTATAATAGCTGTATAAGTGTATCAAACAATTTCATTTACATTTATAAACTTAAAGGTTCTCATAAATGTTTGCTGGATTTAAAATTATTTTATTAGAAAATTTGTTATAAAATAGAATTTATATTAATCTGAAAGTTACTTTGTCACAAAATAAAATTAGACTGAAAATTATATTATAGCACCAATAAATTATAAAACAGAGATACGTTGAATATACTAAATCAGTAAATAAAAATGTTATACATACTTGTTCAAAATTATAGTCAAAACTGTGTACATTGGTTGAAAAACACACACAAACTCTTGAGATAATTAAAAAAAATCAAATTAGTGAATTTTAAAATATTAAAATCAACTGGATTATAGAAAATATTTTCGATGCGATTTTAAGACTTGTATTAGATTTTCCTTAACGGAGGATAAGCAAAATGAGTTGTTAACTAAAATAATAATCAAAATTTAGTTATTAATTTATTATCTGAGCAGATGAGTATTGCAGGTTTGTTTTTATAACTAAGTTAAAATATTTGCGCCCAAAATTATACATATCTTTTAAATGTAATTCATCATCGAAACAAATTCTCTTTAGAAACAGCGTTCAGAAATCTATTTCAAATATTTGTAAATTATCAAGTAACATGATTATCATTAAAAATTATGATTGATTAAAAAGTATGATTCAAATCACAAATTATAATTAATTTAAATATTATTTAGATGTCCAATTATCTTTCATAAAAAATAATTGGACTTCTAAATGATGATTAAATTAATCATAAATTGATTTAAATGTAACAACAAAATGAAAAAACTCGAGCTCTAACATGTATTTAGAGATAATAGGATAAAATAAAAACAAAATTATTTTAACGACAATGTAATTAAATATGGAAGCACTACAGCTCTTTAGTTTAAAAAATGCACGCAAAATCATACATAATACGTAATACGAATTTATTTTATTAATAATTTGTTCTGTTAATTTAACTAGAAAAAGAAATTTCGGGAAAAAATAAAATTATTATGCATGCTCCAAAACTGATATAAACTTCATATAAAATTTTTTTATTAAAAAGTATTTGATATTTACTTCTAGATGTCTATTCACACAATCCATATTTTTAAATCTATGTATGAATGAATGAAATAATCGAAAACAACTACAAAAATTTTAATAATCCGTTTTTTTAATTGATTAATGTAAAATTAATCATGGAACACCTTGAATTTGCATTTTCTATTAATTATTCTTATTTTAAATCATTAAAAAATATAACTTAAAGCAAGTTAGGTGCCCTAAAACACAATTTTTCATCCTATAGTTTTCGATTTTGCAGACGAATGGTTAAAGACGGTGATGTGTTTTTTGGAGTTCTAGAACTATAGTTCAATCTCTTGTAGGATAATGTGTACTTGAAAAACAAAGTAAAATATTATTAATAAATTTGAAATAGTAAAATTTATTTATTAGTGATTTATTTTATTCCCGATTTATATCAAATGAAAAAAGTAAAGCAAACATTTAAAGTGATTATTTAACACGATGTTTACGTTATATCTTCTCACTCATTTCCGATTGTTTGCTTAAATTTTTTCTTCCAAGTGTTGAGATTCAGTCTTAGCACTAATCTTAATCTATTTCCCTTAGTTAATGTGTGTTACT
Organism: Latrodectus elegans; assembly: GCA_030067965.1. Taxonomy (NCBI): domain Eukaryota; kingdom Metazoa; phylum Arthropoda; class Arachnida; order Araneae; family Theridiidae; genus Latrodectus; species Latrodectus elegans. The sequence goes on along the minus strand of CM057814.1, from coordinate 66,400,830 downwards.
TTTTTTGATTATTATTAAATAAGAAAGCAAATGATATATGAAATTAAGAAATTACCATATAAAAGAAATATATAAGTTTATAACAACTCTATTTCAACCTTTAAATTATATCTACAATAATTCTAAATTCATCACCCCTTCTAACAAAAAATTCATTATAAAAAGATTTCAGAAATTATATATTAAATTCTATATTTATGAATAGAAAAAATATTTTGTTATAAAAATTTATAATTTAGAAAAGAAAATTTTCTTCATATTTTATTTAAAACAAATTTTAATTCCATACTTAATGTGCTATTTTTAAATATTACATAATTTAATTAAACTTAATGAGCTATTGTAACATCATCTACATTGAAAAGTGCATTTTTGCTAAACTTTAACTACTATATTTTAAATTATGTAACAAAAACTTTACATACTATATCATATTCACATTACGTTATATACCAATGATTTTCTGGAACTCAAAAAGTACACATAAGTATCTGTGATAAATGGATATTGATGAAAGAAATACACGATATAAAGAAAGATAAAAAAACACAGTTCTACGTATCGCTTTTTATCAGTAAAAAAAAACTATATAAAATAAAAGTTGTGTATTCATCGCTTGATAAATAACAAAAATCATTACTAAATTGATATATTCGAAATAGTTGTTACGATTGCTTAAAATATCTATAATATTACTACCATCTCTTTTTAATAAATGAATGGTTAATCTATGTACTTTCTGTGAGTTATGTTGTATGTCCAGTTTTAAAATACAATTTATAAATATAAACAATTACTTTATAGTCAGGTGTAATTACCACTGGCAATGATGCCTATGTTCTTAGGCCAATGGATCACATATCAGAAGAAGAAACTATTTATAAGAACATAAATCTAACTTCAGTAAAAAATGGAGCACACGTCCTAATCAAGATGGACAATTCTTTAGCACAATATTGTGGTGGTGATCATAAAGGTAAATATATTTATAATTATAATATAAATATATTTATATAGATATATTTGTGCATAATATTTTATTTAATTATTTTTTTATTTACATTATTTTGTTATATTCACTAAAGTAATACGTTCGTATGAATCATAGTGATGCATTATAATATTAATGTTGTACACATTTGCTTTTATTTTATGTATCAGGTGAGATTAAAATTCCTTTATTAATTAAGGCATTCAATTTTTTCTATGGTATTCTTATGAGAGATTCTGTTCTTTTTTCCTAATAAGAATCAACACAAATTTTTCTAAATAAAAGGGGAATATTAAGAGCTAAAATATTATGCATGATCTACCGAACAACCACTTCTAATTCTTTGTACTTTCACTATTTTTTTTCAGTTTGTTCTTTCCTGTCTTATCAAAGTTTTCTATTTTGTAATTATTTGTTTTTTCTTTATTTAAAACCTGCTTTGAATTTTAACTGGCTGAAAAGTTATACTGAAGGCGATAAAAGAAATTTTTACGTACTAAATTATTAAATTATTTTTTGTACACATTCTCCAAAAATTAGGGGTATTAGGACTATATTTTTGTATATAATTTCAAAATGAAAGGACAAAGAAGCAAAAACTTTGGAGGAAATGCAAACTGGATAGTTGTTTTTTTTTATGGAATTTTATATAGTTATTTACATAAATTCAAACGAATATGACTTAAAATATGAAGACAGTAGTAAAAAAATACATTCCCAAAGAAAAGCCAATTTTATGTTCAAAATTCTCGCTAGAAACGCTAAAATAATGGATCACAATAAACAATGTGTCCATTCATAATTTCAGTATATTGATGGTATCGACTTTATATTATTACGACTTCTTGATCTTTAAAATGAAAAGTAAAGGCATGACTCATACACAATGTTGTAAAGGCCGTGGAAGAGGATTCAAAGCAGCAATCTGTTTGCTAAAGTAATCCCAAAAATTCTTTAAATAATTAAAGTTTAGAAATTAGAAATTATGAAATGCTAATTATTCCCATTCACTCCAAAGCATGACCCAATATAATTCTTAATAAGCATAGCCTGATATAGTAACGTCCATCAGAAAGAAATAGTTAACAAATTTCAGCAATATACAGATAGATATGTGGATTAAGGATTTCGTTCTAGTATATCCCATAATTCAATATCCTTCATGGGACATATGCTAGTCAATGTAAGCGTTAACAGACAGATCACTCCCCAAACCATGATACAACCTCTTCTGCAATGTCTCTGGATAATGTTGGAGTGGCTGTAATTAATGTTTTGTTCCCTCCAGATAAGAAAACAACCTGAATCACTTTCCAGCTTAAGCATAAATTCTTCTTTGGGGGGGGGGACGTTGCTATTTAGTTTAGGAAATGTGTTCTCTTGTCTAAAATAAAATGATCGTTTCCGTTTCTTCTGTTATGGAAGACGCATACAAATGGTCATTTTGTATCGAGTCAAGTTTCAAAAAGTATACTTTATCATAACTTTGGAAGACAATGTATGTAAAAAGATAGATTTATAATGCACACAAAGCCTTATAATATATATTACATTTATTATATTTACAGTAATTAGAAAATGATAAATCCAAAAATAAATTCCATTTAACATGCGGCACTTGGAAACGAACCAAAAATAAAGTTATCCCGTAGTTTGAAGAGTAAATATATATATATATATATAAAAAAATTTCGGAAAAGAAGTAGAGAGTTATGTTTGGTCAGCGAATGTATTTTAAAATATCAGCTCTGCATCTGTACTTTAACTTTGTAATGCAAAATGTTAGAGTTTGAGAGAGGCAAATAAAATATATATTGTCATTTTGGCAAAGAAACTTACCATTATATGAATGCCAAATCGATTAACTGTATATAACATGAATCTCAGGAAATGACAAAAAGCATATAATGTTTTTAAGATCCACGTTTTTTACATTATTTACAAATGGTTTTTGTGGTGTTGATTCTCATTATAAAGGAAATTTGCTCTGCATATATAATATCTTATTTAATCATTTACATAAAACAGTTATATATTAATATTAGTGTTAATTTAGCTCCGGAGTTAAAACCTTATAAAGTTTTGACAGTGAGGTTTTGATCTATTAGGCAAATGAAACATCATATATAAAAACAAAGCGGTTTTATAAAAAGTAGGATTAAATTATATATTTTTTAAGAATACTTTAAAAATTAAAAAAATATATAAATATAAAAATAAATAATCTTATTTATATAACGCATCCCCCCCCTCAGTGGTTAGATATTAAAGGGAAATTTTTGAATGTCAACTGAAAATTTGTGAAAGTTCAATTAATGAACTATTTTAATTAAGTTAACAAATCTTTTGTAATTAAACTTTAAATTTTTTTTTAATGAAAAAAAATTATTTAGAATTCATTTGAATCATATATATATATATATATAAGTATATATACATATATATTAAGTAACAGCCTATATATATATATATATATATATATATATATATATATGCTGTTACTTAATCAAATCTTTAAGCATCTAATGCGCTATTAAATTTGTTTTGGTTAAAAATTTGCATTTTCGCTTATAAAAACATGCAGAATAAACTAATACGTATTTAATGCAGATTAATTCATTATAAAAACGCACACTACTTAAAGTACAATTTATTTTCTATCAAATAATCACTTACATCTTGTTTAATCAATTAAGATAATCTTCTCCGGTAAATACGGTTACAGTTCAAAGAACGCTTGAGCTCATTATTATTCTACTTGTCTTAAAACCTCCTACACGTAAGCGATTTACGCCACAAATCTCCATAAAATATCCATACTGATGAAATCAGAGATTCACTGCTGCACATTAACGACCAGCAAGTGAACTCGTTCTTTCAAGGTTTCATCAAATACGATTGAAAGCGAAGCCTTGGCCATGTAGAATGAAATCCTAATGATTTACTGTGAACAAAGGACGACGAGAAATAATGGAACAAAAGAAGATCATAGCGTATTTGTTTAATTAATAATCCTTGTCTTGACAGAATGGAAAAAAAGTAATTTTTCAAATATCCTTCAAATATAACTGTTTTGTGTTCTGTCAGAAAGAAATAAAGTCACCCAAGCGATTAATCGTTGACGCTAAAAAAATGTGAACGAATTATGTTTTACTTTATTTCATTTTACTAGTTGATGAATAAGGTTTATGTTTCTTGGCAGGAAAGAAAACAGAATATTTGCTAAAAGATGTTTTTATAAACTAAACTATTGCGTAATAAAAGTGTCAGCTTTAGTATGCTATAAATCTAATGACTGTTCGAATAAATACAAATTGCTCTCTCTCTTTTTTGTATATTTTATGACACAAATCGGTCGCGCCTCCGATGTAATTTTTACACTTAGTTTCTTGGCAAAGATAGATATGCATATTTTTTTCAAAGAGTAAAATGAATGCATACAAGTTTGAATAGAAAATAAAATTAATTATTTTTTAATTTCATTATGTCACTAACTGTCTTTTAATCAAATAAAACATTAACTAAAGCACTGTTAAATATCATTACCATTTGCGTTTAAAATGAGAAAAAAATATATATATGCTTAAAATATCATTTTCGCTAAAAAAGAGAAAATATGTAATTTCAGCAATGGTTCATTTTTTAAGCAATTGTGTTACAATGTTACTAATTCTTAAAATCAGTTTAAACAAATTAGGTAAGAAATAAGTATATTTATTATTATTATATAACAACTTATTTTTTTTTATAAGGTATCGTTTTCTGCAGCAAAAATGATAATTTTCAATTAGTCTATCTTGTCTATATGCGGTTAGAATTTCCAAAGATGATAGTAAATTTTCTTTAATTTTGTTGATATGAAAAAATACATTTGTTGTTATTCCATTTCTTTTTTTAATTTTTAGTACCTTATGTCTATAACTGATTTTCCCAATTCTTTTAAATAAAATATTCAAACAGAAAGCATTTTAGTTGCCTGGAATATGTTTATTGAAAACATGGTAAAATTCAGATTACAAAGCATTGATTCAAAGAACTGATAAACCATGTTAACTTGTTTTGCAATGCGCACTTAATGTGATAGGGAGAAATATGAGCCTTTTCTATAAAATGTGTCGAAAAATTTTCCAGACGAGTTGTGCACGAAAATCTTAAAATACGAAAATAAAAGAAATAAAATATCTATCTTGTCTTAGTTAACTTTTTGTTGTAGAGTTTATGTCTATTGATAATTACTTGTATAGAACATTCTCGTATGAAAATGAGACAATAATTTCTTAGAGATTATTAAAAGAAATAAAAAAGAAATGTTTTAACATTTTTTATCGTATTTTAACACTTTCGACTGTTTTATTTCCTCGATTGTGAAAATTACATATCTAACATTTAATGGGTTATTTAAAATAAACGTGTGTTATAAAATGTTGCATAATTGATTATTTTCGAAATATTAAACATAAAATGTATCATAAACATGTCAAGTGCGATTCAAGAGATAGATTTATAATATTTAAGTATTTCAAAATAAGGTAATTTCTTATGAATTTTTGAAATTATAAGCTTTGTTTCAAAATTGCGAAATCCTTTTTTAAACTATTCCCTTTCTCATGTTGTTTTATTTCCCTGGCAATAAAATTCACATAACTGACAAAGAAGTTATTTATTTATTAAAAATTCTTATAAATGCTTTTGTTTTTCTAATTAAATAACTTTATTTCCGAAAAAGTTGAAAAATGTTAATTTTCAATAAATGAAAACACTTAATCATTCAAAGTAATGGGAAACTCATACAAAAAGAAGTTTTTTGCACTTAATATGGTATGAGAACACTTTGGGCAGTTAAACACACTTGAATCCTCCTTAAAAGGGATGCATACAAGAACTGTGTGGTAGTAAATAGGATGTTATACCTAATCCTCATACAGAAACTGCTTTAATTCTCAGAGAGATGCTGGAGAATGATAATGGTTTTTTTTTCTTCCCTCCAAAACAGATTACATGGTCTCTATGGCATTTAAGTCCTGTGATTGGACAAGTCGTAAAAAATGAAAACTAAATCCTTAAGTTCCTGAAACCAAGATTAAACATTTCTGTTAAGATGAATCCAGAATCCTCATCTTGATCAGTGTATTTCTATACTGAAACAATGTTTTCGTTGGAGAATGTAATTAGTTGGCCAAATGAGTGACACTATGTAAATTTATGTAGAAATTTTTTTCTATATAGTGCTGGTGACCTATCTATGTAAAATGACAAAGAGACTCTGGTTCGTGAAAAGAAGACCCACACTATTATGGAGCAAATCATGCTTCACTCTAGTAAACATTCTAAATTGTAGTCTTTTGCTTGGCTCGCCAGGTATAAACCTGACCAATATTGGGGATTATGGAGAAACTAGATTCACTAGGAAACAATTCTTGATTCCAATGATCTGTAATTGAGGTTTTATGGCTCCTGCATAACTGTATTCGTCTTTTCCGATCTACATTTGTCAGAAGAGGTTTTGAAACCGAGTCTCTGCAAAATATTTTATTCATATAACTCCTTTCAAACTAGATGGGTCATACTGGGTTCTGTAGATATTCAGTCTTCTGAACAACCACTTTTACCAAAGTGATTTTCCTTCCAGAGATTGCAATTTTCTTCAATGTCAATCTATCTCTCGCATTGAATTTGGTTTTCCTTCGGCAGTTCGGCCTCCCAAATGCTATTTTGTCATGACCATTGTATGCAGCCATGTCTTTCGACTAGTTGGCTATTGATGACTTCAACAGCTGTGCCATTGGTTACACTTGAACGAGAAAAACGGGCTCCCACTGTTTGTCTTGTTTACAACATTGCCCTCTGACAGGTCTCTCATTTTAACCTCATATAAAATGAAGTCAAACAAGAAATAATATTCAATACACACACGCGCGTGCTCTTGAGTTTATAAGCAACTCTGTAGTAAAAAATTGGGTAATTACGAATTTTATTAAATCCTATGCTATCTCAAATAGAAGTCACTGATTTCAAAGTTCTTTTTATTATTTTGAGCAGAGTATGTATATATTCAGAGAGGATATATGCATTCTACTATTTCGTATTTTAATTCTTATTTTTTTCAACATTTATTTTTATTAAAATGGAAAATTATTTTAGTTCACAATAAAGAGAAGGAAAATTAAGTTAACTAAACCTTGGATTTATATATTAATGTATGAATGATATTTAAAATAATACTGAATCTTTCAGTGTGAAAATTTTATGAAACGAAATACATATGTGGCAAAATTATAATAATAATTATTTTTACATCAAAACATGTTGAAAGTATTTTTAACGTGAATTTCTTGCATACATTCTGCTGAGAAGAGAAAAAGATAATAAAAAACCTGCTTGACTATGAAATATAAATAATGTTTATGTAGGGGAATAGTTAATTAACTATAATATATAAAAAATATTTTATTGATTAGTTGCAATAAATATATGTGAGATTTTATGTAAACTATCAAAAAATATAGGTGCACCAAAAAATTGAGAAATGATCATGAAGTTCAGCATATGTGTAGTTGAATAAATAATTTCATATTAGGAATAATAAAAATAATTTTACTGACGAAAAGCAGTAAAAAATAATACTAATTTTAATAAGCACAATAAAGTCACTCGGCAGTTAAATGAATTTATATACTTGAAATGTTCGGTATATTAAGCTATCAACAAGGCCATTTGTAATAGATTTTGACATAAATGCATTGACTGATTATCTTCTTTCGTGATATTCTGAGGTGGATGAAATTACCTTCACACTACTTCTCAAATATGAATTATTATAATTGGAGTTTTGTGATGTTAATATTTAAAATGATATTATATCCTTTGAAATATTGTAGTTGAGAGAGTCTTGAGGTATGCGAATGAGCATTATTAGCATCACCGACAGTAAAATATCATCAATGGATAACTCTGCCAATTGTCTGAAAAACTTACCATGAAGACTAAATGAAATCGATTGTTTCACTAGATTGCTTTATAACAAGTACTACAGTTGTCTGTTATATAGCTAAAGACAAAGCCATATGACTGCCATAGTATGGTGCTTAGTAAAAAATGTTGGATTGAATGACTGATCTTTGTCTACTCACAACTAAGTAGTGGTTGTTAATGATAAAAAAAAGATTCATTATTAAAACCACATTTTTTTCAAAACATCATTTTATTCAAAATCAATGCTCATTAAGGTTCAAAGGATTATGTTATATGTGATACTATGCGTGATCATTATACTTTAAGATTTGTGGTAGTTACCTTAGTGGACGTTGTGATTGGAAAACAGTCACCAAATCGTATATAAATTGTATGTCTTGGCCATTAAATAAATAATAAATTGTCATAGGACGCAAATTTTGTTATTAGAAACACTGCTGATGTAGCTGTAACTGCTTTTTTCTGTGTCCAATTTTCTTATTCATTTGTGTCCCTTGGGCAAGTTCACTTTCGGCTTTGATTTTTTGCTGCCAATGTTCCTGCTTAAAGTGCTATATTACTTTGGCCAACATATTGGATGATACGTCTGACAAACGAACACACTTCTCTGAGGTCGTCAAATGTGTAGTCAAAAATAACCTTTCAATAAAATTCTTTTTTATAGATAATTGATGTTAAAAAGATAATTAACTACACTTAGAGCAAGTACTGACTATTTTGTTTTATAAACCGTGAATTCAAGTACTGTTGCCTGCAAGTATTATTGCATCATCCGTCACTGAAATTAAAAATTTTAATAACATTATTCATGAAATTATATCAATGGTTCGAGTTCCGTAAGCTCTAGTTTAATTATTTCTATTCGCATATGTTTTCTGTAGAGGGATATTTTTTAATAATATGAGCTCAATTTGTTTTTCAGAAGCTTTCTCATCAGATTTTTCTACATTAAACAAGCCAAGTACAGAACGAAGGACCCGCCGATCTGTTTCAGAATCCAGAAAAGTAATTGAAACAGCTGTTTATATTGACTATCCTTTGTATCAAAAATTCAGCGTGAAACGGAAGCAACAGGTGGAAGAAATTCAGGATACCGTTTTAGCAATACTTAATGAGGTATGTTATGTGCATATCATTGGACTTAACTGCGAAAAATTCTTAGAATAATAATATATTTTAATAGAACAATAATGAAAATAATATTTGAACTCCTAAAGTATTTATTTGTTTAAGAAAAGTAATTCTGAATAGTCAAAGCAGCTGGAAAAGTTATTATTTTGGTTTTTGATTATAATCAATTACCGGCCAACTTGTCTAGTGGTCAGCTTGCCTGACTACGAATAGGGAGGCTCTCGGGTTTGAATGCCGGTTCAGGCATGGATATACTTTCTTTCTCTCTCTCTCTCTATCCTGTCTTTGTCCTTTCCTTGTGTGTGAATGGTTGCCTACCCTATAAACGGATCCCTATGACATGTGTATGTACTGAAGAAGTCGCACTCCACACCAAATACGGTTCAGTTGGAAAAGTGGAGAAGTGCACCCCAATTTGCCAGCCTATCTGGCACACGAAAACAACAACAACATTATAATCCATAGCATTTGACTGTTCAAAAGTGGTCAAATTAAGTATTATTTTGAGTACTTTCATTCTCAATTAACCCAGACGCAATTTAAAAAGGGGTGCTGTATTTTATAATTTTCTAGCATTCCTTTTTGAAAGTTTCCAGGGTCAGGAAGAACTGTGTTAATTTCTGATATGTAGTCCAACCGTTTCTAGATTCAACCTCTACCTCGGGCAGCAAATACTTAAAGCTATTCTAGATCAATTTGAAGTCACGGGTGTCGGTCTAGCTAATCTTTGTGTACATAAGGTGATCATACCGTGACAAGCTAGAATCTTGTGTAGCATTTTAATTGAGTTTTCTAATCAACTTTTATTCCAAACATATTTTAATAAATGTAATTATTTAATATAATTTATTTCAAATTTTTTATTTTTATTTTATTTTTTTACATTGTACTTAATATTACATTATGAAAGAAAAATCTTTCACTGAATGGTCAATGCCTTGCCATTAATTTAAGAATTCCTGGTTTCAATTCTTAGATTGTAATTTCCCTTCAACATGTAGATTTTGATCATATTAGAGTTCGTGAGCTGAAAATCGTTACAGAGTGATAAAATACGAGTTAAAAGATAAAAAAAATAAATCATGTTTTATCAACTTTCAACTTACAAAATTTAGTTTAAATGTAATTTTAATGAATATATATATATATATATATATATATATATATATATATATATATATATATATATATATATATATATATATATATATATATATAAAGAGAGAGAAAGGAGAATACTTCAATTGACAATCATGAATATCTTATCTCAATATTCTTATTTTAATGCATACAAGCATGTGTATTAATTTGAATATTTATTCACATTGATAGATTAAGTTCTAATATGACATTTGTGGCATCTAAAATGATGTTACTTATTTTTGTTAGAAGATTTAGACATCAGTTTCAATAATATTTTTTTAAGAAATCACTTATAACAAAATTTATAAAGTTTAAAAGAAAATTTCAATTACTTCTTAAAAATACTTCATATTTTAAACTAAAATCGATCGAAGAAGAAATGTAATTATTGTATTCATTGGATTAATCTCCTTATTGGATTAAAAATTGGACATTTTTAATATTTATTGCAATTTTTCTTTTATAAATCTATTTCGTTTATCCATTTCTATATATTTTGTTTATTATATTGCAGTAATATTGCATTGTATGCATTTTTTACTTGATTTTATAATGAGTTGATCACATCAGTGTTTCAAATTATTGTAAATAAAATATTGCAACTGATTTGTTGATATTTAAATGAGGAATATAATAAAAAAAGTAAATATATCAATAAATGTGTTTTTATTTCCAATAGAAATGTTTTTATAAAATTGTAGAAAATAGGATTCATTTTTCACAAATTAAAATACATAAATATTTAAGATCTATAGAAGTAGTTTTCTATAGATCTTAAATTTTTTGTATTTTTAAAAAAATAAAGAAATTTAACAATGTTTGACTTTAGTACAGTAAATCATGTATTAAATATTTTGGTTACAAGTACAATTTATTTACCAATTAAAATTTAAAAACAAAAAATTAACATTCACTTGAATGTATATTAAAAATATTGTTGATATAATATCAATTTAAACATACTGAACATATTAATATGCATAGGAATATTAGGATTGTTTTTAAATTTTAAGTGGAAAATTAATGTTTTTTCACTATTTTTATAACTTAATCCTCTTTTGAAATCATTTTGTCATTATATATTATTCAATTGAATTTAAAACACTATTTAAGACTAATATTAGAGTATGTAATATTTTACTCTATTTCTTAACATTTCTATAGGTTCAGCTTATTTACAACTATCAATCTTTGAAAACAAAATTTAAAATAGCAGTTGTAAAACTGGAGATACTAACGGAAGGAAAAGTAAGTAAAAACTTTGATTCAATATTATATTTTTGGTACAGATGCCTTATAATCCAGAATTCTAAATTCAAAATTTTTTTGAAGATGAAGAAATGTCGCAAAGTATTGTGACGTTCACGACGACGTAAATACTAGAGTTGGCAAAATAGAATTTTCAGCATAATTTTTACAGGTCTCCATATCTGTGACGTAATAAAAACCAGGTTGCTAGATACATAACAAAATCCGCCAAAAAATCAACAAATTCAGAATTTAGCATCCTGGAGTATATCTGCGCCATATTTTAAAAAAATATTTTACCTCTCTTATATTCTTTTATCTATTTGATAATTTTAAAATATCGCCTAATAAAAATGTATCCACAATTAATAAATAATACATGCTATGTACCATTTATAATTGAAAATAGTCGTTATTTGGCCAGTTTTTATGCTCAAATTATCCGCATTTTTGGTAATCAATACCATATGATAAGAAATATGAGTTCAAATATGCTTTAGTTATTTGATTTCTATAATCATCAATGATTGATATGTATGTAATAATAAATAAAGGTGTAATAATAGTTCTTACAAGAAAATTTGAATGGCATTGATTTAGGAAATATCTTATATTTTCTTATATTTCCAGGAAGCTCCTGATGCTGCTGGAGGAGATATTGATGAATACTTGGACAACTTTTGCTTATGGCAATCAACTAAAAATCCACCTATCAATTCTGACTTTCATTGGGACCATGCTCTCATGTTGACTGGGTAAGTATCACTTTAGAAGATTATATAATCTTTAATAATAGTCTGATTCTGCTCTGATATATCCAGTTCGGAATTCTTAACTTAAAAGTATGGCACAGATGCCATATAATCCAGGATTCCAAATTCTGAATTTTTTTGGGGGAATGAAGAAATGTTGCCAAGATGGCATATTGTGACGTGCGTGATAATTAAGTCCTAAGTTTGTCAAAATGGAATTTTCGGCATAAATTTTATAGGTCTTTATACCAATAACGTAATAAAAACAAGGTTACCAGGTACATAAGAAAATTCGCCAAAAATTAACCAAACTCATAATTTGGCATTCTAGATTATACGGGATCTGAACCAAAAATATAATGCTGGAAAAGTAGATTATTTAATATTTTATATCTTTTGTGATAGATACAAAACCAATAATTTCACAATAAAATATATTTTACAAAAAGTCAAATTGTTAAGCAAGTGCAGGTTATTTTAGTGGTCAAACTGTATCTAAGATTGGAAAACTGTGGGCTTTAGATATATTGCTATATAGCGTATAAATATCAGATATTTAGAATTCTTGGCAAGTCAAAAATATTAAGTTTCCAAAAAGAGTTTAAAATTATTTAAGCTGTATAATAAAATGTTTAGTTTAAATATGTAAACTTTGTTTTACGTTATAGAGTTATAATGTGGCAGAATTGTTTTTATAAATTTTTCATTAAGGAAACTTTTATAGCTAATTTATTCAAACAACTTAAAATAAAAAGGTTAAAAATTTTTAGGCATGACAAATGAACTTTTGACATTTGAATAAGCATTCATTACACATTTAAAATAATTTTTATGTTGGATTTTAAGAAACAGATTTAAGTTTCCTTTTGCTTAATTGTTTTTAAGGTAATTCTTTAGTTTTTTTCAAAGTATTGTTTATACAATTCTTACAAAATTTCATCATTGTAATTAGATTTATCGTTTTTGTAACAATACATGATTGTTATTGGTAATTGATCTCTGTATTGATAAAAATAAAAAGAGAATTCACACTGTTCTTTCTATCTGTTATGAGTAAATATTACAAATTCCTTTGATGGAAATCAATTGTAAATCTGATTCTTAAAAAGTAGTATGAGATTTTTTAAAAGTCCTTTATATCTATGTTTTATATATCTGAAGATTATTTTGCTCAAAACTGAATAAATGACACATTTGTGCCTAAAATTACTGATTGTATTTCGGAAAATGATTTTATAATTTTAGGTTTACGTAGTAGAGTGTGATTATTTTGTACACTATACACTAATTTTAAACTTTCTGTTTTAACGTCTTTTTACAATATTAAACTTTTTTTATAGTTAATCTTAAAAGAATAATTCTTAAAAGGAACTATTTTTGTCATTTTCAGTCATGATCTTCACAAGGTTGTACAAGGCAATGAAAAAAATAAGAAGGTTTTGGGCAAGTATATTTTTATTCACATACACTGAATAATAATGTACAATTTTTAAGTATTTTAAATGATAATATCATATACCTGGATTGTGGTGATACAACACAGGTAAAGACTTAACAGACATTAAGTCAATCCAGTTTCATAATGAAATGGAATTTAATCAAGTGATAAGATATATATATTTTTTATCAGATCATTTTTTTAAATATACTTAACGCTGTATCATAAGTATGTGGAATAATCCACAACGAATAGCTTAATTTTTTTTATATTTCTTTATATAAAACAACATTTATGTCACACAGAGAAAACGCACACACATCACAATACGAAAACATTAGGACGTTAAAACAAAACAATTCTAACAAACATCTTCGAGCAGCAGCAGTCTCTAGGGTTAGATCTTATCCGATTCTGTGTCAGTTCGCTTATAACCGTTAGAGGGCATTGTTATGTTACAACTCTACTATATATGGGCATTTATTATTTTTACTAAAATTACATTAAAAGTTCTGCAATCACAGAATAAATCATCTTTATAGAAATGATTTAAATACGATGACTCCTAACAAGAAAGTTATTGTGAATAGTATCAGACTTTCAAATTTGTTATTCAAATAGTTTGGATTTTTCGTACTTTACTATTTGATTAATGATTATAAATGAATTAAATTTTACATAAATGTTGTAAAGTAGAATCAAACATTAAATTGTTGTTCTTGTCTAAAATACAAGAAAGTTTTAATGAAAATATTTCAGCGTTGTTTATAATATTTTTGAAAATTTCCCTTTCTATATTTGATTATTTTAATTATAAATAAAACATTTAGAAATTATTCAAGCATTCTAGTTTTTGTATATATTTCAGGAAAATGTTTTCAAACTTTGGCATGAATACTTTTCAAAAATTATTTCATTTTCTTTCAAAAAACCATATTCTAATAAATATTTTGTCTGAATTTTACTTTTCAACAATTGTCAGCCCCCATAAGGGCTAAAAAATATAGTATTTACAATTATTTTTCCCAAAAAATTGCAGGAAAATACCTTGTATTTTTCGTTTAATGCTATTTTGTATTAAATAATACTAAAGTATAAATCCCTTGCAAAATCATTTGCTTTTATTTAATATCAAATTATGTGCTTAAATAAAATATTGTTAATTTGAAAAGTGTTAATTTTTTCCTAAATAAGTATTCAATTAATATTTTTGGTTTTATAATTTAGTTTATACAGAACAATGTCAGATAAATAAAATATCTCAAAAATGTTTTATGAATTTTTATTATATTATTTGTAGTTAATAAAATTCTAATTTTTTTAAGAATTTAAAAATTACTTAATTTATTTGTTTATGAATGTCTTATTATTGTTAGACTGTATGTTAAATTATTTAGCAATTTATACAAATTACGTAATGTGTGAAAATGTTAATTTTTTCGGTTGTTTTCTTATCTCTCTAGAGAGGAAAGAATAAGGTATGAAAAAAAATCGAATTTACCCATGTCTTGTAACTATATTTTAATTTATCAATAAGAAAAATAATAACATATTTTATAAAATAAATAAATTTTTTTAAATATATGCATAAAATTATATTTTTAACTAAGATTATTTTAATCTAATTATTTTTGTTATTCATCTGACCAAAATTTTATTATATGTATTACAACTCATTAATTTCAACTCATTCATTGATTTTTACAGGTTTAGCCTGGGTTAATGGTATGTGCCGACCAAAACACAGTTGCACCCTAAATGAAGGCTCTAGTTTCGAAGCAGCTTTTGTCATTGCTCACGAAATGGGCCATAGGTTGATATAATTTGTTTAATCTTACAAATGTATTCTGAATATAACATTGTATGACCAAAAAAATGTTATTGCTCTTGAAATAAAGTGCTGTTATTAAAAAAAAATAACCGACTACTGGGATTTCAAACTTTCTGCACTACAAGTGGCTAAAGTGTTGGCACTTCATAAAGTCTAATACCCAGTGCCTGCTCAGTCATTACCCCGAAAGTGGTTGGGTCTTCGTAATTTAAAAACAGATCCTCTGACTTGGTCTGCCATTCCCATAGGTATCATTTCACATGGAGGACATTGAGACCATGACATATTTAACGTGTTTCAACTACCAATAGTGAACATGTGTAATTTTCATTACCTTCTGATGACAATAACGAACATTCTAACTAACTAGGCTACCGCGGCATAAAATAAATGTATTTAAACATGAGCACGAGATTACAGAAATGTATCTTAGTAGGAATTCAATTACTTAAATAGCCACGTTGTTTAGTTATTTATGAGTATGTTGTCGTCGGACAAAATTTAAACTCTGATTATCCATCAGTATATATTCAACAATAATAAAACTTGAATAGTCATCAACACAATTGAAGTTGCCGTCTATTAGGAGAAGATATATTAAATTTTCATGGCAATTATCATTAGAAAAGAGTCCTATTTTGTCCAATGTTTTTATAAATATTTATTAATAAACATTAAGATTTCATGGAAAATATTCTGAATTCTTTTTTCTAAAGTATTGTTGTGATCTTACATAGCAGATTTCTCTGTGAAACTTGGATTCATTATTTCACACATCCAAACAAATCTATAACTTTTTTTGAAGTAGTATGTCTTACTAGATAATTATGCTTAGAATGCCTTTTATTTTGCTTTTAATACTAAAACTGTTCGCAACAACAATAATTTTCTAATTAATTTTAACACTGTTTATTAATTTAAAGCAATCATTAGTTTTTTCGCCTCTAGAAACTACATTATGGAAGAAAAATATTTAGGAATTTTTCTTCCATAAGAAAGTCAAACAACCTTATGGATTGTGTGTTTGACGTTAGAGGGATTGTATGTTTGACATTTTATTCTATAAGAACATCAAGCATACAATCCCTTATTCATGTAATTACTATTTCTGCAATTACATACGTAGATTATTCCACCTAGAACAAAAGAACTGAAATAATAACTATAAGGCCGATGGTCGTTTACATATAAGCTTTTCTTGTTATATCTTGCAAACAAAACTGATTTGATCGGGGAAAATGTGTGAATGTGTTTCTTAAATATTATTTTTATATTTTCTCATAGCGTTTCACACATATAAAACAGAAAGTGTGATTACGTTAGATCTTAGGGTAGTGAAACCATATAAAACAGAAAGTGTGATTACGTTAGATCTTAGGGTAGTGAAATATAGAAATAAGATACAGAAATAAGATATTAATCAAAGTATTTGTTGTGATACTTTGGATTTAAAATAGAATAAACTTTTTTTTATTTTTAATATTATTAATTTTAAGAAGATTAAAAAATTAATTTAACTTTTGTATAAATATATAAGTTAGAATTTGTACTCGTAGAAATAATTTTCCAACTAGAATATTCGGATTTGTGTGTAATTCATTTCAGGCTTTATGTTATTCATTTAACCACTGTGAGTTCGACTTTAACTTGTTTGAATATTTGCAATATGATTCGAAATCTACTGTAAATTACATAATTATTTTTTACATTATAATGGTATAATTTAAGGCAATTAATATTAAGAAATATTTAAAATAATTAAAAAATCAAGAACATACGTTCTGGTACTTCGCAAACGATTAAATAGGTTTCAAAGAGAATAGTTTAAATTTGAGTTCGAAATATATCTGTTCAATTGTTCTTATACAAATGAGTGACATTATTTATATATCCAATGTTTTAAGTCACTTCCCAGTTTGTAATGTGATTTGTAGTGGGATTTTTTATTTCTATTATTTTTATTTTTAAGCTTAGGTATGATGCACGATGGACGAGGAAATGACTGCGACCCAAGCGCATATCTGATGTCAGAAAAAACAGGACCAGGAAGAATTACATGGTCAACTTGCAGTAACGACTATTTGGAGAGATTTTTCCAGTAAGTATATGAATATTTGGAGAGTAACGACTATTTGGAGAGATTTTTCCAGTCGAATTATGAATCAAGTGAACTAGTTCAATTTAATTGAAAAAACTTGAGATCATCTCTTAATCAAAGCAATAGTTATGACTTTTCTCTTTCTAGTAAGAAAAATTATTCATGATCCAAATTTGAATAAGAAATACGACTTGAAATTTATTACTATTCCTTATATTGTTATAAATGTGAGAATTAAATGGGGGAAATGAATTTGTATACATTCTATAAGAAGGAAATAGGGTTGATTTTCCCCATTATTTGTATTTTAAGTTCATTTTTGAGAGATTTTATCCAGAATACTTTTTTTCTTAAACTTGATTGAATTTTCTGTTGGAGATTCAGGAAACCATTTCTTAAACACGAGGATAATTTTCATGTTTTATAACAAACAAATGCATCAAAATATTAAAGAAAGAACCTTATACTGAATCTTATAGTAAGCTGTTAAATAATTTATATTTTTCGGGGAAGAAGAGCTGGGAGAAAGTGTCATCAATTGTGCTATATAGTTTTATTTATATAAGTGATTATTTCTATTTTCTTATACACGTTTTGTTTCAAATTTTTAAATCAAGTCTTTTGTCACTTGAGAACAGGGTAATTTCAAAATTAGCACTGTGAATTTACTTTAAATGCTATGAAATGTATTTTTAAATTTAAATTTGATGAAAAAAAATTTCATTTTGTCTCGAAATCTTCTGGAATAACTTAAGAACTGGCCAGTTTTATAAATATCCGACACATTTTCAAAAAAAATTCTATATTTCAATATTAAATTAATTTTCTAGTTTAAGCTGTAAAATAATCAAGTGCATATGTTACTAAAAACACTTAAAGTCTGTTAATTTCGTAATGGAAAAACGCAATATATTCTTGTCACAATTTGTTTCGTTACAACTTTGAATGGCGTCTGTCAAAAAATTATTTTACGAGTAAGTTTCTCATTTTTAAAAATGCCACTAGATAAGAATCTTTTATATCTCTTTCTTAATCAGCATGAAGTGTATAATACGTCATTTAACAAACATTTTCATTTACTAAATAATTAAACACAATACCAATATAAATCTCTCCGATTTAATTTTTATATTTATTCAGTGAGAATCTTTAAGAGTTAAAATATAGTATAAGATTCTCTATAATTATATTGGCACAAATTTTGCGTCAATAGATGTTAGCTTACAAAGTTTATGAAGCACCATAAAAGCTTAGCTCAGAAAAAAAGCAATTGCGTCCCTCATTGCTTACAAGGAATCTTTAAGCCTCATTTTTGCTTAGTAATACAAACTGCCTTTTTAACTTCCAAAAGACATCTATTATACTTGAGCATATGTTCGAAGTATTCAATAAAAATATACTGAAATATTATTCATTTACATCAAACAAAACTTCAATGCCCCTATACAGCATTCAGATTCAAATTTTTGGGGAATGATTTCTTATGTTGATTCATTTCAACCCTTAGAAAAGGATTCAAAATAAATTGTGCATATTTGAATTTTAATAGTACTTCAAAATCTACAGAAATAACCAAAGTTGTTAGTAAAGCTTTGATAACATTAAGTGTTATCTCCTTACACGAAAAATCGTTTGAGCTCAACGATAAAATACGCTTCTATCTCTTTAAAAGAAGCATTTTGTCAGAATAGATCTTTTTCCAGGACGATGAAGGTTTCAATTTCTTGGTGTGCACCTTGACCAAATATTTTAGATTTTACAAAAATACGCTATTTTTTATGTTTAGTAACACAGCGTATAAGTTATTTATAAAATTTATTACTCCAAAATATTTATCCTGAACTAAAAAGTAGAATTACATACATATTAAAAAGAGCTGTTAATGCTATAAATCAGCTTTATTGCGAAATAGGGTGTTATCCTCAAAAAAAAAAAAACACCCAGTGAGTGTACTTGCAGAGTTAATAATTCTTATGGGTTTTTGCTTGGGGCTGAAGAACCCATATTCAATAAATTACGGAGTTTGTCCTTGAATCCTTTCAAGACTCCTGATGGGATGCTTTAATTACCCGTCAGTCGAATTAAACATTTTTTTTCTTTTTAGTCTCGAACGCGATTTCATAGTTTTTATGTCTGCTTTGTCGGATTTAAAATAATCAGGCAATCGAAGTGGTAACTGGCTTTTTTGAAATTCGCTGTAAAATTATGTTTTGAAATCAGCTCAAAAAATAATTAAGTACATTTCACTGTATAATGTATGTTAAAAATTTCTAATTTTTTGTTAATCGAAACTTTTTTGCATCAATTTAATCGTTAAATGATGACTAACATTGTTTATAATTGAAATCACTTCGCCTATTTTCACAATAATTGTCAAATCCGCAAAATGGTATATGTGTTAACCATTTTGCACAGAATGGTATCTATGGATGGCAAAACGATGATATACTATTTGTGTGTTTACCGTGTATAATTTGTGTATAGAGTAATCTCTCGTCATTTTATATTATTTAAGAATTTTTTTGAAATGCGGCTATTTTATGTAAATGTCTTGATTTTTGGACTTATATTTTTCAAGGATGTATTAAATGGATTTGACAAAAATAATTTTCTTTCATTTTCTCTCTTATTAATTCAGAAGTAAAATATTATTTTCCTATAATTTAACCACTATTATATACATTTGTGGAATGGGGAGAAATAAAAATATTTATATGTACAGTTTATAGATGATTCATTATTTCAGTTATTTTTAAAGCTACATTTATTTTTGAACTGCACATAAATTTTCTAATGATGAATTTGGGAAAATCATTTCCAAAATATTTTTCTATTTCCTATATTTTTTTCAAACTTTTAAGACACTTTGAAAAGTTTAATAATGAACAAAATGTGATTTAATTTTATTGATGCGAGAAAAAAGATTACGGGGTACGTCTATAAAAGCAAGTTTTCCAATAAACATAATGAAAGTGACTAATTATTTTTCTGCCTAATTTGTTTTTATACAAAATGAAAACGTTTGCCATATATGTTAACACTGAATTACAGGAGAAAATGATATATTGGCAACTAAGTAATTGCGGATTTTTTTTTTTTAAAGAAAATCAAAGACAATTTTTTCATGGAACTAAATAACTTTACTCTGTAATGTATTGGCTATTTTGATCAATGACCTTTTGCCATCTTTCAGGCAGCATCATAATCCCACGTTCATAAAACTTCTGGTTTTATTAGCAAAAATCTGAATCCGGTTAGATTTGACATCATCATCATTATTGAAATTTTTACCATTCAATTAGTTTTGTAAAGATCGAAACAAAAAGTAATCAGTTTGTGCAAGGTCAGGTTTATATACTGGATGTGGCAAAACATTCCAACCAAGCTCCAATAATTTTGGCCGAGTGACGAAAATTGTGTATGGGCATGCATTGTCATGATGGAATACAACACCTTTTCGATTTGTCAATTCGGGCCGCTTTTCTTTAACTGCATTGTTTAATTTCGTTAGTTGTTCAATGTAGACATCAGAATAGATCGTTCGTTTGGGTAGTAAGAGTTCAAAGTTGACAATTCCTTTGTAATCCCACCAAACTGATAACAAAACATTCTTTTGATGTATATCAGCTTCTGATGTTGTTTGAGTTGGTTCACCTGGCCTGCTCCACGATCTTTTCAGCTTGATATTGTTGTAAACAACCCATTTTTCACCGCCAGTTATCAGTCGTTTTAAAAATGTATCATTTTCATTGCGTTTCTTCAGCAAATTCTCAGCTGTTAATGCGTTGTGATAAATGCGTTTCTTTCAGTTCGTGAGGAACCCATGTATCGAGTTTTTGAACATAGCCAAGTTGTTTTAAGTGATTTTCAATGCATGTGATACATGAAACTTCTCTGCAATTTCACGTGTTGTACTGTGATGATCCGAATCGATTATTGTTTGATTAGGTCATCATCAACTTCAACTGGATGGCCAGATCATTTTTCATCTTTAATTGAAAAATCACCAAATCGAAATTTGGCAAACTAATTTTGACACTGCCGTTTTTTTAAGGCTTCGTCACCATAAACAGCACATAACTTTTTTCGAGCTTGGGATGCGTTTTTCCTTTTGCGGAAATATAAAAGCAAAATATGACGGAAATGTTCCTTTTGATTTTCCATTTTTTAACGGACGCCAAACGAAAACTACGCAACTGATCAAAAAACTTTTTTTACTGATTAACAGCTGAATTGCCAACTATCAAATAACAAAATGTGTTTTACATTTATACTACGTCTGCAAACCTAAAAATTCAACTGAAGCCATCTAATGAGTGAAATCCGCAATTACTTAGTTTTCAACCCGATACTTATTTTTCCAATTTCTTTCACTTGTAAATACTTGATTTCCATTTAGATAAAGTTGTTACCTTTTTGTAATAATTGTATCTACCAAGGAAGCACAAGAGTAACTGTGCACTATACACTCTTCATTTGTATAAACACACACACATATATGCACCGACATACTTCCCAGAGTTGGGCTCTACCTGTTAAATGGAAGTTACTAGGGGAGAGTCTTCGTAATTTTAAAGTAAGGGTTAAGCAAAAGTCCCTCATAACTTGGTCTACTATTACCATAGGTATTATTTCACTTGGAGGACATTGTGACCATGGTCTATTTAACGTGCTCCAGTCATCTTTAGTGATGGTGTCGGATCTTCGGTTAGGTCGGAATTCGAACTCTACTTTCCAACCAAGCAAACGACGCTTGATCGAACCAAACGGCCATTACTTGAATATATACAACATGCAATATATACTCTCGAAACACAGTTGCAGTAGAAAGAGTTACGATATCCTATATTAGAATTTAAGCTATGTGTGCGAAAACACAACCAAGTATTTGCGAAGACGTTATTTTACATGAGTCTTATTTAAAGGACATATTTTTGTCGTTTGTAAATTTATTTTCAACATGGAATTAAAAAATATTATAGAAAGGTTATTATGATTTAAGTTTATAATTTACTCTGAGTTAAAGACGTTACTGTAAAACTTTATTTGCATTTTCCTTTCAGAAAAGGTTACGGAGCTTGTTTAGAGGATGATAATACGCACACTCTAAAGACCATCAGTTATCGTTTTGATGAGCAACTACCAGGCCAAAGATTTGATTTAGGAGAACAGTGCAAACTATCACTCGGAAATGAATTCAAACCACATGTTGTACCGAAAGCTCCGTTTAATGTATGTTTACTTTTTTCTTTATTTTATTGAATGTTGAATAATTAAAAACATTGTAAGAAATTATTTGTTTAAAATTTTATAGTTTTTGAGCATTGTTTCTACATTTTGATATTTTTTATGAATAAATTAAATGAAAAAAATGCTTAAAAATTAAATATAAATATTCCTTTTTTTCATTTACCATAAAATACTTATTTATCTTTACAAATGTACCCATACATGATACATCATTCTCTATCAATTTTTGATGGCTAGCTGTCAATGTTATTACCTCTTTCTTTTATGACTATTCTTGTGATCTGATTAAATGTATTCTACAAATTTTTACAAATGCACTATTATTTTTGAAGATCTTTCTTTTGCTATTGCGCTAGAACTATTTTTTTATATTTTCTAATGACAGATTATAAAAAGTTACTGCAAAAAATAAAATAAAAAAAAAAAAAAAAAAAAAAATACAGATCGAAGAATACACAATACAACAAACAAAAACAGAATGAGAAGAACTATGTAAATAAATGCATTTTAAAGTCTATATGTTCCTTTAAAAATTTCGTAACATTGTAGTGCAATTTCAAATCTTACAATAATTGAGTATTCAATGCAGAATAATTTAAAAAATGTAGTTCCAAATTTTATAACTTCAACTATATGATGTGTATTGTCTTATGTCACCTAAACATAACAGATAAATTAAATAAAGTAATAAGATGATTCCCAATATTTGTCGTTTTTAAAATAATACAGATTTCATTATTTTTCCTCAAAAAATTTATCGTGTCCAATAGTATTATTTAATACTATTTGTCAAATACTATTCTTGTGTGATAGAGTCAAGCATGAAAATTTATTTTTGTTTTTTAGAGAAATTGAGTTCGCATATATATGTTATATAAATTTTTTGTATTTATTACAATTCTAATTTTTATAAAGCTCTTAACAGCAACATTCTTAATTATTGTTTTAGTAAAAAGCTGAACATAGCAATTTTAATGATTTTTGTTTGCAAATTAACTGACACATCTGGATTAATGGAAAATAATGTTTTATTCTCCATGAATCAAGGAACATTCATGGAAAATAAAACATAAAACAAATTTAAATTTACCGTATTTATTTTTTGGTATTAAATAAAATATTTTAAAAATATATAATTAAAAGGTTTATTTCATTTCCATATTCTTATGAAGCTTGGTTTATGTATCAAATACTCTCAACACAACTGGTTCATTTCACTCACAATAATAGAATTTTGAAACATTTGCTGAAAGTTTGCATAATTCATTTTGCAATTTGTTAATAAAATTATATGAATCATAATGCATTTGGCACTGTCACCAATATCCTTGAAAAAATTCGATTGATCATGGGATGAAAAAAAAAATAATAATGATAATCCCAGTTTCTCTTTTTATAATGATGGGTGGGGGACAACGTAAAAAAAGTAATAATACATTTTTATTTAAATAAAAGTATCTTGAATAATTTATTATCTTAACAAGTCAAACACTATATATACTTTTAATAATAGAATCATTTTATCCCCTTAGGACGTATGTCGAGAATTATGGTGCGTGTCAGGTTTATGGGCATCCGTGGCTCATCCAGCATTGGAAGGTAGCTCCTGCGCTACTGGAAAGGTACGTTTATAATGCCGTATTTAATGTTTCTATTTAATGAATGGAGCGTTTTGAAAAAGAAAAAATATTAAAATTTAAAACTGTCAATTTTTACTAAGAGATTGGTTTCCTATTTTTGTCTTTAGATCTTCAGCTCTTTTTATTTAATGATGGATAAATGCTTGAGCGTGTTATCTAAGCAATTAATTTTGTTCTTCTAATTATTTATTTATTCAAAGGCTCCCAGTTTATAATTCTTTTCAAAACCCTGATTTCATCTATTCGTTCAATATTATCCAACTATTTTAATCGACGAGATTTAATAATTCGAATATTTTTTCTCATTTCATTAGAAAAATCATGCTGATAATTTCTAATAATTTCCTGTATCCTTATAGCGAGTTATCTTATTTTATTGGTATGAAAATTCTTCTCAATTTTTTTTTATTTTCAAGATCAATTACTTGCAGTCACTTCATTTGTCTAGGTTCAAAATTCCCTACCATATTTTACTCTGACTTAACGATAGTCTTATAAATTTTCATTTTAATTCCTTTAACAGTTTATAAATAAGGAATTTATTCTAGTTATTATATTAAATATATAAGTATTAATGTAAGTAATTGCCTTTATTTACTATTTAAATCCTGGAAGTAATTTCATCAGTGTTATTACTGCAGCTATTAATAATTGTATCAAATTAAGTGATAAATTGCACCTCTTTTCGAATTTAAAACTGTCTACTGTAATTGCAGATAAAAAAATTGGGATAGTTTGTTCATACACTTAAAAATAATTTTTAATTTTTTCGAATTTTGTGACACATTTATTATTAATCTGTTCTAAGAAAAACTGATTGACATTAAGTTCAAATTTCGTTAGCATACGATTTTTTTCATATTTGCTGTATTATATAAATATGCAACTTTAATTTTTTGGTTATTATTGTTAATCAGCATTAAGGCATTGATGCAATATTCATGGAAAGGAAGACTTTAAAAAACATGTCTCAGGGTCTTAAAACCTTACTTAAACAAAACTGCACCCTTCATTTGCTGTAGTTTTATCTGATGACTCCCACGAAACGCTTATAACATTTCACTATTTTATAAGTTATTTGAGCATATGTGAGACACATACACACATATCCTTGAAATTTTCCGAATTACAGTACACAGACTACTTATAGTCTACAAAATATTACAGTCAGAAAGATTGTAAAATTTTGTCAATGGGAATATAAGTGAATGTGTGATTTAGTAATATAATAAGAACTTCAATTTGCGTACAATTATCCTGAATGTCATTTATTAGCATGTGTACACGTGCAACTTCAATATGTTCAGGCGTTGGAAAATGTTTGAAAAATACCTGAACATTAACTTTGGGTTTTTGGATTATTTCAATATTGCAGATATATGTGTTTACTGATAATAACGATAATCATATTTTATATATTTGTATCGTACTCTAGCAACATAGTGAACTTTTACTGATCTCAAAGAAAAAAATCTTAAATGAGTTTTGATAAATAAGAATCCATTAGAAGTGAATTGTTATAGGAGGTTTAACACTGAAAATATTCCTTCTTTATAACAAACTTTTGAAGATAACTTTTGATGTTAGTCTTTGAAGGATTAAGGAGAGAATGTTTTTAAAACTATTTCTATAATCTTATTGATGAAGAAAAAATATAATAATAAGTGCATTGCATATGAATGCATTTTTGCAATGTATTTGGTGCTTATAAGCAAAGACTAAATGCATTACATTTAAAAAATAAAAAAATATGCTGTAGTAGATCTTCAAAAATGCAATTCCTTTTATTTAATTTATAATGAAAATGAAAGCATGCTAAATTAAATTCTTCTTTAATTAAATTAAATTCAATTCCATCCCGCAATTTTCGATTACAAGTTCGCACAGACCTATGTGACATTCGGATTGAGTCTATTGACCCATTCGTTCATCCGCCTTGGTATGACCCAACAAATATATTTATTAATATCTTTGATCAATATAGACAATCGGACACAACACCTATTGTTTTTCAACAGCTATTCTCTTCTCATCGCTGTCAGTACCAGTCATACAAACCTGTATTCACAGATGGTTCTAAAACAACAGGACATGTGAGCTGTGATATTTTTATTAATAATACAACTTTTAGTTACAGCCTACTTTCATCCTGCTCCATCTTTACTGCTGGAACAACAGCAATCTACTACGCGCTTCATCATGTGAATACAGATAATTATCATGAATTTTGTGTATACACTGACAGCATGAGTATTATTAAAGCCTTGAAAAACAATAGCGTTATCTGTCACCCTGTTGTGCCGTGAATTTTCAAAGCACTGGATTTCCTTGCTGGCAAGGAATACAAAATAATATTTTGTTGGATACCAAGCCACGTAGGTCTTGATGGAAACGAAAAGGGAAATGCAGCTTAAAAGGCTGCAGCAGATCTAATTTTACTATCGATTCCGCTCTCAGATGTGAGAAAGGGTATAAAAATAATTGTTTGTTCTCTTTGGAAAGAGTCAAGGGACTTACTTGCAGGTCGGAAACAAACATAATTTTGCTTGTTTTATTACTGGATTTTAAAATCATATATACACTGATTTTTGCTTTTTAAATTTTAAAAGTTGCTTGGGTTTTTTGGGGAAAAAAAATACAAAAATCTTAATGTTGGCGCAGCATGTCCATTTTTGGTCTGCGTCAAAAAAACCAACCAACCAACCAACTTATTAACGGAAGATGAGTGAGTTCTAATCCTGACTTAAATAAAGATCCGTCGTGTTCTCTAAAAGTGACTGGGACACGTTAAAATTGGGGGTGGAAGCAATGTTCTTCAAGAGGTTACCTTTGGTCAGCCAAATATTAGGAGTCTTCTGCTTAGTTCTTGCTTCAAAATCACGAATACTTAACTTGTCTGCTAACTGATAGTGCTCAAGTCAGGGCTAGATGAAAAATATAATTAAAGTGAGCATCCGAAGTTTTACTTTTCCTTGAAATGATTTTGTTACAATATGGCATTTGAGGATAGTTCACTCGAATCGGTTTTCAGTATTTATTGATAGAACAGAGGAATGAAACTAATAATTTAGAATCAGCTTGTTTCTCTGTTTTTCTCTGTTTTATTTCTCATGAATATATTACATAGACGCTATATTTTTTTCAATTTGTTATATTTTTTTCGTTCCATCTTTTAAGCTTTTTATATCGTTTTAAAATAATTCTAATGTAAAAACTTCCTATAAGCAAAATATTTTTATTTATTAACATATCTTTTTAATTCCTAGTTTCTGTCCCTTTGTAAACTGTACAATGTAATTATTATATTTTTACTTTTAAATATATTTGTGCTGTTTAAAATGATAATGTGAACATGTTAAAGAAAGTTGACTAATCTCTTTTATTTAAAACGCTAGAAATTCTTTCTCTATATCATTGCAGTGCTTCTTATTATGGTAACAAAAAGAAAAGGAATAATTTTAACTCATTAAAAAGGGCGAACCTAGATCTCTGTTTCATATTACAAGCAATCTTTAATTTTATACTTTTATAATCTATTATAGAAGGTTGTTAAACACAACACACCGTGTTTTAAATACTCTTATTACTAAAATATTCTCTTAATATCGAATAATTATAATTCATTTGCAAAATAGTAGTAATATTGATTAATTGATAAAAATACCGTGTGATTGACCATTATATTTTATGAATTTTCCAGCATTGCATCCAAGGCAAATGCATGAGCACTGCATCTGCAGTTGCTTCACCATCCAATGCGGAAATCGTAGAAGATATGAAAGGTGCTGTAGCGGAATTCCTAGACAAACTTAAATCGGCCTTCCACATGTTGACCTCTTGAAGAGGAAATTAATGTTGCAGAAATGGAACTTAACTCTCTTGCTTGTACACATCAGACATCTTAGTGCATCGATGAGAACTCTGGTGAGGACATATTTTAAATGTGATACTGAATTCACAAGAAGGTGAAAAATACCGAAGATTACAGTGAAATCGGATTCATCTCTTGGACTTAGATCAACTCGAAGATTTGATAAGGGGTAACGGACTGTGATTTGTCGAGAAGTCACATGGATTTGGGAGAGACATCCACAAATCAGCAACTGAAAATCGCACACGAATTTGCACATGAGAATATTGTAATTTTCTATTAGTGATTTATTTTAATCCCATTTTGAAAAAATGAAATAGTCATTTTTAAATTATATTTATAATAATTACGAAGTTTTTTAAATATTCTTTTTATGGTCTCTAGGAAATATAAAACTGTTAATATAGATAAATTAAAATTTGCAATAAAGTAGAAAAATATTGGTAGTTTTTAATTTCCATTAGATATGCATTTCAGCAATGAAATTATTACTGCACAAACTATAAGATTTAATGCGTAAGATTGCATTATAAGATTCTGTATCTGGTGAACATACTTGCGTTTAGGAATAGTTGTTAATTTAGTGTAAATATTAACTGTCTTAAACTCAATACGTTAACTTCAATTAATGATATTTTTTCTTGTTTTATTCGAAACGAAGTATAAAAAAATGCACTTGGGAACGGAATGGAACAGAATAAATCAAAATAAGTGTAAAGAAAAGAGATATAATAATTACTATATTAAAAATTGTTGTTGCATCAATAACTTTGTTTCTGAATTAAGTTTCATACGATGTGATAAATATTGTTTTCTATTTATTAAAGTTCCATTTTAAATGTTAAATATAATGTATATTTATGTATTCGCTGACAATAATAAAATATTTTTGAAATACCAAAACATAATCTCTTTGTAATGTTTTATGATTTTGCTTATAATGTAAAATTTATTTAATCAAACTGTTAATTTAAAAAATGTTTATAAAATGTTGCCTTTAATCTAAACATATTTTAGGTAATATTATTGAGTTCAGCTAAAAAAAATTGTGTGTAAGCAGTTTTAGACACAGGTTATTTATTATTTTTCATATCTCTCTATGAATTTAATCCTTCTATACTAAACTAAAACTATGTAAGTTTTAATATTATGTATCAGAACAGCATTTATATTAAAAACCGATGAAATATATAACTGATAAAAGAAAATAGTGCAAAATTCTTAAAATACATTGATTTTGGAATGAGTAGCCACGTACATTTGATATTTATATGCTTAAATTTTATCGCCTTATTTACAAACTTTAAATTGTACATCTAGAAAAGTTTTAGATTTAAAGTCTGTTTAAATAATGTGTGAAACACATAATTCATTTGTGCTTAATATACAGTTATTGTTATAGTGTCTTAAGTTTTTAGGTAAACGCTTAAAATCGAGCTCTATTGTTATTAACAGGAGAAGCTTTGAAATATCTCTTATTTAATGACTTCGTGTTTATCACTTGGTCAAGAATATTTTCAATGTTTTTCGAGATCAAGGTTTTGTAATGCAAAAAATATCCTTAAACGACATCAAAAACTAAATCACATTTCAAAATTATCTTCTGGATTCTGTTATAAATTCTTGTATAAATAAAAGAAAATTCTGAAATATATAGAATTCTTGTAAGTAAAAGAGACATGCCCCTATGTGACACTTTTCCGCCCTGGGGATGGATTTTTATCTTTTAAAAAACTTTTTGAAGTAGAGATTTCAATATAAAAATTTTATCTTAATATGAATTTTCAATTAAACCAGAAATTTCGTTTCAATCAACATATAAAAATTATTCACTTAAAGGTAGCGTTTGAGAGCTAGTTTTAACCGAAATTTAACTGGTCTTTAGAGTGAAGTTTACCACCCCTCTCACATAATCTGGATAATACTGTGCTGAGACTAGTTATGACGTCACCCTTAGAAATCTGAAAATTTCTTATATGTAATTGAGTAAGTATAAAGAAATCATGCACATTTATGTAGCAATCATGTACTATTAAGCATAAAACAATCATTGCCTTTTTGAGTGAAAACACTCCTACTTTCACTTTAATCCTAAAAATTATTGAGCTCACGCCAGATTATTAATTAATGAATTAGCTTCGTCTAAACTAAAGTTGGAATAAACTTGTGCAACATGTATCAACGCGGAAGAGATAAAATTTCCTGGAATTATGAATTATGGGAATTTACTTGAGAATTTTGGGAATAAACTGGGAATATTGGAAAATTTGAGTACTAAACTCAACCAATCATATTTCGTTTAGTGAATTGTTTTGACTTAGATATATGAAGCGAAGTTGATATAAATTGCGTTATGCGAAAAAATATCTGTTCTATCTTCCAGTACAGTTAATGTCTCGTGATTTGATAAACAAAAGTAATAAAAACTATAAATTAGTATTTATAGTTTTTATTATTTTGATAACTATTTTTCTTTCCTTATGAATTACTGCTTAGAAAAAAGAAGTAATTTTCTCGAACATTAGATTTCAAAGTTATTTTAAATTGTTCATCAAAGCTAAATTGCTTTCTTTACAGGGAAAACCATTTTACTTAATTTATTTATTAAAAAAGAAGAGATTGTATGCCTTGAAAAGAATCACTTCTTTTTTATAAATCAATAATTTTTTTTTTATAAAACAATCACTTCTTATCTAAAAACTTAATAAACAATCGATTTTTTTCAATAAATTCAAAAGTACTTAACTGTATTTAATTTGTATTGATTTTAATAAATGATTGATTAAAAAGACTGCCAAGAGCTTCCAAAATTTCCATGGGAATCAACTCTGTCTTTTCCTACCTTTACAATACTAATTAACGACTCGTGATGTGGTTAAGAGAACGAGGGAGTCTTTTATGAGCAAAATGAAACTTTTTTTTTCATTTAATTATGATGAGAAAGTGGAAATAAAATTGGAATAAAATAATAAACATGTTTAAGGATTTTGGCAAAGAAAATAAATTGATTGAGATAATTGATAATTGAGAAAAAATTCAAATATATATATATATATATATATATATATATATATATATATATATAATATATATATATATATATAGATAGATAGATAGATAGATAGATAGATAGATGGATAGATAGACAGATAGATAGATATTTGTAAATTATAATATGCATGTTTTTGTATGTCTATTTGATATTTACTTAACCCTATGTAGATTAGAAAATTATGTCAAAAAGCATTTTTGTTGAGAAAATATCTTCCTTTGATAGTAAATAAAGAGATTTTGAAATAGATAAGAATAGTTTTCATAAAAATTGCATACTTTTTCAAAGCTTGTGTGATTTTATATTTTTAATGAAATAATTTGGATAGTATTTGTTTGTTGAACTGCTGACATAAACTGCACTTTCTTCAAGCAACTTTAATTTCATACAAACGTAATTTGGCAGACCAATTGAAAATAGATTTTTTACAGATACATCTGTGTATGCGAAGGATTTCATAAATTAAATCATCTGTTGATGGTCTATTAGATAAGTTATTTTATCACATGAAAAAAATAATGGAGAATGAGATACACTTAGTAATATTTGTAAGAAAATTTCTGTGAGCCTGGACAGAAAAAAGAAATTTTCAATCTGTTTAAAAATAAATAGTATTTTAATGTCATTATTTGGCCAATAAAAATAACTTTGTTTTAAATTTATAGATAGATTATTAAGTTTTAATAAATTAATGAAACTCCTGAGTGAAAATCCTGTTTCCCTGTATTACGTACTGAGTTATAAGAACTTGTTAATTTTTTTTTATATAAAAGTAAGAGAACGTGCATGAATAATAAAACAGCGTGCATGAATTTTTACTATCTTTATAATGTTATTTAATTTTTAAAAAATGTCTGTTACATATTCTGTAAGTTGTAAGGGCGTAAATTTACACATTTGAAACTTTTTTACAAAATAGAAAAAAAGAAATATTCGTGGATAACAATACTATTCAACCTACCTAAACTGCTTATCACGAAACTACTAAAAAACTAAAAAAATTTTAATCAAGATAATAAATGTTTCATTTTTCTTTTTGCATTGATTTAAAATGCAGAAATGAATATGCAAGCTTATCAGATTTTATGAATTTAGCTCAAGCTATGATATTTGACGAAGAATCATGTTGTTTGTTCGAAAAATTAGAAGTTAGAAGTACAGGAAATGATAAATGAAAGGGATAATTTTGAATAAGAATAAAAAATTCAAAAATAATTTAAATTGATGGTCTCATATCTTTAAAATAGTTCAGGATGGTGTTCCAAAATGTAAATTTTTACACTTTTAATTAAAGCTGTTGGTTGGATTTTCCATGACATTATACTGAAGTTCTCTTCCTTTAATATTATGAATATTGTTATTGCCAATGATAACTAAATGCGTTAACTGTAAAAAATTATATCAGAATATAGTTAATAAAAAATTGTCAAGTTTCTCAAAGTTACAGAGTTCTGATGAATAACAATGTAAAAAGCATTTTACATGGTTATTCATCAGAACATCTAAAAAGCATTTTACACATAATGGCATAATAGCCTAAAACAATAATGTCACATAACAAAATCTAAATTGTTCCTTTCAATCTCAAAACTGATAGTTTACTGTAATTAAAAGTAAAAACAACAAATAATTACATGTATGTAAAACCCATTTGATTTCTCTATTTTATATAATTATTTTTTGCGAACAAATTTGATCAAATTATATCGTTTTGGTTAGAGGATTTTTTTAAAAATTCAATAGAAGTGTCTCTTTGATTTAAATGGAAAAACACTAAAGTATGTTAAAGTTAAGAAGAAAAGTTTTTCATTATTTGCACTATTATCGCGATAAAACAATCATTAAGACTGATCAAAATTGTTTTGGGGTGAATCAGCCAAATTAAATTTGTCAATAAAATAATATTTTTAGAATAATTCATAAATTATGTACCCAAGATTATTCATGAATTCTACTTTTAAAAGTACTACAAATTTTAATATGGTTAGTGGCATTATTAAAACTTATTAAGAATAAGTCTCAAAATATAACTTAATCAACATCTCGATTTCCCAAGTAAAAATACGTTTTCATTTCATTGAAGAATAAACAAATTCATTGTGAAATATTACATTTAATTACAAAGTTTTTGAGTTGGTGAAAAAACATTATAGAATACATATAATGTGAAAATGCTTGAGAAGTAACTGAAACTATTCAAGTATTAAAGAACATATTTCATACTGAATCTGGATTTATTTCTAAAAAACCTATATAATTTACGAAATTGCACAACATACATTTATTTTAACAAATCAATGAATATTACCTTAGCAAGATAGACCAGAGAGCCAGATGTAATGGTATACGTGAAAGAACATATGCTTTAATAAGAAAATAATCCTTCGCTTTTCGCAATTCCTTGAACAAACAGTCATTTTAAACGAAGTTTTGATACACGACTCTTTTACTTCAAAAATATAATCATTTTAACTATAGATTTTCTCTAAGCATCTGTAAACCATAAATGTAAAAATGGTTCACAAGTATCCCTGTAATTCATCTTATAAATGGTTTATGGGGACTAAGTCCTGACTGAGCAGAATAGGAAAGCAGTTGTACATCCATATTGTGATATAAGTACTTCCACAAAGACTGCAACATTACACAGATCGTTGTTCTTCTTGGTGAAATATTTGTCAACTCCATAAAGTAGTCCAAGAGTAGGAAGAATCCAGTTGTCCAAGATCTTCGAATACACAATCAGCATTCCGTTTACCTAAAAGAGCACGCGAAGTCTCAGCCAATGTTATTAAATATTCTACCAAACAAGTACATTATCTGAATAGAATTTGTCGATTGTAAAGTATTAAAGTGTAACCTGACATTCACCTTATCCAGTTCTTCATATAATGATAATAGTGTAGGATAAGATGGACTAAAGAGCTGGTGCTGCACAGACCATGAGACTGGCATACTAGTTATAAGGTCTTCATATAAAATATCCAAAATAATTTTATTTGCTCTATTAATTCTGAATAAATCTTCGCTCATGCTTGTGTTATCTTAATGAAAATAATAAAGTAATATCTTTAAAACAATAAAATAATCATAATATAGAAACTGTCTTCCAATTCGTTCTACCAGCCAGCCAACTTCAGCAACCGACAGTCGTCACGATTTGAAGACTAGATTCAAATAATGCAATATCCCTGCTGTTATTAAGGCAATTTTTTTCTGAATAATCATAAATCATAAAACTGAAAGTGAAAAATATATTTCATTTCATTTTTTATTTATTACTACAAAAAGGAGTCATAATCCTTAAAACTTTCAAGAAGTCGTCAAGCTATTAATTTTCAAAAGATATACCAAAATATGTCAATGCACTATGCAAAATGTTTAAATACACATGCAGAACAGATGAATAATTAGTCATTCAGAAGAAAATAACTGAAAAAAAGAAATTACAAAAAGCAACAAGAAAGAAACCTATGATACTAAATATTAACACACATTCAACATACAAATAATTCAAAATGGCATTGAATTTTCTTGCAAAAATTACTGGAAATAAGTAACAGAAATAAAGCTGATGAATCGCTTGCAAAATTATTGTACGGAATTTCCAAAGAAGACTACGAATTTTAATC
The DNA here is from genome assembly GCA_030067965.1 of Latrodectus elegans. NCBI lineage: Eukaryota > Metazoa > Arthropoda > Arachnida > Araneae > Theridiidae > Latrodectus > Latrodectus elegans. The sequence continues at coordinate 66,365,781 of CM057814.1, read as the reverse complement.
AAATTTTAATTATTGACATTTTTTAAGGAACCTGCTTTTTTTAATTAAAGATAAACTTTGAAAACCTATAAATATTGAATAATTATTCTTTAAAGTATTAAAATCTTATATAGCTATATCTATTTCACTTCATTAATAGTAAGAGCTGAAATTGCAAATAGTTATATTTGTTCTTTTGAACCCGCTTTTTAACTTATAGAAAGCGATTCTCACTTTACAAATTCTAACAGTTAAAAAATACAAAGATCTTTATCGTTGATTAAAATTTTAAAATACAGTCCTTGGAATTTAATCAAACTGTAGATAAGCATATATTGTTATTATTATTCAAAACTATGCTCTATTACTAGAATATTCTCTACTTTCGATTCAAACTAAAAATCACCATTCTTAAATGTGTATTTTTTGTTGGAACAAAATTCATTTATGTATATTTCCACTCACAACCATGAAATATGTAACTCAATGTTTCCATTCCTATTTTAAATTCTATAAAATTTTAATCTTTAGAATGAATCCTCTTTTAAAATAAATGAGTAATTATAATTTACATTAGCTCCTGAAAAGAAAATTTACAAAAATGAATGTATTAAATAAAAACTATAAAAAATTGCATATTATTGACATAGTACTTAACATAATAGACATAGTACTTAACATAACAGTGCAAAGTACTTAACATAATAGAATAATAAAAAAACTAAAACATTTTGTAATTATTTTAATTGCCTCAGACTTATTTTCCACTAAATTAATATCTATATTTTTCGACATTTTTAATTTCAAATTGGTCTATACTATGCTATCAAGGTGTATATTACTCTCATTATTTTGTATTAAGCAATTTTTCCGAATTGTGATAGCAAAGTGCCATAAGAGATAATTGCACCTGCAGTTTGAAGAATGAAATTTTGATTTAGAGTAAGCATTCTCCAACAAGTCACCAACACTTCCGATGGGAAAGAATTAGACATTATTATAAGCAGGTATTTCAAGTCATCGTTAGTTTCTTTTGAAGGCCATTGCATCATCGAACAGAAGCTCTGAACTGTTGTTTTGATACTCATTGCCGACTTGTGAATATTAACAGCTTCAATGCTCACCGAATAAAAAGCAACAATCCAATTCAACAAAGAGAAAATTTGTGTCATGAAGTAGCCTCCTTTAGCTTCTTCTACGGGTGTTTTCATGATGAGAGTCATCATAATGAAAATGCAAGACATAAGATACCAGATAAGGATGAGAAACATAGAAGATATGGCTTGTTCCAATTTCGAAATGGATTCCTTGATTTTTTTCGTCACTAGAAGATAGACTTTGAATTCCAGATCTAAGCTATTGTTACCACTTAACTTTCGCTTGCATATCAGAATAGCAAGATTTAAAGATTTAAAAATGTAGTAGCAGAGCATCAGTAATTGAGTTGGTAGACCATATATTTGTTGATGCATCAAAGCAAATATAAAGAAAGATAAGCTTTTTGAAATGCTTTTAGGTAAAACGTAACCAAACATCAAATACATCGGAATCATTTTTTCACCTTCTACAGAAAAGAAAAAAGATACAGTTCTGATGAACAATAATGTAGGTACTGTCCAACCAGCCAAATACGCCAAGATTATATTGGCATACAAAGATTTACGATTAGATGATTCATGGAAGAGATGAGTGCTTTGAATAGCTTCTATAATATTCTGCTTCTTTTTGATCAACAGAAGACGAATGAATAAGCTGCAGAAATTTCCACTCAGTGCAGCTATTATGAATCCAAAAGGAAAACTAGACAATGTAAAGTACATCAAATATATGTCACTACTTATTAAGTAAATCAAATAAATGACGATAAATACGTCTAATGCATGAGATAAATTTCGTCGCAAGCGAGATTCTTCATTTGGATAAGGTAGAATGACAAATACTGTATAAAATGCTCTTATAATCCATTTAATTTCATTAACAGCAAGGTTTCTCGACATAATTTTGAGTTTGGCATCAAGCGAGTTTTTCATTTTTTTGAAAACATGATTAAAAGATATTTTTTATACAACTGTAACTTAATAATAATTAATACAAGAACTTGATATAAATTTAATGATAAACAAAGAAAAATGCTCCATAAGGATATGCAGTGTTCATTATGCATAAAAAAATCAAATTTATCATCTTTTAAAATATTACTCTATACAAATCCTCTTTCTTTATAATACGTAATATAAATTCATTCATCAGGGCGTAATTAACTTTTTTCCTAATATAAGCAAACTGTTACAAGTTTATAACTAAATTGTACATTAATTATCATAAAATATTAATGATGTTAAACTAAGGGTAAAATAATACCTTCTTGGTTCAGAGTTTGATTATATTTTTACTTGTGATTTAATTACTTTTATGACAAAACGGTAAGAATTGTTAATCGATAAATTAATTTGCCTTTCAGAAATAGAAGAAAAGGTAAGATTTTTTTTCTTCTATAATTTTCCTCTATTGTTTCATAGTTTGACGTTTAATTATCCTTTTTAAATGAAATACGAATCCTATACGTTAAATAAGCTCTCTCTCTCTCTATATATATATATCTATGTGTGTGTGTGTGTGTGTGTGTGTGTGTGTGTGTGTGTGTGGTGTAAGGATAATGGTAAAGCGTAAAAATATCAAATAATGAATTTATTAATCTTTTTCATTTATTTCATCATTAATTAATGAATAATAATAAATAAGGATTGCCCTAAATTTCAAATGGTGAGTTCGATATTGAACACAAATAAAAGAAAAAAATTTTTTGTTCAATATAATAGATAAATCCTTATTTCTTTAATTTCGGATTATTTTAGGATTTAAGATCAAATATTTTCTATACTATTTTCAGAAATTAAAAATTTTTCTTAAGGTATAATGAAATTTTTATGAAATTTTAGTATTAAAATTACTGTATTTCGAATTAAAAATTTAATCTTCACAATATTCTGTTAAAAATCAAAGCAATTTTGGACATCGATTTTAGTCGCTACTGAATCTAAGGATTCAAAATTGTATATTAATATTTAATAAATATATGAATTTTGGAGTACATTAAAAAATTTAATTTACTTTTCAATATTTACTTAATAAATTATAAATAAAGTGCTTAAGTTCATAAAAGTAATAGAGTTTGAAATAATTCTTAGTTATCTTCTAAATGCAAAATTTTATCTTTTTTCTCCCCTAAAATATTTTTTAAAATTTTAGCTGAAACAGTAGGAATATAATCTCATTTAATAAAGGGTATAGGCTAGTTAAACTAATTTTTATTATATATTGTTAACCAATGAAATAAATATGTTCTTAACCAACGTCTTTTCTCTCAGAATAGATTAAATTCTTTGAAAAATCACTTCCCTTTTCCATTGAGTTTGTAATAATATTTTAACAATACATTCAGATTTTCTAAAGAGTATTAGATATTGAATGATACATCAAATTATTTAAAATGCTTTAGATGTAATCTGGGATGACGCGATATAAATTTGAGGCAATCTAATTATAAAGAATCCAGTAATCTAACAAGAAAGACCGCTAAATCAATAATTTTCTGTAGTTTTTTTTATTTTTGAAATATCTATTTTTCTAATCAAGTTTCTATAATTCTATTTTTTATAATCTATATATATTTTCTATAATATTTCTAATCTAGTAATTTATCTAGTTTTTATGTTTCTAAGAAACTCAAATGCAAAATAGACCGCATCGCAATTAATGCTAATTAAATTTATCATTGTTACAAATAATGGTTTTAATTCACTATCGTTAATGGCTAAAATATCAATATTGTTTCATTTAATAACTGCAATTTTAATTAGCCTTAGCATAATCAATATTAAGTATATGGTATTTATACTATTAATTAACATTTCTTATGATGAAATGGGTATTAGAAAAGAAATTAATGCTTCTCTATGAAATTCAGTAAGCATGTTAACACACTCTTAATAACCATTACACATCAAATTCAAGGAAATATTATGCAGCTATTCAGCTGAAATAAATGAATAATACTTGTGGTTGTTATTCTCAAAACAGAGAGACATGAATTTTAGGAAATAATTTATAGTTTCAAAAAGATGCAAAATGTGTTAATAGTTTACTTTAAGAACAAATAAAATGAGCTTGCATTAAGACCTTACAGTTCATATTACATTTTATTGTTTGATCTTATATCGTGCAGTTTGATAATGTTAACAAAGACTTTTAACAAAGTTGTACTTAAAAAATAATGCTATTAGAATTAATACTGATGGACGCACCAATTTAATTAAAATATAAATATTTCATTGCTCATACTTTGAAAGTTCTAAGGAAATTAAAATAATATATTCTACACGTGACATGCAAGAAACTCTTCTAATGTATTGATAGCATGTTTATTGTTGCTGTTTCCAATCCCCGTAATCAGCAAAGCTGGATCAGGTCCCTGAGTCCATTCACCCTAATGAAGTTATAAGCACCAGAAGGGGATCTCGAATCAGATCATGCTTGGTAAGCCATAAACAAGTTAAAATGCGGTCAGGAGAGGCCTGCACCAAAGAACACTTAGTGCAAGTCTCGAAATGTTTGTTACCACCTACGAAAGTCATGGAAAGCAGATGGCCGCTAAGAAAACGTGCAAGTGCAGTTTGATCTCTTCTACAGCAACCCCGAGCCAAGGAGCCACAAGGACACCTCACCTGGTACCGAGGATGCACAGGTGGGACAATCCAGGTAGCCATGGTAGTTGCCCTAAATTTAGAAAAAAGCTCCATATGAGAAGCGGCAGGCGTGGTGAAATCGCTAGCACCGGCTCTAGCCAAACTATCCGCAATTTCTCCGATAGCATTCTACGAGTTATCTGTTTAGTTGGGAAAGGATAATCTCCTTATAGCTCCACGCAGATAATCTTTGTGATGTTGAAATGCTTACGATAACGTTATAATAGTTTATAAAGCAGTATTTACTGATAAAGCATACTTTTTAGATAATTTCAAGCCAAATATTACAAGAGTTCAAATCTGGTGAACAGCCGTTGCTATGAAGATTAGAATATATGTTGTTGTAAAATTATGTTGATTTAAAGCATAAATATTTTAAGATACTTCTTAAGCAGAGTGGCTTAGTTAGAAAGGTTCTCTATTGTTTGAGTGGGTGCAGAAAATGAACATCTTTTTAAAAATGAAAAAAAGCGGAAAAAATAAATGGAAAAGTTTTCAGTAGATACATTTATACTTATGATTTTAGAGAATGTGAGGAAATGTGTGATTTATTGCTCCATTTCCCAATTTCATATATTTTCCATATGAAGCTTATTAAAGTAATGGATGGTTAGTTTCCTTGAAAAATAAATGACTTATTTTCAAATAATTTTAAGAAATAATTAAACTTACATTTATATAATTCTTACTTTTTATCTTAAAAAAATCAAAAGATTTGCCAGCACAAAAAATTTCAGTTTTTTTACAATTTGAAAAAACTAAGGCAAATAAATTTATTAAGGATTAAATTTGTGATATATAAATAACAGATTTGTGTATGAAACAGTTTTTATCTTTACATTTAATTCTCTTAGTAACTTAGTTTTACTTCAATTAAATGCAAACAAATTGTATATGAGCTGAAATTATTCCAAGTTTTGTTTCAAAAGAAAGAATGCTGATAAAAAGAGCTGAAAGATCTTCTGAGAAGAAATAAATTTTCTTGTGGGGATTGCTATGCCTAAGGTTATTGGCTTAGCTGTTACGATTTGGAAAATATTTCTAGAAAGAATCTTCAGAAATTTGAAAAAAAAATTGTAACTTTTCACTTTGAAAATCTAATTATATGGCAGGAAGTAATAAATTCCCAGTGTTCAGTAGTTTAGTTGAAAATTTTTCAAATGGACCAGCTTTATTTCTCCGTATTTATGATGTTGATAGTTTCATATATCAAGGTAAAGCAATTTTTAAAAGAAACCACTGTAAAATTTATTTAGCAAATCTCTCCTACGTTGAGCACAGTAAAAAAATTGTATACGATCATGCATCTAATTATTTTTTATGTATTATTCTAATTACTCTCCCGTAATGATCATAAAATTTTTTTACTTAAAGTGTATATATATATATATATATATATATATATATATATATATATATATATATATATATATATATATATATATATATATATATATATATATATATATATATATATATATATATATATATATATATATATATATATATATATATATATATATATATATATATATATATATATATATATATATATATATATATGTATATATATATATATATATATATATATATATATATATATATATATATATATATATATATATATATATATATATATATATAATTATATAATTATTATTATTATTATTAAATTGCTCCCTAACCGCAGTAAACCAGAAACAAAAAAATATATAACTAAAATAAAAAGTTACAACATTTTGATAAAACTATTGAGAGTATAATTTTAATTTATGGAATAAAAAAATGGAACTATATATTTAGACTATTCTTCCATTTATTATAATTATATAAGAAAAACACTAACTAACCCTGAAAGGTGTCTAAAATAAAACTATTTTCTACAATCAGATCTATGGAAAGTTCGGATAATTTAATAACATTCAGTTCCTAATATTTGATGTTGAGAAGATCTAAAAACAATTTAATTCTACATCAAATGTATTATTATCCTAAATTAAGCAAAATTTTTAGAATTGTGCTATTAAAGCACCATAAGAGATAATCGCTCCAGTTGTTTGAAGAATGAAATGTTCATTTAGAGGTAATATTCCCCAACAAGTCACTACTACTTTTGACGGGAAAGAATCAGACATAGTTATTAGCAGATATCTCAAATCTGCATTGGATTCATTTTTGGGCTTCATAGAACAGAACTTGTGAATTGTTTGTTTGATTTCCATTGCCGATTTGTGAACATTGACAGCTTCGATGCTTACACAATAGAAAACAATCATCCAATTCGTCAAAGTTATGATTTGAATAACGAAGTGGCTTCCTTTAGCTTCCCCCGCAGGAGTTTTGATGATGAGCGTCATCATAATGAAGATGCATGACATGAGATACCAGCAAAGAATGAGAAGCATAAATGAAATGGCGTTCTCAAGTTTGGAAATGGACTCTCTGACTTTTTTCGTCACTTGAAGGTAAGTTTTAAATTCCTGACGTATGCTTTTGTTACCACTCAACTTTCGTTTACATCTCTGGATAGCAAGGTTCAGAGATTTGAAAATGTAGTAACAAAGCATCAGTAACTGCGTGGGTAGACCAAATATCTGTTGATGAAGCAAAGCATGTATGAAGAAGACTAAGGTACCGGAAACACATGGAGGTAGAATATATCCGAACAGCAGAACTGCCCTAGCCTTGCTGGTATTTTCACCAAATAAAGTATAATACACAGATCTAAGAAACAACATTGTAGGCACAATCCATCCAGCAAAGTGTGCCACCGCAATATTGATAAATAAAGGCTTACGATTCCACCCTTCGTGAAAGATTTGAATGCTATGAATAGCTGATATAATGCTACGTTTCTTCTTCATCAGAACTAGACGGATGATAAAGCTGCAGAAATTTCCGCTTAATGCAGAAAACATGAATCCTAAATGTAAATCTGACAAATTGGTACTCATCAAATATATGTCACTACTAATTAAGTAGGTCAAATAAGCGATAATAAATACATCGAATGCGTGAGATAAATTTTGACGTAGACGAGATTCATTTTTAAGATAAGGCAATATAACAAATACTGTATAAAATGATCGTATAATCCATTTCAGTTCATGAACACTTGCGTTTCTCGACATAATTTTTGAGTATCTGAAGCTGAAACAAACACTTTGGATTTTTTACGATTATATTATTTTAAACAATTTTGAACGATTTCAACAAAAAGTTTATAAAATGCTTAGTTAAAATTTTATTTAATAAAGAACAATTATTGTAGAATCAAGAGGCATTATCATCTTTAAAAATTATAAGTAATTCACACCATGTACATTGATTATTAATTCAATTTTGTAATAACACTGTTTCACGGAGCATATATTCTTGATTTTTCACATGAGTTCATAACGAAATCGATATTAATTAATGCTTCTTAAGCAATCAAATAAAAGGACCTCTTTGTTCGCAGAATTAGGGCGCAACTTAGTTATAATTATGTCAGAGTAATGAATGACTCAATACATTAATTAATCCCCTATTTTAGAATTAGAAGAGTGAAAGCGATATTTTATAAGAGTATACGAATTCTCAGCAATTTTTTTTTTTTCGCTTAAAAAAGGCCTGATGTTAAAAATTTTTTTTTAAAAAAAATTAAAATGAATTGTGTTATTTTAATAAAAACTATCAAGCACATACACAACATGTTATGTGTATGCTTGATCGTTCATGTTTCATTTACTGTTTAAGATGTTTATGCATCTTTTTAAAAATAGCTTAATAGCATAATTTCTAGCTACTTATTTATAAGTTTAATAAAAATAAATAATGTCTGTAAATGATCATAAATATATAAGAATGAGACTTTTTAGATACCAGAATTCGTAAACGCATATATCAAACGCATGGTTTTTAGTATAAATATATTACAAGCATAAAATAAAAAGCCCCTCAACTGCGAATCTATTTTAGTAAAAGATGTATAATTGTTCTTGAATTATAATAAAAATAATAATCTATTTTACTTTTGAATGAGTATATACATAAATGTATCATACTGTAGATGGAAAAAATAATGGATATTGTAATCAAAAATATCAACTAAGTAAAAGCATTAATTTTTCTCTGAATGAAATCGAATTTCGAACAGAAAATAAGAAAGAACATGAAAATATTAGGTAAGAAAATTAGAAATTTAGATGAAGAAATATGGATTAATTACAAAGTCACACACATACAATGTAAATATTTAGAGAGCATACACCTCCTATTTTTTTAAATAATAAAAAATATAATATGAATAAATTTTTAATGCTTTTTTATACAAATTTATAATGTTTTTGTTATCGATTACAATATCATATAGAGATCTTTAAATTTCTACGATTTAACAATCATTTTGCATTAGTATTAAAAATAGTACCTAATAAAGCAAAGTTTTCTCTCTCTCATACACACGTACATATGTGTGTAAGTGTGCGTGTCCAGGAAAAAGTATACAAAATTTAATTACAATAATTCTGCGAAAAGTTCAGAAAAAAGTATACAAAATTTGATTACAAAAATTCTGCGAAAAGTCCAGAAAAAAGTATACATTATTTGTATTTAAAATAGGCAGTAAATAGAAAAATTACACACACAGAATTAGACATGTCTCCACGTAGACGCCACAATCGTACGCAGCGATTATCCTCGCCACTCTATTTCTTTACGCTTCTGTTTCGTTAGTGGTAGAGGACAAGACTACCACTAAAGAAACAGAAGCGTGACTATCTGAGAGGACAATCCTGTGCACTATGTCGTCCACATCACTCTAATCTGGTAAGATTCCAGACATTGTTGTTTATGCTGTGAGGCCAATGGCAGTCTTCTTAACGGACGCAGGTCACTGTTAACCAATTGACGGCAAATGGTTCTGCTTGACATGGGAGTATTCAGAGTTTCTTACACATGTTGCAGAATTTGGGGAGATGTGCTTTGTTAGACTACCACCACTCTTCGTCGGACTCTGTGCTGACGTCAATCTAGTTGCACCGGCACCCCGCGAAAGCTCCTTTTTTCAACCATCTTCGCAATAGCGGAGGCACTGATGGGTCTTTCAACTGCGATTTGCTATAAGGACTAAACTGCCTTCTCAGTCCGATCACGATGCCATTCGTAAACTCGTTCGTCTGATGGAACTGAGTCCGCCAACGATGACCTGACATTCTTGCAATTACAGGCATCCTTTGCGACAAGAATAAACTTTCAAGGATTACTTTCCACAAGCAGCAATAACAACGCGAATATCGCCCACTCTGCCAGTTCATTTTATACATTATCTTACGTGCGTTAGAGAGCAGAGCATTTCACATCATTTGTATAACTCAGTAAGGCATAATTTTCTGGACTTTCTTTCTTGGCGTTGAATTTTCAATGCCGGGCAGTGTCTACACATTAAGATTGGACAAAATCTATTGAGAATCACAGCCTGTTGTAAGATAGCTGTAAAGCTACAAAACGGAAGCGCAATTTTTATGACTGCTAAGCTACCTTCTCATAATCTTAGAACTGTGTTTGAAATATCTAGACAAAATATGTATAAACAACTTTGACACACATAGTGAATAGACTATCGGTAAGGCTTTTGTGAGATATTTTAATATTTATAGCGTTAATTGCTTCAGAGGAAATTTCCTTTTAACTATTTACCTGGTTAGAATCATCATTTTGCACTCACAAATTTTCGTTATTAGAGTTATTTCGCTTAAAACTTCGTTAGAAATGTTGATTTTTGAGTACATATTATTTTGTCTCCAACTTATTCTTCACATTTTGCTTCACATTACACGTCCAGAAGAACTTGAAAAACATCATGATGACTTAGAATAAAGCATACATATTCTCTCAGTTAAAGAATTTAAATCATTGTGAATTTTTTGTACGTTCATTTGAGTAGAGACCGATACATCAGATATAATAGTATAAGTTACATATATATTTGACGTAAAAGGTATTCAAACTTATTAAAAGTAAAGTCTAGATTGTTATTTCAGTGAATATAATTAATTTTTATAAACAATTAATTCTTATAGATAACTTTTATATGTTGCTAATTAAAAGATCTGGAGAACAATTTATATTATTAGAATTTATAAAAACACTTCTAAGTCTCAAAACAAATTAAAACCATATTCTAAAAAAAATTTATTAATATTTGCTTTAAATTTACTTATTTACATACATTAGACTGCTACACGAGGATCACTCTGAAATTTTTGAGATACAACTAGGTTTTTAAAGTTATATTTACAAAATTTTAGGTGTGTTCAAAGTAGTCTCCTCCAGGATCAATGCACTTTTATAGACGAATTTTCCACAGATTAAATGCCTCAAGCCATTCATTTCTTGGAATAGATGGAAAAAATGCATTCATAGCCACATCAATCTCTTCTTCTGAATGAAAAAGACGTCCACGTAGTTCTTTTTTAGATTAAAGAATAACCAAAAGTCGCACATAGCTAGATCAGGTAAATACGGCGGATGTTCGATCACTTTAATTTGTTTTTGTTTAAGAAACTCAACTATTAATTCGGATGTATGTGAAGATGCATTTTCATTGTGAAGCCTTAGTCCCCTAACATTCAGTTCTTATAGAATTTGTGGAAGACATTTAGTGGTATACCAGTTTGCTGTTACTGTCTTCTGTCCTTCCAACTTGATGGCTTTGACCAATCCCATACTTCTGAAGAAAACGGCATACATCACTTTTTTCAGTGAAGTTGTTTTTTCACCATTGTCGGCGTGGGATCATCTTCAAAGACCCATACTTTGCTTTCTTGACGTGTTGGAATGTCAAAAAACGGTAATTATGTTTCATCACCTATTACAATTTTAGAAATGATGCAGTGGCCACCATCATTTAGCATTTTAAGAGTTTCTTTACTGATTCTGACACGCTCCTCTTTTTGGTAGATTATGGGGAACCCAACAGCAAACTACTTTTTTCACATGTAATTCTTCATGAATGATTTAGTGTATGGCTGCGGATCCAATGTTAAGATCCTTTTGTATCATTTGATAGGTATAGCAAATATCATCCATTAACATTTTTCGTATGGCAGACACATTATCCGGGATTATTGTCGACGGTGGCCTTTCTGTGAGTTCTTCATCCTGAAGAAAATTGCGACCTCTTCTAAATTCTCTACACCATCTGAATACAGTAGCACGAGCTGGAGATTTCATCACCAAATGCTAATTGCAACCGTTGAACACATTCTTCTTGATTTAATCCTGCTTTAAAATCGTAGAAAATCATAGCGCGAAAATATTCTCGCGTCAACTCCATTTTCTCTTCTGCTTAAAATTTATTCAACGTTAAACAAGTTGAAAAAAGTCATTAAAAAATCGTCTTCTGTGTTAAAATACTTTGTATTTTAAAATTAAACCGTTATTTTTATTTTGGCAATTCTCGTCTGCGCGTATCTCAAAAATTTCATAGTAACCCTCGTAACACTTAGAGAACTACAGTTTGCAATATATATATATATTTTTTTTTTTTTTACATTTGGGCTTATCAAATTTGCACTCTTTTTAATCTAAACACTATAAACACATGGTTAATATTGAATCTTAGAAAAATGATTTTCTAACAGAATCTTTGACTAATTCTAAATTTCCGTAAGTTTGTCATTTTTAAAAGTACAGTCTGAGCCTTTAAAATTTATTTTTATATTAAAGATTATTGCTGTTGTTATTTGCATAACACTCTTATTACATGCTTATTCACATATTATTTTACTGTTTTTTTTGTGATGGGGCGCCAATTGCGCTCGCTAAGCCACTGCAACACTTCTCTTTTGTTGTTCAGCAGAAGCTTGGTCTTGTGTATAGACAGTTTGCTAAAAAAGACACAAGTAATGTAAAAAGACACATGTGTGCAGACACAAGTAATATGTTCTTCCCTCACACAGTTTCACTTTTGGGCAAAATTGACGGTAAGTCCTTTTCAGTGACAAGTCAAAATTTAGTACACAAGGCGCAATTCTCTACTAGTTTCCATCTAGATAACCAAAGATTGTATTAGCATTATTCTTTTTATCGACGGAAAAAATATATTTTCGAAATCTCAAAGAAAATTATGTCAAAGATATATTGCTATTATTTTTAATTTATTATAATTAAAAATAATAGCAATATATCTCATTTTGCACAGTTACAATTTTTAATGAAGTAGCTGAAAAATTGGATTAAGATCTGACATTTTTTTTTATTTAACTGCTCTTTCTTCATTAATAAAGTATTATTAGAAAAAAATATTTAGGATACACGCTATATAAGAGTGAAACTGATTAAAATAAGAGATTCATACTTAATTACTAATACTTAATTAATTCATACTTTAATAACTTTTAATTTATTACTGAAAAGTCAAAGTAATTTTATCCTTTTTTGGTTAAAAACTGCATTTTCCAATGTAGAAAAGCTTTCTTGGTTTTACCCTAAAAAATACCTTAATCTTGTAAGCCATTCAGTTGCTAATTTTGCAGAGTCCTTGAACTAATCATTTTTTTCGATTCTATATTTAAAAGATCATGGAAAAAAATTACAAGCAATAAAGGAATTCTTTGTGGAAATTTATGTATGCCCCATCTTCGCGGTCAAGTCTTTAAAGATAAAATTTTTTAGTTTTCTGACAATGGTTTCTTTAAAAAAGCCAGCATGTTGAAATGCTCTTTATATTGACTTTTCTACATCATTCCAAGCATTGATTGTCAAACATATTGCCATTAGAAAGCCAATTACATAAGGTCGCTTTAATTCCAAGCCCATTGTCACTGTTTGCAAAAGCATTCAACGGTATTTGCGCCTGAAGTTGAGTATGCCCTGATCTACAGCTGTAAGACAAAAGTTATGTATGTGAAACTTTACACGAATCGATTCAAGATTCGCAGCTTAACGTCAGCAGAGAAGTTATTCACAATTAGAACTTTACATATTAATTCATTACATTCAATTCCCCAATGAAAAACCTCAATCCAAGTCTCTCAGTCAATTTTCGTAAATGTTCCTAGTCATCCAAGCTAACATTAATGTTAGCAGGATATTTAACGGGTAATTTTTTTTAATTGAGGCAGAACTTTTGCTGGTAGTTTCGTTTTCTGAGTTTTCAAAAGTATGGAAGCTAATATTTTAATTTCAGATTTTTAACAATTTTTATTTAAATATTTTTAATAGGCATTTCCTTCAGAATTTTCTTTTTTACTTCAACAGATAAATACATTTATTTTCAAATGAGACATAACTGAAATCGCCAACAGAACTGGTCCAATCTCTTTCGAAAGATGAAACTTCATAAACTGAGTTTTTTCAAATTAACCTAAACCAACTAGAAAACAGCTCATACTTTTTTTAGTTTTTTTTTTCCTTTTTTTTAAGTTTCCAAGTAAGGGGGTCGATTTCAACATCGATATCTCCCCCCATAGTATGTCTGTTATCCACGTGACTTCGATTATTTGCCATTCCAGACGTTGTGGGAACAATGTCTAGAATGCCTGCAAGTGTCACTTCGTTCAGTTAAAATTGCCCTTCTGTCTACAGTACCATGGTAGAGACTCGCCCCTAGTTCGTAGAAAGATGAGTGTCTGTGAATTAGAGATTCGTAAAAACTAACGTATACTGTGAATAATTTACATCGTTTTTAAATTAAATTTTTATACAATGTTAAGGCATATATTTATAAAACTCTAATACATATTATTATTATTTTTTTGATTAAGATAACCATCAAACTAACTTAGTAGTGAATTTTTTTTTATTTCTCATCTAAGATCAATTTGAATTTGAATCCCAGCAACACTGACTTTGTTATCAAATGCTATATTTTTCAGATAGCGTTGAGAACATCTCCAGAGAATTTTAGTGGTGTATACTAAAGCATAAACATTAGCTGATTAGACAATATTAATGTAATGTAAAAAATAAATCAATACAAAACACTGAAGAGAGTTATTATTGTGTATAATATTTTAATAAATTTATAATATTATTATCTATTAATATTATTTATTTTATGGTCGAAAATTTTAAAATACTTCATCAACAAATATTTGAATGGTAACTTCAAAGAAATTAAATGTGTTATGCTTCTGAAAAATTAAAGTTTATCTCAGTCAGATTTATAGCTCATTTCTGTGTGGATAGATGAAAGATAAATCCATAATCTTTCACTATCAACAATTGTTGCACGTGTTATTATTCACAAGTTACATAAAAATGTTACAAATAAGCAAAGTAATTCCTAGGCAGTGTCAAAAATAAACCACATGTGTTATTAGTTAAATGTAAAATGGAAAGGAATATTTTATATTTTAAAGAAACAAGACGTTTTTAATTAATAAAAATGGATTGGAAGTTACATAAATAGAAAAAACAATCAATATATTATTGTACATTTAATATTCACACATTCAAGGGATTTAATGTCTGAAAATGAATGATTTAAATGACAATAAATATTTAAATAAATAAACGATACAACGAATGAGTAAAATTACAATAAATTCAAACAGATAAGTATTAATAATAAATAAAATTACTATTTTAACTGGAATACAAAGGCAACAATCAATATGTTTTGCAAATACAAACACAAATTGTGAACTAATAATTGAGAAAGTTATCCCTAAAATTTTATATATTTAATAATAGGGTAGAGATAAATAAAGTTTATTTAACAAGTATTCATAGATTGTTCTCTGCCAAATAATTGAATAACACTGAAAATTTCTCTCATTGTTAGAAAATAATTTAATGTGATTTTTAAATTTTTCACAAAGGTTTCAAAGATATCCAAAATGATGTTTAAAAAAAAATTCTTTTGGCTTATTTTATCAATTACTGGAATATAATAAAATTCAAATAATTTTAATATTTAAGCAAATTATTTTTAAGTACAGATATAACATTATATAAGTTTAAATATTTTTACCAACATATAATGCACTTTTAAAGTGATTAAGTTCACATGTTATTCATGGTGTTACACATGTTATTAATGGGGTGTAGTGTAACAGGCCTTCCTCGTGGTGCACCCTGGGTAACGATAATCTGTTACAGCCTTCGTCTTTCTCTTACATGTTATTCAAAGTCCATACTTACAAATATTTTCAAAACATTCTTACAGTGAAATGGAAAATAATGTTGCTAAAAATCTCTTTTTCCATTTCTAAAATTCATCAATTACAATTAAAAAAGTTTATTCAAACTTTTTTTAATTGTAATTGATGAAAATGCATAAGAGAGAAAATGAAATTGGACAAGAACATTATAAGTCAATAATAGTATATATAAAATTTTAAGACTAATTTTAGAGATTTCTTCAAAATATTGTCATTAAACAAAACATTACAGCAAATATTACTACTACACTGCACACAATAGAGATTATTTGAAGATTTATAAAATATAATGAAAAATATATTAACATCAAGAAAATTAAGGTTACAGTCTCAAAAACAAAATTATTAATATTTTTATAATTTTACAAATTTTTATAATAAATAATCATTATAAAACTTTTTATAGTTCAGTTTTATTATTACAAAAAATTAACACACAAAAGACATATAAATTATATATATAATAAAATAAATACCCTATATATATAATATCATGCTCTCTAGATTTAAATACAAAGTATGTATATATCAAATCTAAGGATTTTAAATATTATTATTACTGAATTATAAATTTACTATTTTAATAAAATTCAATAGTTAAAATAGATAAAAAAATTAAATTTTATTAAAGTTCAGTAAATGAAATGCATATTGTTTAATTTTATCAAACATCTATTCAAGATCTTGAATCTTTAACTGAAGGAGACAAGAATCAAATTAAATTAAAAGTAAATAAAAATGGATTTTACAATTAAAAAAATGCTTAATCTGTTTAAGGCTTTTTATATATACATGCATTCATACATCATATATATATATATACATTAGGATGGAGAAAAATATCCATTATTTTTAAGGGAATTTCAAAACTTTATGTAACTTATTTCTGATTTGTTTTGTACAAAATGTTTAAAACTGTTTTAATATATATATAAAGGATTTCTTTATATATATATATATATATATATATATATATATATATTAATTATTTATATATATATATATATATATATATATATATATATAAAGGATTTCTTTTTCCCCAACCCAATAAATAAAAAGACTGTATGAATCTTATTATCCTTAATCAATTATGTTCAAAGGAGAAGAGAGGTATTTTTTTTTACTTTCAGCACATTTGATGATACTTAAGATCTTAATATTTTTATTTAAAGATATAAAACCTTGCAATTGAGCAAATATCATTTTACTGTTAAACTATATATGCTGACAGCTATATACATAAAAAATATTCACATAACAATATTTAATCAATTATTCTTACTGATATAATATTGAAAAAACATATATTAAAGAAATCATTAAGAGAACAAAATCAAACAAGATACAGAAAAATAAGTAAAGTACTAACAGATCAAATTTTTATAAAAGTTAAAATAACCCAAGAAACAATAATATATAGTTTTAATCATACAATAATAAAACTCATTAAAAATGCATGTATATCAATTTAAAATACATAAAACTAAAAAATTCAATGAACAATTTCTAAAATTAAATTTTAAACAATATAGACAATTACATTTTATATTGCTTTAAATCTTTTAATTTTTTTAAACATTTTATTTTTATAAAGTATTCCGTTGTATAACAATAAACAAAAAACTTCTTAGTTATTTGCAGAGTTTGTAAAAAATTGCAAAATAGATTACATAAAACTTTTGTTACGAATTTATAAATTTTTGTACAAATATATTATGAATAATAAATGCCTTCTGTGAGAATATAAATGAAATAAAAATAAAATTAACAATAAAAATGAAATTAATATTTATTTATTTATTATTTTTTTTAAACAAAAATGCCAATTTGACTGAAAAAACTGTTGGCACACAAGCAACAATATAAAGCCATATTAATTATGAAAAATATTAAAATTTCTTCAAATTAAAAGAGATAGTGAGAAAATTCCCTTTCTTAACACAGGCCACAATTTAATAATGAATAATTCCTATATATTAAGGAATACTTCATGAAAGAATAAAAATATATATTGAACAAATATAGCAAATATGATCATCATTAATATATATGACTAGAACATCACTGTGGGTTCACAATAATTTTGAGATTCTGCCCCATAAAAAATTATGAAAAATATCACAAGTCAAAAAATATAAAATGTATAAAAAATCTAAAAATGTAAACCATTTTATGAATAGATTTCCAAATATAACAAGTTAATAATTATAATTCTAAAACCGATAGTAAAAAATGTTGTTAATTTACAGACATTTAATAATTTTTCTCAAAATATTAATAATTTTCCAGTTTAAATTATAAGATGTGATTCATAAGTAACTTCGATTCATAATCATTTATGTTAGAATAATATTAAACTACATAGATTTAAAAACAAAATTAACACCTTTTGCCGTCCAGGAAATAATGATTACTCTATTAAATATAAATGCCATTTTACATTTAAAGTTATCAATAAGAGACTTCAATATTTTCCTCAGGCAAGTGACTACAATTATCAACAATATAATAATTTTTTGTTTTCAAAAGCTGTATATATGTATAGTTTACTACATATGCAAACTTTAGAAACATGAAATAAATAAATATTAATAACTAAAAATTTATTAAATTTCATGAGCAATTTTTTTCATCTTTCTTCAAAATTCCTCATTATAATCTTTTAGCTATTCAGTATGAGGACAAATTTTGCACAACAGCTCTTTAAGATTTTATGCAAGATAATTCCAAGATAATATAAAGAAAATCCTGAAATTATTTAGCTAGGAGACTATTGTTTCAAAAAACATCACAGACATATATATATCTAAAAAATTACTTCTAAGGATAATCTGCACACATTCTTCTCAATAAATTTGGATATCAAAAGTGAAAAAGTACAAATTAAAATTGGCTTTTTCATAAGAAAGTATTTACATTGCTTTATAATTTTTGAAAATTGAAATAACTAAAAGTATTAAGCAAGAAGGGATTCTTTTTCCCGATAAGTATGAACAGTCGGTGAAGTATCATAAGTGACTCTCCATTTATATACAAGCTGTTGGACTTTGTTTACAACAGTTGCAGGTTGATTATACAAATCTTTTGTGGACCCATCAAATATATAGTGTTTACAGGTAGGATGGAGACTCTGACGTAAATATAGCTGAGATTGTTGCCAGGCCTATATACAAAGAAGAAAAACATTGATATGCAAAAATTTTTTTATTTTTTATAATTCAATGATTTAAAAATTAAATATATTTTTAAATAAATAAATTTTGCAAAGCATTATGAACAAAATTTGATTAAATATAAATAATGAAAAACCATATCTATTAAAAATTGATAATACATATTTATTTAATTAAATTTTATTTTAATTAATTTTAGAATAAAAATTTTTTAAAATAAACTATGCCAAATAAAATGTGTATCTACAAAGAATCTTTTGTGCTATTATGGTAGTTGGTCAAATATTTTATTCATGTTTCTGAACTTAAAATATGAAATTTGAAATCAAACAACTTAGTTTTTATTACAAATGTCTAACTTTTGTTCCAAATTTATATTTAAATATAAAATAAATGTAATAAAAATGTTTTGTAATACCTTCTGTACATGTGATGGGATTTTCTCAAATTTTCGACTATTTATTATAGTGACAGATATGTTTTTTGGAAAAGGTTTGTTTTGCCAGACTTCACTGAAAAAACAAATTATTTAAAAATAAATATTATTTACAAACAGCAACATTTTATGAAATATGAAAAAATTTAAGATGCTTGCTAACTTATTTTTTAAAGAGGATATACACTATTAAAATATTTTCTATGATAAAATGTAGTAACGTTAATTTTCGTATTTTATACTGATTTCAACTAATTTGAAAATCATTATAACACATGGACTGTTTTCTACTTTATATTTAAAATCACATGGACTGTTTATTTTTAATAAAGTATAAAAAATTACTCATTCGAGAAAATCAGGAAAACAAAATTGTAAAATATACATTACAACACAAAGAATGGCAAAATTTTCTTTTGAAGAATGGGGCATATAAACTAATCAGACACATCTTTTATGTTTGATAAAATTCAATTTATTTACCATAATTATTATAAAATGAAGGTCAGAAAGCTTGTACAGTGAAATTCAAGTAAATTATAACACATAGTTTTTTATTTTTTTAACAATATGTTATCGTTAAATGCATGTAGTAATCATCTTTTAAAAAATTCTGTTGATGTACTCTATTGGTGTACTTTTTTGTTTTTCACGATATTACATACTAAAAATTATTTTACACAAAATATATAAATTTACAAATAAAATGAAAAAAAAAAAAAAAAAAAAAAAAAAAAATTGTGCATGAATATTCAAATGTTTACAAAAATGCTTAAATAATAGATAAAGATACAAAAAAGTAACCTGATGATAATAAAACAGAAAAAAATGTTTAACAATATAAAATCTGTTGTAATTACTTTAAATACACGCTAAATTTGATTTTATACTACATTAAAACTTTCATTTAAATTGCCTCTTCCTTGTTCACTTACTCGCTCATACATAGTCTTGAATAATGAATCCAAATGGCAACAACAAAAATGTTAATCACTAAAAATGATAAGCAAAACTATATATACATGTTATTTTTTTATAATTTTCATAAAAAAACTATGCATTTTTTTAAAATTTAATTTTTAGGATCTTCAGAATGAATTAATCGATTTCACACAAAAACCCGTAGTAAATAGATGATTGGTTAATGAACAATTTGGATAGAGAACATAGTCTTGTAAAAAATCACTATTGTATGTGATGAGTACCCTTGCAATTTATTAAGAGTGAGGCATTTTTTGTAACAAATATAAATATTTTCAAACATCATCAAGATGTTTTATAGAATATATATATATATATATTTATCAATTTTATACTTAACAATTCACAAAGAATGAA
Source organism: Latrodectus elegans (assembly GCA_030067965.1). NCBI lineage: Eukaryota > Metazoa > Arthropoda > Arachnida > Araneae > Theridiidae > Latrodectus > Latrodectus elegans. The sequence continues at coordinate 66,344,957 of CM057814.1, read as the reverse complement.
ATGTAAACATTTTAATTTCATCTTGCATATACTGTAATATTTTAATGAATAATTTTGGAAGTATAATTAATATGAAATTAGCATTATTTTACATAAACAAAAATAATGAATGAGATTTAAGCAAATATTTTTATAAATAGTCAAAATTTGTCAAAGTAAGTTTTTTAATCAATAAAAAAGAATTACTAATAGTTAAAAATAATTGCATTACTTCATCTGATTAAAACTAGTATTGAGCAACTGATGTTCTTGGAGAACAGCAGCCATATGAGTACCATCAGACAAGCGAGATAGCTAATGAAAGAAAAAATAACTTACTACTCAATAATTATGTTTTAACACATTTATAAAATCAAATTACAAATAATGGTTTTTACAGTTACTTAATTTCACATACTTTTTCCTGATATTATATAACAACAGGTAAAATCAATATTTTATGTGTTTTGAAATTCTGTAGATAGGCAAGAGTTTTCTTCCATCATGCAACATAAGTAATTACTAAATAAGTGCCAGAAATTATAAATTAGAACATCAATAAGGTTTTAAATAATCAAGCAAAAAATATTTTAACACAAAATTTTTAATTTTATTAAAAAAATTAATTAAATGTTTTAATAAAATGAAGTTAGTGTTATTCCAATTTTCGAAATTGCAATTAAAGGAATAATAAACATTAATGAGTTACAGTAATCTTAAAAATGGAATTAAAAAATGAATGTGAGTCAATATTTACAGCATCATTTTTGTTCTAGAATTATTTATTAAGATCTTTAAATTATAATATTATAGGCAGAGAGAAATAATTAATCTGTGCAATAAAATTATATAAAGAAGTAACAATGAACAATTTTAAGCTACTAATGCTATTTAATGTACAATTTTAGTGATACATTTATATTCAAAACACAAGAATATTAATGCATATTCTTTACATTAAAGTAAAAATAATTCATTTAACTTATGTAAAAAAAAAAAAAAAAATTACTAACTACTGATATGCTTATTTTTTAAGTTAAAAGATATCCATGAAATGTGTTTCATTCTGAATTTTTTAATATTTGATTATCTACTAAAACAAAATAACACATACCACACTTCCTATATATCTATTCATGCATTCTAGGAGGAATATTTTTTGCGTTAGAATAAAAGTTGTAAATTGAATTAAATATTGGAGAATGAAATTCTTCAAAAATTTTCAAGGAATTCAGAGTAATTGTAAAAACAAATGGGAAATCATTGGTAAAAAAATGTTATGTAATTGTAAAAAAAGTAAAAAAAACATTAAAAAAAGAGAAAAGTTCATTAGATTTAATATCCAAAATAGATAAAATTTTTAATTACCTGTCGACGTTCAATTATTGCAGGTACAGATTCTCCTGAAAGGTCAGGTTTTAGATAACCTGCAATAGAAGCTATTCTTGAAATACCACAGTAAGCTGCAAATTGGCGATATTGAAAAGATGGAATCAAATTGGAATTCCTAAATGACCAGAATAAAATAAGAATTATAAAAAATTAAGTTTTAATAACATCAAAAGAAAAGACATTAACAACCTGATTTCATGTCAAGATATATTATGAGTGAGATCACAATGAGGTGGTAAAACTAAGGCAGCTCTTTGAAATGGATTACCATTGGGTTACAACTCTATTTACTGTTGAAACATAAGAGATGGAGATTGCATTTCTACTTTCCACTATATGTAAGGGCAAGTGCTTAAGAGTTTAATAAGTTTTTTCTCTAGTGATACACAAATGCCACTCATTAGCTATAAAAAGTCCTTCTGGATAACAACTATTAGGTGGCTGTCCAAATACTTTACAACATAATTTTGATACAATGTAATAGGTAGCCTTCAGTTGACTATTACAATGGTGCGTAAACTTTTGCCGACTGCGACCCCTTTTGTAGAAAGAAAATTTTTGGTGAAACCTAGAGATAAATGTTCACAAATACGATGTATATTTCGTGAATTTCTTTCGTTTCATCGAATAAAAACATCATATTTGACTCATATTAAATTTATTTACAATTTTAAGAAAATACTTTTTGTATAACACAAAAATCAGTAAATTCCCTTCAATGAGATGTATGTAGTTGCAAGTTTCTAATTATCTCATCAATGTTTGGATGCATGTTGCTAATTGCGATTCGCATATCATCTTCAGGGCTTAAACGTGAGCCGTATTTAGTTTTTATTGAAACTTGTTTGCTAAATCCAGTTTCACATACGTTGATACAAATTGTATTAACAATCTGATGGCATTCTTGCATAAAACGGGATATTGTTTTTCCACAGATAGCCAAAATTTTTGGCAAAGCTGAGTCTTAAATTGATTTTGAAGAGTATAATCACTAATTAGATCTATCAATTGCTTTTTCTCATTAATTTGAAGAATTGGATTACATATGTCAAAGGAAAATGGATCACAAATCCAACCAAGATCGTTTTCAGAAAGATCCTCAAACCTTCTCGCAAAATTTTCCTTTAACTTTTCAATGTGATTGGAAATGATGTTTTTAAATCTAAATACATTTATATTATTTTCCTTGATAAAATCGTTAAAACGAGGCAACATGTGTGTGTGTATATATATATATATATATATAAAGAATTCATCATTCCCATTTAGAAGGTCAATAAAAAGAAACTATTTAAGTTCTAAAATCTATTTTTAATGTGTACAAAATTATATATTTTATATTAATAAAATTAAATAAAACCTTTTTAACAAGAGATATAGATCTTAAATTAATATTAAAGATAGTATGATAATTAAAACAATTTTTTCAGTATAAGATTTTATGCAAGTTTCTTTTTCTCATAGTTAGATATTAACTAACTAGAGATGCAGATCAATAGAGTGATAAAAATTTAGGCCACATTTTAGATAAATTTCTCATAACTTTTTCAATAGAATGAAAACATATGACATAACAAGCATATTTATTAACTGCACTATATGTAAATAATAAATTGAAATATAAGATATAAAAAACATAAGAAAAGAATACAATATAAAACACAAGCAATTTATAAATAATAGTAAATTAAATGCTCATATGCATTGACACAGATGACGCAGCCGGCCAACTTGTCTAGTGGTCAGCGTGCCTGACTAAGGATAGGAAGGTCCTGGGTTCAAATCGCGGTTCAGGCATGGATGTACTTTTACTCTATATATCCTGTCTTTGTCCTTTCCTTGTGTGTGTGAATGAAGTATGAATGATGCCTACCCTATAAACAGGTTCCTATGGCATGTGTGAGGGTGCGATGGTGGCCCACCTCCTGTGGTGCACCCGGGGCAGTGCCTCAGCAGCTAAGAGAATGCTGTTTCTATCAGGGAACAATAGATTAATCAACTCTGTTGCAGTTGTAACTGTCTACAATCTGCCATTGGAAAAAAAAAATTACCAAATATAGTTAAGGAATTTTGAACTGACTAATGATGTCATCTTGGGCCACTGTTCTCAATGAGTTAGTGACTAGTATGCTGCACCTTTCTGAGGGGGTTAAGTTTTCTCAAGGTGTTTTTGGTTGAGCTCTCTTATCAAGCAGATGTACTAGAGATTCATTGTTGTCTTCACAAAAAGAAATTGTTCATGTATTAATAAACGTTATTATTGAAAATCTGCCTATATTCATTAATCAATAATCCTTCTTAATTTCACCAAGACAAAAAGGTAACTATGAAATACATTACATATATGCTTTTCTACATATGTATACATAATATATATATATAAATATATTATATAAATATATATATATATATATATATATATATATATATATATATATATATATATATATATATATATATATACACACATAATATAGTTTTGACTTTTGAAAAAAACAATTAAATTTTCCAAAATTTTACAGTAGAACTGATAACAAACACTTGACATTTACTTTAGAACAAAAGTACAAATATACAAATAACAGAATACCTTAAGCATATATATAAATTATATAAGAATAACAAATAATAAAATACTTATTTGACACAGTAAAAATTTTGTTTCTCACCAATAATTATTCCAATCTTCTTTTTGTCTCCAAAACAAATCTTCAACCAATGGATTCAAAAGTACAATATCACTGACATCACTGGAAAATATTTTTTGTGAGTTGAAGATAGAATAATTTTGAATGCTTAAAGTAATTTTATATTTCAACTCGATGATATTTATTTCTATAAAAAGTTTGCAACACTTTTTTAATAAAAAGAAATATATAAAATAAAAATTATAATATGTTTTAAAGCAGTAACAAATTTGTTGCATTCTCATAATAATTATTTTGATCAAATAACCATAAAAGGCTAATAATTAATGACATCTGGAATGAAATTCATTGCTAAACTTGTATTTGAAAACATTTAATTAATACTTCTCCAACTATAAAAAAATAATGTTACATTGTAATCACCAAACAGAATTTTTTATACAACCATGCAGAATAATTTAAAATTTTTATTTCTTTGTTATTCTGCTTATCTTTAAATAAATATTTATTGTTAATATTAAAATGAAATTTATATCTATGTTCATGAATGACAGAGTAGAAATAAATGTTTCAAAACAATATTTGCTGGTAAAACAAGCAATTTTAGGAATTCCTAAAAAATTTATTAGTTATTAGTTTATATTTTGATGCATGAAAAAGAAAAAGGTTATACTTAAAATCAACTTATTGTCTCTACACTTATATGTAATTAAAATTTGGAAATATTATGTTCAGCACAAACAAAATTAATATGGGATAACTAAAGTACATTAAAAACAATCACTCTCAGAGAATAAAAATACTTAAGCAATTTCTTTTTGATATAGATGTGTTCCTTCAACATTTTAAGCTATTTTTATGATTAGAGATAGACAATAATCAAGATAACTTCTCAGATAACAAACAGTCTCTGAAAGCATAAAATTTTTTTCTCAATACAGTTAAATTTTTTCCTGTTGCATTAAAATTTAAGAAATTGATTATTTTAATCATTTAAATGAACAATTATTAGATATTTTGCAGCAGAAGTGCATTGTCAAAATATTAAACAGGATTATGATTGTATGAATACAGTTTTTGACCTAATAACTTTCATAATTAAAGCAACATGACAAATATAATGGATACATATTTTCAGTAGAAAGCAAAACTTCTTTTACTTAATGTTTATGGAAGAATGGAATACAACCTATTAAAAATAAAATATTGAAACTATTGAGGAATACATTTCTTTTTTTAGCAGACTCAACTGTTTGATTTTGCACTACAAAGCAAAACAGAAATACAGTAACAATCTATCAATACTTAAAGATTCAAAAGCTTTTATTTAATTAAACATCTAAGAAACTTTTATTAAATGAAAAAAAAGAACTTTAGAGTAAAATAGAAATTAAAATTCATTATTTCATATGAAATATAATCAACTTATAAATATCATATTTGTAAATTACTCTATAACTCTTCTTGCTTAATAAGTATCAATATGAAAAATCTATCACTCCAGGAACATTGTAAAATTGTAAAAAAAGTGTTTTCTCAATATCAAAATTAAATTTGTAAAATGTGGTAGGAAAACACTTTAATTAGAGATTTAATTAATTTTTTTAATCACTTTAATTTTTTTTGTCAAAATCATTTTTTAGTTAAAATACAGTTTTTGGCATGTATATATTATGATTTAGTTTAAAGACATACTCAGGATATATCATGCTATAATGTCTGGCAATAAGACCTCCTGTTTCAGCACCAACAATAATGAAAGGTCGATTCACTGGATGTGCAACTGTTACAAGATGATGTAGATCACAAGTCATTCTGAAAGTCACAGGAAAAAAAAATGCACATCATTCATCTTTCCTTAATAATGAAATTAAATCATTATAGTATTAACTGCTTATGTCATTTACTGTTCTACAGTAGAAACTTGAGCTACAAATTTTCTATTCTCCATCTTCTGAGTTTTGCTTATTTCATTCTGTAATATAAAAGCCAAATCTAAATTTTGCTATTTATTACATAGTGAAAATAATTTAAAAAATATAAATAAATGAAACAGTTGTTTTAAGTAAATTTTACACTCCTTGGAATAAAAACTGTTATTGAATTGGTTTAAGTAGATATGTAGTCAAAACAGAAATCAAAATTACATATTAAATGTTTAAACAATAAATTTAAAAAGTAAAATAGATATGTAATGAATGTTCTTAAGCATGTAAACAATGAATATTGTAAATTTTCGAAAAAGCTGTGAGCAATTGATAAGTTTTTCAACAGATAAAAAATTATGTGTAAGGTATATTTCACCATATATAATACTGAAATATTATTCATATACATAAATAATTTTATTTGCAATCTTTAACTTGTAGAAAATGTTTTAAAAAATTATAAAAATCTCAACAGGTATAAAAATTAATTAATAAAATGATTTTTCTTAAAAATCATCTTTTTTAATTTGATAGAGGGTTTGTACAGATTTCAAAGAATCAAAATCTGTGAGTTATTCAGGAGTCAAATCAAAAATTTCAAGGAGGTACTGGAATTCACATTGAATAAATTTTATTTTAAAAATTGTTCTTAGCCAAATAAGTATATAATTATGCATGTGCAACATTTTTAATTATATTTGTACATATTAGAAATAATTGTAAAAATTAAAGATATAAATATTTTTCATTTAAGTTAGAATTATATTTAATAATTGCTTCAAAAGCCTTCAATGAATTTACGGTCATAATAGAAACTTTTTGTTTAAATAATCAATATTCCTTATATTACTGGATTACACATTGTATAAAATAATTGCTAATTTTAGAGTTTTTTAACAACTTCAATAGCTTCCTATCTATCACACACATACATGCAAGGGTTTACCAGACTCCACTGGTTAATGAAAAGACATTTTCTACCAGACATATTAAATAATTTATTTCATTGATAAATTCATCCTGATTCACTGAATTAAACGTGATTTTCAATAAGTATATGAAAAATATATTTTAACTCAAAAAGTTTATATTTAGATATTAGTATTCAGTAAATTTTATACAATATAAAGAAAACAGGAGCTAACAACAATTAAAATCGCTTGTCTGATAGTACCACACACAACCATTTTTTTTAAAATATTGGTGATTACTCTATTCACTTTATTTCACACGCATAAATCTAAATACTACATTTGGTCCTGAATGAAACAAATCCTCATACAGTTATAACTGCTGACTTGGATTGTTGTTTCAGTCTACAATCTAAACTAAATCACACCACAATATTGAGATAACATTAAAAACTAATAATCAATTAGGTTTTCAAATAATTTAATTAAAAATTTTAAAATGAAAAAAAAATTTCTAACAGAAAAATAAATAAATAAATAATAAAAAAAATAAATGCATCCAGTTAAGGAAAAAACCCAGGAGTAATTCACGATTTTCAAGGAGTCAAGTCAAAATTCTAGGAATTACAAGGGCCTTTAAAAAAATTCCCAAATTCCAAGAGTTGTACAAACTTTGTTTACAGTATGCAAGATAGTGAGCATGCTTGGTAAAAGAATTTAAATTAATTCAAATAAAATGATCTACACTGCAAAAGATGTAAACATTGTAGCTTTTTCAGATTAAGAATCACAGATTAAGCTTTTTATTCAAAACAGATTTTTTATTTGTATTTGTACATTACAAACATTTATGAAGTAGAATTATCAATTATTTGAGTTTTTTAAATCAATACTTTTTCTCCTATCTCGAAGTGTAAAATTTAGTAAACCACTTAGTAAAAGCTAATTTGCTTGCAAAAAAAGTAGTATGTTATAAACTATAACATTGCAACTTTAATATAATAATAACTTGCCACAAATGGAAGATCACTGAAGCCTAAACCAGCACGATCATATACACATACCTAAGAGTTAAAATGTAAAATTACTATTTATTTATTCACAGTAAAATATAGTATATAAAATAAATAGAAATTCATATACTACTTTTGATATCTTAGAAAGCTGTTGTTGAATCAAATACCAAATATCAGATGTTGTACCAGTAGGAGCATCAAGGATAACTAATAAAAATTTTCAAACATATAAACAAATAATTTTTTTAATGATATATATATATAATATATAAATTAATTAAATATTTTACAATATTTTCATATATACAAATTACAATCTAAAATATTAATATAGAATTATTTAATGAAAATCTTTTTTCATACAAGAAATGTATCATGAGTAAGTAACAAAAATCAATAAGTAATTTTTTTAATATTAAATTTTTCTTTAAGGATAACAAAAAAAAATTAAAAATAATATTAATAACTTAAAAGTTTGCATTTTATTTTTCTTGAAAATTTTATAAAATTCTTTAAGGAAAAATTTTATTTTCATGCTCAGACATTCATGTTCCTAGGCTTGTCCAATGCAGAAGATATGACTAAAGTGAAAGTAAAAATATAACAGAAGTATGTACAAAAAGACATAACTATGTTCATGGATGAGCCAAAATTTACTCTGAAATACAAGATTAGTATATGAGTCTGGAAGGAACAAGACATACACAATTAATCTCGCAATATCATTGGACATTACATATTTTTAAGTAAAAATAAAATAGAGACTGCAATGAGATTTAACACAGAGAGACTGCAATGAGATTTAACACAGAGAGACTGCAATGAGATTTAACACAGAGAGACTGCAATGAGATTTAACACAGAGAGACTGCAATGAGATTTAACACAGAGAGACTGCAATGAGATTTAACACTAACTGTTATATTTACAGAGTTCTTTGGCACATGCATGGTATCAGACAGTAGTACATTTATAAAATTATATGCTATAATAAAAGTTCAATTTTCATTTTAATGGATGGTAATGTATATTCTCCAAGACCTGTTATTGTTGATTATCTGGAAAGCCCTGTTATCTGTCTAACCAGAACAAAACAAGAACAATATGGCTTCAAATATCACAGAACATTATATATCCTTAGATAGAAAAATAGTGGTTTGAATTGCAGCAAAATACATTATTAACTCAGATGTTTTTTTTTTTTGATAGATAGGTGATGTTAGAAAATAGTGGACCCGTAATAAAAGTAGCTTTTAAGACAACTTCATTCCATTTTAATAAATAATAAAGCATCTAACTTACAGATCTGTCAATGTTGATGATTATCTAGAGAATAAGGATCCAGCAAACTTATTTGTTTGATCTGAATCCATTTGAAAAATTTTGGATTGTCCCCTATGTGCACATTTTAAGAATCATTCCGACTCAAACATTTAAAAACTACTTGATGAAAAGAAAGGTACAAAAAATATTTACTATGAAAAAGGTCTGTTTGGAACCATTTCAATGCAAAGTGCATTAAACTGAGATTAAAGCATAATGTCAATCAAGGCCTGAGAAGATTCTAGTAAAAGTTATCTGTTTTTAGTTTTTAAATCAAGGTTAGACATAATTTATAAATAAAATATGTTTCTTTCTTAAATAATTAAATTAAAAAAATGGAATATTTTTGAACTGCACATTGCAAATGTTTTTCCTTTTGAACTGTGCATGCTTTGTTTTTCTCATTATATTAATTTTGGTCACCATTTTTATTTGCATTGCCTAAAGCTTTTAGTTTAAAATTTACGATGTAATGTAAATGCTTTTACATGACAATTTTTAAATTTTAATTTTTTGGAGATTGAAACATCTCAGATTAAGACAGACAGTGAAATGACGTTAACCAATTGCAACTGTAATATTGTTCTGAGGAGCTGAATTCATTCTCTCTCTCTCTCTTGACTGTAATTGAACAATACTAATTATAGTTATAATAAGCTATCCAAGTTGTGGCACCATCTGTTATTTATTTTATGAAACATAAGCAGAATTTCTTACAAAAAATTTTTTTGTAAACTTTTCTGATAAAGTTTTTTTATTTTCATCAAAATTCAATATTTTAAAAAATGTCATTATCAGTTTAATTTTAATGTCCCCACTTGTCTATTTTATATCATTTATTTATTCCGTTGCTCTCCAATTTAATTTTTGATTTTTTTGACTCCCATAAAAATTTATAACATTTTATACTATTTCTACAGCAACATACACTGAAAATTTTTCTTTTGAGATTTTTACTATAATATATCTATTTAATATATTAAAGCCATTTTTAAGTTAAATCTATATAGATATCTAAGAACATATTCTAATACATAAATTGATTTGTTTCACATTATAATAAATTAATTTTAATAAATTGAGCATTTTTAAGCAATCATTGTTAGGCATTTAAGATATACGTTAAGAAATAATATTTTATTAATATATAATTTATTAATTAATTTTATTGCAACTGTAATATTGTTACTAGTTAATTTTGTTGATAAAATATTTTTAATATGATAAAAAATAAAATAGTAATAGATTTGCAATTTACTTGTTGGTATGCCTTCACCTATGCAATGAATATACATTTTTTGTCCCCAACCCATATCCACTTGATGACCTAAGTGAAAAAAAAGTTTGAGAAATAAAAAATAAACAGCTAAATATCTGCTTAGAAAATAAAATTTCATAATAATATTTTAATAATCATCACAAATATTTCAAAATTACATTAGTGAATAAAAATTCCTTTTCTTTCTTTCTAAAATAATATTCTTATATTTCATTCACATTCTTAATCAAATGTTTATAAAATGTGTAGCTTTAATATACATATACTTGAAAAATCTTTCAGATTAATATTTTTTTCTGTTGTCCAAATGGATGAAATTTAATAAATAACTTTCAATCATATAGTTACAAGTTATTAACAAGTTGCTCCAAAATTGCTTTTATCCAAACTTACAAGTTGCTTTTTAAAGATATATATCGAATTAGTTTCATGGTCAACTCTATGGGAAACATATAACAACCCATAAAAACGTCATTGTAAAATCTAAACATGTATAAATTTTTATAAGCACATTCAGATTTATATCTCTTAAAAAACTATTTTTAAAATGACTGTAGAATTTATAAAATCCTTTACTTTTCTAATATGTTCTAAGTATTCTTCTAAAAGTCCTCAAGTTATACAATACTTCATTTTGCTCTTTTTTTTAATTAAAAAAATTCTAGTAAAAGACATATTGACTTTTTATTTCATAGAGTCATTGATAAATAAAATTGCATTTATAATTTTTGTGCCTGCTGCTTTTTCAATCATCCTATACTCCAGGATGATTACAAAACACAGATGGCATGCTCTAGAAATGACAAAAAAACAGGGGAAATCACAGCTAGCAATTTTGTAGCTAAAATTATAGCTATAATGGTATAGAAAATATCAATATCTAGTGGGGGTTTAAAATTACAATTAAAAACAATGGCAGTTGATTCCCTAGAAGAAATAAATGTATTCTGAAGATTAAATTTTTTCACCATGAATTATCATTTTTGTTTTAAAAATCTCCGTTTACAATTATCAACCACTAATTCAGATCACCATAAAAATTGTATGGCACGGCACAAATTTTATATTGTTGAAAAGGCAAAAAAAAAAAAAAAAAAAAAAAAATAAAAAAAAATAACAGAATACTATTATAGAGAATATTTCAATATCACAAAGTTGATGTGTTAAGACTTTAGGAAACATTTACCTGCTAGGAAAAAATTGAAAAGATGGTGGGTCATATTCACATACAATAAAGAAGGAAATCCAGAAAATATTTCCCAGGCATCCATAACAACAAAAATACTTGTAACTAACAGAAATGTAATACTTAACTAATATAATTCAATTTTATCAAAACTTTAATCATCAATCTAAAGAACAGAATACTAATATTTTATGGAAATAATTTTATTGATAAAGATGAATAAGGAAATATATATTGGTGTATTACAATAAATCAAATATTTGTGAAACCAAAATTAAATTTTGATGAGTGCTCATACTTTAGGACATAATTTTATAAATAAATAATTAAAAATCAGTCTTTTTTTAAGTAACAAATATGATAAGTTAGAGAGCTTCTTAAATATCCTGATTTTTGACATTTCTTTTAGCTGTATCTTTCCAAGGATGTTCTGACAGTAATTTCATTACCTTGCCACCATCATAAATACTGTAAACTTGATAATTTATGGTATCATAGTGCATGTTTTAAATAAATATGCAATTTCTAAAACTTAAAATCTGAAAAAAATTGATTAAAATATATTTAAATGTCAGTTTTTTTTTTCAATTTGAACAGTTCAAAGCATTGAGAAACCTTTAAGCAATAATTTAAATGTTTTAAATTTAAAATAAGCAACAAGGTATCAAAAGAAATAGTTTGACGAAATCAAATTATTTTTATTTAACTATACAAGACTAAGAAATTTTTAGAAGGCAGGTTTACATAAAAAAAAAGAAAAATGTAGAATTTGACCAAAACTTCCTTAGAGTATTTATCTGTACCTTTACTATGTCTTACATTAAGCAAAGTAAAATCAATTTATTAGAAATACAATCTGGGTATCTCAATCAAAACCAAACTTGGAGATTCAGGTCAATATATTTAGAGAATTAAAAGGTACAAACATTAGGTAATTTAATAAGGAAAAGATCCATTTTACTTCATAGATTTCTCCTTAAGTAGTCCAGCATTAAAAGAGCATAAGGATAATAATGTAATTAATTATTTTAATGAATTTCCCAGACTTTTATTGGTAATAATTCTTTGTGCATGAAAATCTCCTGAATTGATTAATATATTATTAAAATCTATAAGTAAAATGATTTATTAGATACAAAAGTAACATTTTTTGAAAGAATTATCTATGATAAAAGTATGTATACATCCAAACAAATCATTAGATCTAACAAGAGAGATAGAATGCTTAAGTAAAACAAAGTATTCTGTATCAAGAAGATTTTCAGAATATTATTAGAGTATGGAATTATCGTATGAAGGCACAAATAAATGATATTGATAATTAAAATATATATATTTCAAGATTATTTTTGGCAAATAACTTCATAAAATTTTTTTTTCAATAATGTTTAAAATGCTATTTTAAACATATACTGCAAATTTATTCATTATCCAAATATAGCCATATCTAAAAAAAAAAAATTCAATAAATAATACAGATCAAAAACTATTATACCTCATGTTGATGAATGACTACACTTCTCAGAATTACATTGATCATAATTTAAATAAAAATATTATTAGTTTAGTATTATTAATATAAAGCTAAAGCTATATTTCTTTATTGTTGTATTAGTTCAAGAAAATACTATATTTATTGATGTAATTGTAAATTTGAAATTTTTAAATGAAAATTTAAAAAAATTATAAATAAAACAATGTTAACAGATTATTACATAGTATACCTAACATTAACTGAGGGATATAAATGAAATAAAGCTTTGACATGTCAAACTGAACAGCTATGTAAGGCAGTCCACAAAGTCATAGATGATTGCACGAGACTTATCTCGCGAGACACGATGAGCATCTCGTGAGAATTGCATCAGACCAAAGGCGTTATTGATGTCTTAGTTACGTCAGAAAAGGGCTGGAACACAAAACGATTCTAGATTACAAGCAAGTTTGAAATATCTGGCAACATTTCGCAAAACACCGCTCTCATTGGTTTAAAATTTCATGACGTCAGATACAACGTTTCAGCTATATCACACTAAGACATCGATGGGACTGCATTTGTCTACTATAAGACTGTGTCTTAATCGGATTGTTAACCGTATTTGCGGCATGCCTAATATAGCTATGAATGAATCAGAAATTAGAAGAGCAGGTAGTTAAATGCTCAACAGTTTGCTCTTTAGTACACATAGGATTGAACATATAACTGTAATCTTAAGCATGCTATTTGCAATGGTCCAGATTCCTTTTTAAATGATACATCATAGTTAAATTATTTTTGTACTCAAAAAGTAATCACAGAGCTACAAAATAACTTGAACTTAAAATGTAAATTTAAAGAAAATAACCCAAAAGTTATCATTTAGAATACCAAAATTATTTTTTAAAAAAATTATTTTAACAAAACAATGAAATAATTTTTTTTAACTTTTCTATATTTTTTAATTTATTACCCGTTGATAACTACTGCTTTTGAATGATCTTTATACAAAGTTAAGAAAATTTTATGCTTTTTCTTTGGTCATCAGCAAATAGATTTTAGAGAGTTCATGACATTTTATATATTAACAGGATATTTATGAAGGATATAAATTTCTAATAGAATCTGAGTAAAGAAAATGGCAAAATTATAAAGACTGGATAAAGGTTTTGAACAAAATATATTGCTTCATTATTAAGGATATGTAGGAATTTCTAACAGAATATTGCAAAAGCTTAACATAATGTAATGTAAATTGAATTTTCTTATAATACATAAAGGCACAATTATATATATATTTCATTAATACCAGTACATTTTATATTAAAATATTAAATTAAAGAGCAAATATTTAAGTAAATAATATTTTTTTCCTATATACATTATAATTAAAATCACTTGATACATTTAGAAATATACTATCTTACCTATATTAAAATTAACATTACTACAATATCAAATTAAAAAGCAAATGTTTAAGTATTTTTTAAATAAATTATAACTTACATCATTTAAAATATTTAGAAATTTTATTTCACAGTTTGGCGAAATTCAAAAGATTTAATCATATGTATAAGCATGATTAATTTTTTAATGAAAAAAAGATCTAAAATTTAATGCTCTCTACTTTAGCATAAAATAAAAACATGAAGGTTTTGAATTCTTTCTAAACAACTTTGTAAATAATGTGATTTATTATAATATTATTTTAGAGATTCTTTTCTGAGTATATTTCACACACTGCATATTATATATAAAGCCCATATAACCATAAATATTTTTTATTTGTAATAAATATTTACTGCATTTTATGAAACAATGTAACAATAGTAATATCAGTAGATAATTAAATTTTCAAAATCAATATTTCTGCAAAGGAAATCATTTTTTCTTCCATTTTATAATAATAGGAATTATACCTTTAATGAGCCTGATCTTGAAATAATGAAAATGAATTGAAGGTAAATTATAACAAATGATAGCTTCTCAGACAATATTTCTATTTTTCTAATTCATTTGCTGAATGTGAAACAGAATATATAAAATAGAATTTTCATAAAAATGCAACTTCCACATAAAAATAAATTAATGTTGCAAAAAATTTAAAACGTTATTAAAAAAGAAGAAGAATTAATAAATTGAATATTCATTATTCTATTTTAAGAATAGAGAATTTTACTATCAATAAATAAAATCACTTTCATCATTTAAATAAATTAAGAAATATTCTCATACATAACATTTATCAATCATAATTTCACATAAAATAAATTAAACATTTGGTAAAAAACCTTTAAAAAATTTATATTTTACTACACTTTATCTAAACATAAAATTCAATATAATGTTATTTAAAAGCATTAATTATAAAATTATATTGTTTCAACTTTAAAAATAAGTCAACAAACCTTCCTTAATTAAAATAGTAGAACGTTCAAAATAAAGACAGACAATATTTCCACATGGAAGTATGAGAAAAAGCACAAAGAAAAACATCATGAACCAAAAACTGTTATTAAATCCTGGCTCTTTTGAATTCTTGATTTCAAATCCATTATGAGAATTGCTTTGTCTTGTTATATTATCTTTATAAGAAGATAATCTCGCCTGTAAAGAGATGTGATTAATACATTTATGTCTCATCTTTACAATAAAATATGTCCTTAAAAATAAGTAAAACAAATACTTCTTGCTTTATTGTTTGCCTCCGATGCATTTTTCTGAAGAGTTTAGCTGAAAAACCTGAAAAAAATATGTTATCACAGAGCAAAATTTCATAAACGTAAGTAGAAGTTATAGAATATTATATATTAATGCAAATTTTTAAAACTTTTATAAGAAAGAAAAACAATCAAATGTTACAAGTAAAATGAATATTTCTAAGTTTGATTTTCGAAATGCATTATATTTTCAGATCTTGTAATAATTGTTTCATGCAGTGACGCTAGATGGCGACACATTGTTATGTATTAATGTATGAAATTCAGCATGTTGAGTAGACCAAATACTTTGGTTTCGGTTTAAAATTTATAATTTATTTCATTCTCATAAAATATGTTGTCAATTAAATGGTGATGCAGCATATTTTATTTATACAGAATTTGAAATTTTAAAATATGCAGAAAAAATTATAATGATAATAACAGAAATTTCCTGATTTCATTTACATAATAAAAGTGGAATTGGCTACAGTTGAGAACAAAATAAATAGTGAGTAGCAGAAGCAGACGTTATGCCAAAAACGTAAAGGCCATGTGTTTATAAATTTACTTATGAATTTGTGCGTGTCAACATTATTTTAATGTAAACTATTTTTTATATTTATCTTCTGTTTTTTTTTAATGTTACGCGGTTAATTATAGCATTGGCATTTAATTCCTTTATAGAGGGAGGCGGAGGTAAATTTTACAAATATACTAAAATTCTTAATATTAAGGTTATATTCAATAATATTTTGGTTTAAATGATTTTCTGCCTATGATCATAAAATATTTCTGCTTTTTTTTATACATTCTTACTTTATTATAAATATGTTGAAGTTCATATATTACTTGATAAATTAGTCTAACTTTTTGAATTAAACGTTTTGGGAAATATGAAAAATATCCTAATTTCTGGAAGTTGTAATATTTTGAGACATTTTAGAAACTTTTGCATAATATAGAATAACTGTATTCTGTATTTTCTATGATAGTTGAAACTCTTACATCCAGTTTCATTTTATTCTTGATTTAAAATTAAGTCATTCATATATAATTAATTATTATATATTGTTAATTTTAAATTAATTATATATTAATAAGTAATAAGCTTTTGGATAATTTAATGTTTTAATAAATAATGCTATACAGTTATTAATGAGTATTCATTTAATTAAAGTTTTTATCTGTAACTAAATGTATCTGAATATTATCACATTTTTTTCTTTTGCACTTGATAACAATTATTGCCCTTTTTTATTTTGTAATTTATAATTTGCGAAGCATAAGTTAATATTAGAAATATTTCATCATTTATCTCCTGCTTCTAGATTTTTTTGACTTTAGTTTTCAAAGATGATTTATTAGCTATGCATTAGATATTTTCATGCATATATGTAAGTAATTAAAAAGTTTGTTGTGATGAATTTTTTAAGCGACTTATAATATTAGTATTATTTTATTTTTCTTTATAATAAACTAATTATAAAATATTTCATATGTAAGTATCACTTTAATATAAGTCATACTTTAACTTTAATATAAGAAATACTTTTAATGTAAGTCTTTATCTTTTTTTAAAAAAATTTTAATTCTTGAATGAATTTAATGCATTGACTGAAAAATAATTTATAATTTTGTGGAAATTCACATACATTGATTTATCAAAGCTTTGAGTAATTATAAATATACTTATAATATTTAAATCATTATTTTTAATGAAGAAAATTATTTTACAAGTGATAGTCACACTTAAGCTTAATTATAATCAATATTGTTATTTGAATATATCTTAAAGTGTAATTAAGTTTGTAATATACCTTTTGAAAATTATTAATGCAGAATAATCAATTTCCATGCAAAAACTAGGTTGTGACTTATTGTAAAGTCCACCCAGAATTTTCATTATAATTATCACTAAGCAGAGTTATTATAGGATGTAGAACCATTATGATAGACTTTTGACTGTGTTTTTAAAATTGAATGCTTTATTTTCCTAATTTTTGCTTTCTGTGAATCTCTTAAAATTCTATTTTTTTTCTTTGTGGTCTAATGCTTTTAGATAAAAATTAATTGTAAAAGTTAAAAAATCTTCATATATTCTCCATTGTTTTTAAAATTAAATCCTGTTAACTTTAATTATTTTAACTCATCATTTCTTAATCTTTTTTACCCTCTGGAACTTGTGTATGAAAGAATTAAATTTGTTTTTTATCTACAATTTCTGGAGAAAACAAGATTGTGACCATATTTTTTTAACAATATTTTCATCAGAAATCCTGATTGTAACTATTTTTTGTAAATATAGTATTTGATTTAGATTTGATGATTAAAAAAAGAAGCATAATTGGTTGACGGACTATGCTAAAATTGTTCCATAAACTATTTTATAAATATATTCAATACTTAAAAAAATTTATATTTGGTTATTTAAATTACTAAATAGAAAATAAATCATCCTAGTTGTGTGATTATAAATTTTTCTATTAAGAAACCTAAAATTAAGTAAAATACTTAGAAATCAAATTGAATTCTAATTCATTTGAATGATATTTATAAGATATTAAATCTTTAATTGTTTTAATTACAAAATTTGATTCTAATGATCAAGTTTAAAAGTATAAATTTCTTTCAGAATATTTTTAGTATTATGTTATAAAATAAATTTGCTATTGGGTTCTTAAATATATTTTGATTAAGCTCAAAATTTCTCCAATTTTCAAAATTGAAAATATAATTGGTAAAGAAAATAAAGCTTATAGAATAAAACATTTATTGATATCTAAATTTAGCTGATAAGAAATTGTCATTTACTGGTCCATTAATATTTGTCTTAAATCTCTATAGTAAAATGTTTTGTCTTATAGTGTCATATATTTTAAAATATTAACTATCCTTATTTTGAACTTATTTCTCTATAAATTTTTTGCTTTTATATTTGTGTGTATGATAAATTTTTTTTTAACTTATAGTTTAATGTGCTGTTCTAACAAGATGGTTATTGCATCAACTAGTGGAGCAAAAGTTTATAGTGCTCCTGACTTGTGTAAATATCCTAATAATAAACTAAAAGAATATGAAGAATTTATTTGTGGTTTTGGCTCTGGTTTTATCAACATATTAATAACTTTTCCCATTAATAAAATTATGTTTCGTCAAATGTTACATGGTGTCAACTCGCATCTTGCCCTTAAACAGATTAAGAAAGAAGGTTTAAGATTTCTGTATAGAGGCTGTTTTCCACCACTAATTCAAAAAACCACAAGTGTATCCTTAATGTTCGGATCACTTAAAGAGTATAAAATACTTATAACTGATTCATTCCCTAATTTAAACAAATATGTAATTTTATGTGTTGCAAGCACATTGGCTGGAGGAACAGAAGCTATTTTTACACCTTTAGAGCGAGTTCAAACTCTGCTTCAAGATGGTCATTATAACACAAAATTTAGAAACACTTACCATGCTTTTGCAGAAATGAGAAAATGTGGATTGAAAGAATACTATAGAGGTTTGACTCCTATATTTTTAAGAAACTCTGGTTGCAATATTGTGTTCTTTGGTTTGAAGGATAAAGCTAGAGATCTTTTGCCTCATTCAGAATCAGTATTGCAAAATTTATTACATGATTTTGTAAGTGGAGCTTTAGTTGGGGCTTTAACAAGCACTATATTTTATCCTGCGAATGTCATAAAAACGAAAATGCAGGTTTGCTACAATACACCTTTTCTGACTTTGACTCAAGCTTTTAAACAAACATATGAAGAAAGAGGCAGGAGTATAAGGAAAATGTATCTCGGTGTTCACATAAATTATAGTCGAGCCTTTTTATCTTGGGGTATAATTAATGCCTCACAGCAATTGTTAAAGAAACTATTTTTTCAAGATAATTCTGAAATGAAATCTTGATTTATAGTTTGATTTTAAAATGATTTGATGCATGGAATCTGTAACGTTAGACTTTTAAAAAATTGTAATTTATTTGTTCATTTTCTTTACGCTTTTTTATTCTTATCATCAAATTTATAATCATTGTTGTCGAATTATATCCACTAAAATTTTAAATTGATAACTTTGATTATTCTTTAAATAACAATTAAAAATTTCATGAATTAGATTTTGGCTAATACTTTTTAAGATTATGTGTTTAAGAGCTTAATTGGATTGCTTGTTAATTATTTATATAATGTAATTTTGGGTAGAAGTGAATTTTTGTTCTAGTTTGCATTTTAAAGTTAAGATGTTAGAATTTGCTTTAAACTTTGATAGAATAATATATGTATGTAGAATAATTCACATTAAGTGTTACACACTTATAATGCTATTTAGAAACAACTTTGAAGTAGACATTGTTTAGTAAAATATATTTAAACAAATATGTTTTCAAACATATCTTAAATATTCATTTTAAATATCATGATAGTCTAAATTAATACTAAGTTGTAAACTAATTGTAAAAATAACTGGCTGACCATACTGTTATACATTAAAATGTGTTATTCCAAATTTAAAGTTTTAAATTTGATTGTAATAATTATGAATAATTTCATATAAATTATGTTATTTTTTTACCTTAATTTAATCACAATCAACAGAAATTTTTTTCTATAGAAAATTTTCCTGTTTAAATGTTACAGAATATTGATTATTAGGTATGAAATTATTTACTTTGTTGTGTAAAATTCAAAAAATTGACTTCTTCATATGCCACAATATTGCTATGAAATTTTGTGCAGTTGATATCTATTTCTAAAAATTTAATGCTTGCTATAAATTTATATATTTAAAAAATTTTCAGTGATATATTTCCCGTAATTTTAATTTACATAAATTGATTGAAGTCCCTAATATATTGATAATCTGTAATTTTCTAATTTTATTACTTATTTCATAGTGTTTTCATATAAATTGCATGTTATAGAAGTTACAAAAAGTATGTTCCTCAGCAGGTGAGATGAGAAATTCTTTATTTCACATAAAATAATAGTTTTTAAAAAATGACATATTCTTGTTTCTTGCATACCAAAATTTTCATTTGAATTTAATAATGGTCTTACTGTATAAATGCATATTTTTTACTGTAGTAAACTATGTTAAAATCTTCCTTATGATTTTATTGTGATATTTTTTGAGATAATCATTTTATAAATTATCTTGTGAAAATTGAATAGTATTTATAAACTAAAGCTGATTACCAAAGATAATCTTTTTATCAGTAAATATATATATTAAGATAAAGTTCAATGTAAAATATTTTTATGTATGATATTTATATATATAATATACACACACATGAAATTTTTCCTTATCATTTGAGTTAGGGGGAAAACTGTCAAAAATTTTTACCATTGTATTTTTTAGTATTATAAGCTATTAATTCTGATTGTTTATTCAACTTGATTGAAAATTTTAATTGAGATTATAAACTAAATTGGAGTTCAGTAAAGAAATAATTGGTGGAATAGTATAGTAATCTATATGACATTAGGAGGATTATAATCTTATTGAAAGATGCTTTACTCTTATAACGGAATTAAATAACCATAGTAATTATTCAGTAATAAAATTTTGTGAATTATTCAATTTGGATGATAATTTCCATAATGAAAATAAGTTATAATGAAACATGTCAAACTGTAGATTCTAGGTTATTGCTTTGTGTGTGGTAAAAGTGATTCTATAGTAGAAGCTAATCAGACTATTCTTTTATTCAAAGATTTAATTTAATCTTATTGAAAGATTATTATTTTTTAAAAAAGTTGGTTTCTCTGAAGAATTTTGTTTAATATAGAATAATAATTTTAAATATTCTGATTTTAAGTGTCCACGTTGAGCTGTAGATTACCAAACTATTATGAGTGATTAGATTTCTGGACTTCAATATTTGATGAGTTTGACTCCAAATCTTGTGTACAAATTTTTGTAATTGATTAAAATCTACTAATCAATTCATATACAGATTTAAAAGCAGTATATTAAGTTTGGAACAGAAAATTCTTATTTATTAGGTTATTTCCCATCATAAAATATATTAATTTTATACAATTTTTATTTTAAAAAGCACAATTTTTTTGCTTATATTAAACTTATAATTAATATTTATCAAATAATATTATTAATGCATTACAATTTTTGAACTTTAATTCTCTACCATATGCTAAATGTTTTTCAGCACTCTCATAATTTTTGTATGCGCTATAAGAAATATATCAAAATGAAATTCAAATTTAAAAATAACTTTAATTTTATTGCTTCTACTTTCATCTATATTTTCTAAAGCTCAAATGATTTCCTGGTTTTAATGAAATCTTTTATGTTGAGCTTCATGGCAAAACATTTGTATTTTATCTTTCATGAAATTACCATCAATAGGAATATTCATTTCCCTTATTTTTCTCAGCTGAGCTACAAAAGCTTTTTCTAGGTTGGTTAGTTTTATTCTCTACACTATTTTATAGATGGTGTCAGGTTTTATGAAGCTCCAGAACAAAAGTTATGTCTCCTGTAGGATAGGTGCATCTGAAAAACTAGTGTCTACAATATTTTCAAGAGGAACTTTATTGCTACAGTTTCCTTTTTCAAAGAATTGTTCTAAGCTTTTAAAATTGATGAGAGACTGTTCTTTGAAACTCTATTTTCTGCATTTTTCCTTATTTAATATTGTTTGTCTAATTTTTTAGATTTTTATTCTTTTCTTCTGTAGTAATTTAATTCCTATTAGGATTTACTGTAAAATTGAATGTGAGCAAGTTTTGTTTATAGATGACAACATTGAAGGAAACATTAACAACATTTATTTAAATCAAACAGCACACTACAAACATTTAAAATACTTATTTCTTTCAACATTCATAATTTCCAAACACAACTGTTACCGTCGTTCTATCTTTTACGTCTATTGCCACTCCCGAACAGAGAAACTTGCCTCTCGTGGAGTTTGCTCATGACACAACATTTCAATTGATAAATAATTTTTTTAACTACAACAAACCCTTAATAGAACGTGCTCAGTATCTTTCTTAACAAACAAAACTTCATAAATTGTTCAAATAAAGTAATACCAAAATATTAGAGTTTAAATTTTAAGAGTTTTCCTTCATTTCTATGTTTTTATGTACAGGAAAGCCAATAATCAAATTTGTCACCATAGTTCTTTCTCAGAAAATTTGTCAGATATCACTGTCTATTCAGCTATAATTTCCACAATGTCTGGACTGCTTACATTAGCCGCTTTATTGTTCAAGAATGAATAAAGTTCTCAAATGTTATATATAAAGCAAATCAAACGAAAATTAAATAGCAAATCATAAAAAAGGAATTTAAAAAGCAGAAGAGGAAACTGTTTGTCAAAAATGAAAATTCGCAAAAAGATTTTTCAAAAATTTAATTTGTAAATGTCAGTTAAAATTATGATTGTGTCTGGTGCCGGCTTAGGGACTTGCCACAAGTTTGTAAAAAACAGGCATCTTCTATATTTGTAATGATATTAATTTTAATTGAAGGAAATATCTAATATATTAGCTATTTTGTAAAAATATTTTTTTTTATTACAAGAGATAAATCTTTTAATGTGTAATCTTAATGGAGAAACAATTAAATTTAAATATATCTTTAGAATGTTATTATTTGATGTAATCTATTAAAAATATTGATCTGACATATAGTAAATACTGGAAAAAATATTTTTCAATTTACATTATAGTAGAATTTATTAATATGGCCAGATTTGATTCATACAGATTCCTAAAATTTATATATCATTTAGTAATATATTTATGGTAAATAAGTTTGTTTGTATAAAAAAGTACTTTTATTCTTATGACTTAAGTAGTATTCTTTTATGAAAAAACACTTCACTTTTAATAATTTTACAGATATTTATAATTAATACCATTTTATTTTAGCTTTCCAGAACAATCTCAATTCCAGAATAGTCAAATTTTAATGTATCTACTTTGTCTTTTGAAAACTGGAGAAAAAAATTTTACCTTTTTTTAAAATTATTTGTTTATTTAAGAAAACCAATTTTTTTGTAAATAAGAGGAACTAAAAAATATTATTTACATAATTAGAATTTTGTGTTGATTTATATTTTGTATATATTTTGTTACTTATATTTGACTCATAGATTTGTCAGAATAATTGATATTATCTAATGACTGTACAAACATAAATTAAACAAATTTATCAATTATATTTGTGTCCTTTTCTGAAACTGTTCTTCAGATATATAAAAAAATATTCAGTGTAGAAAGGTAAATTTGTGGCAATCAATAAATGAATTGTAACTCTGCTGTGATGTATTTTTTATAATACGTTATGTATATATTTATTTTAGAATTTTATTGTTGGGGGAAACTGTTATAAATTTTTTAGACATTTATGTATTTGAATTTGTAAATTCTATAATTCTAATATTTACAATTATTTCAGAAGTTTTTAAATCTAGTTTACTTTACATGCTCATTTAAATTTTTTAATTGTGATAGTTTTAAATTGTTTAAGTTTTTAAATGGAAGACTAAAGACACCATTCTTTAAAAACTGTTAAATCTTTTATTCTTTAAAATTAAAGATATATTAACAGTTTTACATTGTGAATTATTTTATGATTGAATATACCCATATCACATGGGGTTTGTGCACCCCATGTGATACTCAATCATAAACCTATGTAATACATACAACTTTTAATGTTAAATAATATTGATATCTCAAAGAGTAACTATGGAAGCAATTCATTGCACTTAAAACTTTTTCTGTTAATGTACTCTACTAATTTTTTGTGGAGTGTTAATTTTACTTGCACTAGAAAATTATCATTAAGTGGATAAATCAGGGTTCATATACAGATTCTCAAGAAGCAAATTCCAGTTTTCTAGGAATCAAAAAGTTTTTTAGAGATATTGATATATGTTAAATATTTTTCAATTTATATTTATTATTATTATTATTATTATTTTTTAGCAAAATATGCATATAGTTATGTACATGTCATGTTTTCAATCCTATTTTTAAACAATGAAATTAAATACTTGTAAAAATAATAATAATGAGAATGATTTGACATTAGAATTAAGTTTAATGATTATTTCTAAAGCATTTAATGAATCTGCTGTTGTAATAAAAATAATTCATTTGAAGTTCTTTGTATTAAGGTACATTTAAAGGTCTACTGAATTATACATTGTATATAATGGGTAACTTTAGAGTTTAAGATTCTCTACAGGACTCAATTCTAATTTATTGAGCACTTGAAGATGTATAAAACACAATCTTCCTTCAAGTAAATATACTTAATTAAAACAAACACAAAATAAATGATAACCAAACAAAAACTGTTTGATTTTCTGCTATAAATGTTTCCAAGAATAACATTTTGTTTTCTTACTGGCAGCTTTTCTTCTGCTCATCTAAAAATGACTTGCCTTTGTAATAGAACTAAGTAGGTTTTTTTTTTTTTTTTCTAATTATTATGTAGTTTACAACTCCTATGTTCCAGGTGCAAACTTAACTATGATGCACTTAGTCACAGGTAGCTAATTGTTTAAACTTTTGTTCCCCAAAACATGTTTAATAGATTGCTTGACTATGAGAAAATGCAAGCAAATTAATTTTCATTAATAATAATTTTGCCTATTTGATTCTTTTAATCTGATTTGATAGAATTTTTAACATTCATTTTCACCATGCTGAGTAATGGGAGCTTATACACTTTATTTCATTGAATCGTACAAGTTCTGAATGTAATCCTGCCAAATGGTTCAAATTGATGTCGAATTTCAGTATTATTATGTGCTCCACCAGGTGTACAAGTGAGTCACTGATCAATGAAATTCTAGATATGTTGGGGAATAAGTAGGTTATAGAAGAACAGCACATGCTGTTCACTGAAAACTATGCTGTATGAGTGCAGGCATTATCCAACTGAAGCACTTCTCCCAGAATGTATCAAAGAATGAGGACCTTTGGATCTACAATATCCTTTGTATAGGAACGCTGTTGAGGTTGCTCACAATTTGCACTAAATGGAATCAGAAGTTATAGCTAATAACTTCCCACACCATGATGCAAGACATTTGTAGAGTATGATATTGATAATATATTGAGGATGCAGACGTTCACCTTGAACATCTAATACATACCCTTCCATCATTGTACTAAGATTCATACGGAAAACTTGTTGTCACTGGGTATGTCTTGCAGTGTATAGCAGTACCCATTTAGGAAGGCATCTGATTAGTGACAGGAAAATTCTACATTGAGAAACTTGTGCACAGTTTGTTACAAAATATAGAAATAAATCTGGGAGCTAGACAACAAAATGTCACTCTAACATTGTACTAACACACAAGGGGATGCCATACAATCTGTCACAGCCATGTGAATAAGGTGTTTGTTGTCCTCTGCTATTGTGCTATTAAATGCTCCACAGCCATGTTTTCAACTTGTTTAGTTTTCTTTTGTCCATTTCTTCCAAATGTGCATCACTTGATGGTGCAACAAACTACGTATGACTTTATGCTTGGTGTGGAATGGCATTTCTTTGCTATAATTCAGCCTCTCACATGATGATAAGGCTTCATACAAACTAAGCAATTGTTGGCATGGCGTTCTCTTTTGACAAGGAATATTAACCTCTAATTAAACTTTTACCACACACAAGATTACAAACAATTTCAACACATTTTTAGAGTATTGCAGCTTTAGATACATAATGAGTTGGTTATTCTTCCACACTTGTACTATCGATTTGGAATTCTAATCTTTTTAATGTCTTGCATCTCTTTATATTTCACGCAAATTTGGGTAAGATTTGCACAATTACTTGATGGCGTTTTAATTTTCTGAAACATGTATTTTAATTCAAAAACATTTTATTTAAATATTAATATTGAATAAATTTTATAAAATATTAAGAAAATGGTAATAAACTAAAAAAAATATCAAAAATAGAATTCAATTCAACCTGTTAATCTTATAAGTGACCATTTTACTTTTTTATATGCATACTTTCTTATCTTATGACTGAACTGGAACTTTATTTTTGTCGTCAGATATGAATACAATAACAAAACGTTAGCGACCATACTACTATTTAATGAAAATATTAGACATGTTTGATGGAAAATATTCAAAGAAAAGAAAAAGTTCCAGGAGTTCCCAGGGCCCTTGTGTGAAGGAAATAATCAAATTTGAAGATTTGTATGAACCCTGATAAATTTATGCGTAATGTAACTTATCCTATCGTTATTTTACAATAGTTTCATGACATAAAATGACATTTATCAAAGACTTATTTATAATTAGAAAAATATTTCATTTCCTAGTGCAACTAAAAATTTTTAGTTTGATTTATTAATTACTAAATTTGTTTTGTAGATTACAAGGGAAGATACTCGTTAGACATTTTAAAATTATTTAAAGATGGGTAAAATATTTATTATCAAATTAAAAAAATATCAGACAATTGTTTAATTATTTAGAAACCAAAAAAATTTGGTAAGCATCTTTAATGTTAAAAGAAAGCCTTGTATACATTCCTCCCATATAATATTTAAGCAGAGCAGCAAATAAGTGTGATATACTTGCATATTAATTGGAGAATTTGTGTGCTTTTGTGGCAACTATTTTGTGTAGTCATATTGAAATATTTAGTTTATTAGAATATAGTTTATTCCATGTGATTTAATAGTTAAGATATTAAAATAATAAATTTATATGCATGTTCTTAAATTATTTTGCATTTGTAAAAATGTCATTTGTCTTACTTTTGTTATGTTTGATCATTAAAATATTTATGAATTATAAAATGGCTTGTTTATTTAAATTACCTACATACTGTTATTAGATGTCAACTACATAATATTACCGTTTTTATTAAGTGCAAATTACATAATTAAATAGAATCAATAATTATAAAATTCCTTTTTTTTTCTTTGTTGAATATAAACAAACATTCTTACTGAGATATTTCCATTATGCTGGCATCTTAAATTATGGCTTAAAGATGTAATGATTTCCCAGCTGCAAAAATATCTCTTAATAATTTGAGTTATAATTAATTTCAAATAAATAAGCAAAACTTTTAAATTACAAGAATGAATTTTTCGACTATCTGTATTAAATTTGATTAACATAGTTTAAATGAAAAAATCTACAGACAATGTATTCTGTGATAAATCAAAGTTAAAATGGAGTCTAATAATTTCCTATTTTGTACAATTAAAAAAATCAAATAAGTTACATTTAAAAATAAATCTATATTTATTAAAATAGATAAAAAAAAAAATTTTTTTTTTTCTTCTGCAATTATCTATGAAAGTATTGCCCTTACCAGATGTGTTTCTGAACTCAAATATTCATGAAAAACAGCAAATTGTGTATATATATGTTTGTTTCTTCAGTTTTTTAACTTTTTCTTTCAAAATAAGTTACGGGTAATAGTATAAATTGTCACTTATCTTTTTAAAAATTGTTGGTGTGTTAGTTATCATGACATCTAATTTCATTACATAAAGTAATGCTAAAATAAGTTGAAATTCAGTCTTGAATGACTAAAATATCAAAAGCATAATTTAAAATTAGAATTAATAATATGAACTTTTCTTGATTATTATACAATTTATTTACAGTTCATTATTTTCTGTTCTAGACTTGCAATTTTCCAAGTTTCTCAAACTCCTTTTTATCATGTCAAATAACGAAATTGAAGGAATTTTTTTCACTATATATCAATTTTTGAACTTAACAATTTAATTTTTCCATATTAGGTTTTGCAAACTAAGTTGTCCATTTATAATTTTATATTTAAAAATTGTACTGATTTACTTTTTCAATTACATTTTGAATATTTAGATTATTTAATCAGTTTTTAGAAAAATTTTAATAATTTGTTAAAAAATAATAATAGAGCAAAAACTAAGTCAACTACACTCATCCTCCCTTGCTTAAAAAACGATTTGAAAAAGAACCTTTTTTAAAAATGATAAGAATTACTTATTTAAAATGTATTGCTTGAAGTAGTAATAGAAAGCAAATAAAACTATCCTTCTTTTACTTTTAGATTTTTAAATTTAAAAATACATGAATGTTAATATTCAATTTGATTATTTTAATAAATGTGTGAATGCAGGAATATAAAAGTGATACAAATAGGTTAGATGGAAATGTTAAAGAAATGAAATGAATTGATTTAAATAGAGAATGATAAATTGCTATGAAAATTGCTTTAATAAATCCAAACTTGTTTTTGAAATTACATTCTAAACAATTGTTTCAAAAGTGAAAAATAAGTCTAATTTTTGCATTTACACAATTTTTAAAATTTTACTTCTGATGCTGTGACATAAAATCGATCAAAATTTAGCTCTCAATTTATATTCATAAACTTTCTCAATTTAATAAAATTTTTGAAAAATCTAGATTAAAATAAAAACATAAGGGTATATTTTACTATACCCTTATGTTAGATATAAATATACCCATAGTAATAGTTTATATTTATCCAGAAAGGCATTTAAAGAAAACAAAAAATTATATTTATTAAACTATATACATAATGTAAATGACAAAGTGTATATTGCAAAATGTTCAAATAACAAGGCATATTATTTTCTTCAGAAATTAAAATGTTACTGCTTGACATTGCTTTTTTTGTGAATAATTTACAGATTTTAATTCATTAAATATTTTGTTTGCCCTCTTTCATGCAAATTGAAATATTATATTGGACAAAGAAAATTATTCTTAACACTTACTTAATTGTAGGGAATTTAAGAGTGGTATAGTTTTTTGTGAATGATAAAATGGATTCTGTAGTTGTAATTTAACTTTATAAAAAAATATTTTTAAATTTACTTGCATAAAAATTATAGTAATTTGATATTTGTTTGTCACATTATATTAATATCATTAAATTACTTTGTTAATTTCTTTTGTAAAACTTACTTCTAACGTTTGTTAATTGGCTTAAGCTACATTTACAAGATTCACAATCAATAAAAAGAATTGTTAACATTTTTGTTAATTAATCTTTCTTATAAAATGTTAATATATTTCAAGGCACAAAAATATATAATTTAATTCATCAGTCAGAGTTTCAAAAGTTTCACTTTATAATGGTTACATATTCTCACTATTGACATATAAAAATCAAAATGTATAATTATTTCAAATTATTGTAATTCCACTTTCAGAAATATTAAAATAAACAGTCATTCGCGGATGGTAAGATGAATAAATACATTCTAAAGATCTTAGTGATGCTAAATGTGATGACTTGCGGGAGATTTTTAATCTAGTTGTTAAAATATTTGACCATAGCAATCCCAAGGAGGGAACATCAATCATACTTGGCAATGCAGTATCTTTTTGTTGAGTACGTCCTGAAACCTAAAATTATTTTAAAAGAAAATGGGATCAAGACAAATTTAATATTAAGTACATAATTTCTTTTATTAAATTGTTTCCTGAAAAGTATTTTTTCCACAAATACTTTAAATAATACATATTAATTTTTAAAAAGTTAAATAGCAGTGATTATGGGTGGATCAATTAATTTATTTTAATAAAGTAGTTTAATATAGTATTTTAAGTAGTATAACTATATAAACTTTATAGAATTTCATAATCAATAAGAAACATTGAAAATAGGTTGGACAATAGTGCTTGAAATTCCATGTTTGAGCATAATCAACATTTAAGTTAGCTTGTGAATAGTCACCTGGCATTAATGAAAACACTATTCTCAATGTTTCAAAATGTGTTAATTCATTTTTTTAAAGAACAGTATTTTTTTCTTTCAGTAATGAAATATTTAAAAAATAGAAAAATTGCATGAAAATTAATATAATTATCTAATAAAAAAAGTTAATGAAAAATTGGTATAATTTTATGAAAATTCAATAAGAATAAACAGGTTTAAATTCTTATCAGAATCATAAAAACAAAACATACTTGATTTACACAAATCACTATCATTCCAAACATATGGGCAAGTTTCCATAACTCAAAACCAAAATTTTGAACAGTAGAAATCCTTGAAGTGACTGAATCATATTCAGAACGTAAAAGAGCAGCAACAGAATCAATTATAATAAGTTTGGGATTTCCACTCTTTATTAATTCAGGTATTCCATTTTGTAGCACATGCATCGTTGCATTCTGCAAAATGCAGAAAATAAAATCTTATGGAGAAAATATAATTGTATTGAACATAATATAAATTTTCATGATATATTCATAAGTAGTTGATTTATATTTATTAAGTAAATTTAATAGGAATGAATCTTTTATAAATCTTACTAAATTATGCACTTTTTTTAGAATAAGATTATTAGACAAGTTTAAAACTTGTATTTCAGGATGTTCTTTGTTAAAGGTACTTGCTAACTGCACAAATCTTCGAATTGGAAAATCTCCTTCGGAATGAATGTAGATCACTTCTGAAATGACAGTGATTATAGTTTATTGATTACAAATTTACTTTTAAAAATAATTCACATCAAATGTAAACTGAGTTAAAATTTATAAATGTGAGTGAAGTAAATTTGATTCAATGCATGTAAAAGAGAGAATTTTAAATTTCAACTATATTCTCAATGAAAACAAGGTTTATTAATTTTGATTGATATTTTTCATTTAATGTCATCAGTTTTTAAACATGAAAGAGAAGGTATGTAATTTTGCCAAATAATTTTCTCCACATAATTTACCTCCATATCAAGTTCTTAATATTTTTTCATTCCCAACACAGTAAATTCTAGAATTACTTTACAGTATGAAAGAGAAAATAATCAGAGAAAAAATAATAATAGCGCAATTTTATTAGTATATTTTATTGCAACTTACTAGAGTCAAGTCCACCCAAATCAGATGGTAACTGAGCTAATATGCTTAAATGTAAGCATAACTGGGTTTTCCCACAACCACTTTCTCCACATATCTCAGTGATGGTTCCAGTATACAAACCCATAGAGTCGGGAGTATTTTTCTTAGTTGCATTGTAAAGCATTAATTTTAGAGGTGAATTTCTTGTCATCAAATCAAAAGCTATATAGAAGAATATTTTCAAAATTTATTAAAAATATACTACTTTAAGGATTAACAAAAACAGAAATATAATTTCTTATGAAATGGATAACTTAAAAATTAAATATAATAATTATTATTCATAACAATATTGTTGAAAAAAATCAAACTAAATAAATTTAACAACATTTAATCTAATACTGCTATGATGCATAAGAACCAATGTTAATATGTCATTTATCATAATGAAATCCAAGTTTTCAATGTTAAAGTAATACTATCTGATACTGTCGGTTAAGGAAAAAAGTTGCTACTACTTTACACGCTTATTACTTTGAAAAGAATTCTGAAAAGCCTCTACAATTTTTATAAAAAAAAAAAATAAAAAAAAAAAAAACTGGAAGAAATGATCAATTCTTTCATGCTGTATAGGAAATGAGTTACAATGTTAATCCTATGAAAAATTTTGTCAGTAAACAAATTCAGTTGTTTGTTTTCCATTTTTTAAATAACTTGAATTATTTATAAATTATCTTGACAATGACAAAAATTAAACTTCAGTTATAAATTTTTTTTAAATTTAGAACTTTAATAACATAAGTTTAACTACATAATATGTTTTTAAAGTTCTTTATTCAAATTTATAAAGTTAACATCACATTAATCAAAATAGTATTTTACTTCCTTATTATTATAGTTAAACTCTTATTTTACAATACATATGCTTGGCAGACATTCTGGTTTGAATGGGATAATCCTAGTTTTCAGACAAAATTTCAGTGTCCCAGCTGACTTACTTCATGTCCAGGTAATAATTAAATTTCATTTCATTGATAGCCAAAAGACCAAACTAGTTTGTGAAGGATTCTTTAGGATAATTACTTTGTGATCAGTAAAAAAGGGTTTTTATGAAAGATGCATTGCATACTTGGATCTCTGTGAGAATTGTTTTAGAAACATTGATTAGTTTTCAAGGATTAGTCTGACAAAAAAAAAAAAAAAAAAAAAAAAAATTTATTAGGGAAACACCAAAAATTTCTACTAAAATTATTAATGGTAGTCTTCTTGATGTATCCAATGTGAAAATAAACAATTATCAGCTGTTTGATGAAGTTGTGTTTGCTGAAGACTATTTGAAGTCAAATTGGGAACAAAGGAACCAAGAGACTACTAGAGACGTGATTATTTTCAGGGAAGAAAAAAGGTTCAGGCTGTTTGGTCACTTAAAGGATAATCGTACAACATGCCCCTATATGATAAAGGGTGTTAATTATGCCTTTTGCTTACCTGGGACACCAATACTAGTCAGGAGTATTTTCTTTGATCAACAATGCATGAACTGATGATATGAATTGAATTTGATGAAGGATCTATTGTTAAAAGTTAGATGACATATGAAGTTAATATCAGGTTAGCTTGTGAAGACTTGTAAGATTAAAAACAAGAGACTAAAAAAAAGTCCTAGCCAATGAAAAGTGCATGAAAATTTTTTATTTAAATTTTTAATTCTCATTCAAAGTATTTCTTCTTACACAAGAAATAAAATGTTTAAATTTATATGCTTGCATTATTTATATTACCCTTGGTTGAAGTTCCTTATTTGTAACCATTTATTCACTGGATTAAAAATAAATTACCTTCTAAAACATTCTAAAAACCAGCCAAGTGCTGTATTCTTGAATACCCACAATGCTGGGGGGAATTTTAGTGTTCTGATTGCACATTTCAGAAATCTGGTAAGACTACCAATACATGAAATATATAAGTATAGTAATTCTTAATATAATAAGATGCTCAATACATTCCAGTGGATCTATAAAATTATCAGAGAATAATTTGTATTTTTAATTTATATGTTAATTTAAATGCTTTTAAGATGTTAATATTTATTTCATATTAATATATAATGATATTATTGATTAATAAAAACTATCATAAAATATGAGTGAAATTTAATGTCTGGGAGCAGGTTCAGTGTAATTTCTAACTTACCTGTCAAACACATTACAATATTTTAACTAATCAAAATTAAATGATTTCATATAATTCACTAATTTTGAATAGCATGATTTACACAATGTTTCTTTTATCAACTCAGTCACCAGAAGGCTTCATAACAAAATACTGAAAACTAACTTTACACTTTTATATGAATATGTATTAGAACATATGAAAAAAATTTGGGATTTTGTCATTGGTGAATGACATAGAAGTAAATATTTTAATAATATTTTGTTATATGATAAATCAATGACACACATCTTCAAAATTTTATGTAGTGCTCTTGCAGTCATCAACAACCAAGGAATGAAAGTAACTCAGTAACATAAATAATCAGTTTTTACAATAGTCAAATTTCAATTAATCAAGCAATGGAGCACATACCTTAAAAAAACATTTTCAGTCACAGAAGCTGGTAAGGGTTAACAACAGAGCTGACAATAAATTTAAATTAATAACAAAATATATATTTTCAATACTTCATTTCAAATAATCAACCAGTGGGATGTACTTTTAAAAAACATTATATGTAATGTAATTAGATGATAGTCAACAACCAAGCACTGACTCTACATCAATTACATAAATTATGTGAGTTTTCAAAATATTTGACTTTCAATTAAATGCACAATTGTCTGCCAAAAGTATTTTTAAAGAAAACAATATTTTCAGCAAGATTATAATTTTGAAAATTATTAGAATCTCAAAAAAAGTTCTACAAACACAAAAAAGCTTATAAAACAGAAAATATTTTTGTTATTTGCATCTAGTATGGATAATTTCTTTAAAATTTTTTATTTTCATAAAGTTCATAATAGATTTAAGAATGCACCCAAAATAAACAATAGAAAATTCTGAATCAATTTCATTTAGCTGGTACATATCTCAATATACTGACTTTTTCGTGAGAGCTCAGAGAAAAATAATAAAGAAATTCACTTCCAAAAATTAAGCATGGAGAGGAAAATGCTAATTTCTGGAAGCCAATTAGAATTTAAGAGGATGCAAATTGCTGCAAAGGTAGATGGAAGTATTCAAATATGTTACATAACAGCCAATTGCGCTTTCATGTCAAGATATATGCACAAAATTTGCAGTCTTATAAGATACCAGCTTTATGAAGGATTACAGAAGTTAATTTTAAGTGCTGATAGAAAGTGTTTAAAATTGTTGTACAATTTGTTTTCAAGATATGCGTGTTTCTATGACTTCCAGAAGACGAATGAAAGATTCTGAGTGCTGGTGTGCTGTGGGGCACATTGAAGCAGGACAGTCAATCTCAGATGTTGCTCTTTTCTTTGCCAATCATCATTCTGTAATTTCAGGTTTATGAAAAAAATTTCAAATCACACATTACAGTTGTCCGAAGGCCCATAGCCGGTAGCATAAGGGTTACAACTGGAAGATGGATATATAGGATTACACCGCGGAAGATGGATATATTACTATTTATACCAGTGGAATCACAGAGCGACCTCCACACGTGTGACATCTATGGTTACAGTGTCCATTGGTAAAGTGATATCTGCAGCTACTGTACACCGAAGATTACATATGAGTAGAGTCTACACCTGGATACCTCGAATTTGTGCTTGTCTATCCATCCAATCAAGAGGGGCACAATTAAAGTGGTGTCGGGAAGATGTCAATTAGACACAGTCTAATTGACATGTTCGCATGGGGCATGTTGACGTGGGGCAGTGTCATGTCTACTGATGAGTCAAGATTTGCTCTGGAGCCAGATGACAAGTGTATAAGGATATGGTATGAACAAGGAACATGCAATCAGCTACAAAGCATCATGCATTCCAAGGGGAAGCATTATGGTGTGGGCAGGTATTTATTAAGATGCTGCAATGACCAGCACATCTTTAAGAAGAGTTCTGTGACAGTTGCCCAGTATCAAGATGAAGTCCTAGAATCCATTGTGAGATTGCATGCTGCAGCAATTAGCCCTACTTTTGTTTTAATGGACGATAATGAACTTCCCCATAGAGGTGACATCATGAATGACTCTCTGGAACATGTGAAGGGATTGCACGTATGGTGAGGCCAGTGATTTCGTCTGACTTTAATCCCACTGAAAATCTTTGGGATGCTCTTGGCCATGCTGTATGTTCACGTTTCCCACTTCCAGCCACTCTTATTGAGCTGGAAACTGCTCAACAAGAACAATGGCTATTGCTGAATTCTGCGGTGATTGAACACCTAATTGAAAGCATGGTCACAAGGTGTAAACTTTATATACAGATAAGGAGGATCACATACACTATTAATGTCCTTTCTTTTAATTTGATACTGTTTATTTTCACTTTATACATAATTCTGTTTAAATCTCCAGTATGTCATTACCTGATAACTTACAAAAATTTAATATTGTTTTCATTTCTGTGTATAATTATTGATTTTATTTTATGCATAAATATATATGCTACTTTCCTGCCAAGTTTTGTGTCAATCAAAGCAGTATTTGTTGATTTTTTTTTTTTTTTTTTTTTTGCATTTTATACCTTCATGCTTAATTTTTGGAAGTGGGTGTATTTACTGTTAATTGAAAAAATATGTTGTTATAATTTTCACACAAATAAAAATGTTTGTAAAAGCCATAGTAATGATAAAAGGAATAATTTAAGATATTTTGTTTCATTAGGATATACCATTTCGTGACAGTGAAATGGAAAATAACTAAAATTTCTTTTTTTTAATTTATAAGTGCTATGAATAAATTTTTATTTTACAAAATAAAAAAGAAATTATACCAAGAGAACAGTCACTATTTAGAACCATGAGGGAAACTGCATCAAGTGTAGCTGTAGCTTCTGAAGCAGAAATTCTAGCTATTTTTTGAAGTTCAGCTGATGATAAGTGAAGGATTTTCTTATACGTACATAAATTAGCTGAAAAAAGTATTCTCTAATTAAATTCATCAATAAAAACTATTCCACATTAAGAAAATTAAGTATAAAGTTAAAAAAAACTATTATAAGTATTTTTTAAACAAATAGTAAAAATAAAGTTAACATCACAAAATAAAAATATTTTTGTCAAAAACTTAAAAACATTTACATATAAATTAATGAAGTTGTGATAAGTCAATAAATAGCTTCAAAGATTAACTTGATATACTTAAAAACCTAGATGATGAGATTGAGAATAACTATCGAAGATTAATTACTTTTTGGTTAAAGATTATATATTTTAGATATTTCCATCAATAAAAAACAAAATAAACTACTGAGTACTTTCATATTATACTGTTGACCACATTCCTAAAAAATATATTGCTAAATGCCAAGATTTAACACCAAATGCTGTAGCTTGATGACCTCACTCATGTTTCATATTCTTATTATATGAGGGTTACTCTGAAATTTTTGAGATACGCACAGACAAGAATTCACAAAATAAAATAACGGTTTAATTTTAAAATGCAAAGTATTTTAACAGAGAAAGCGATTTTTTACTGACTTTTTTCAACTTGTTTAACGTAGAATATTTTTTAAGCAGAAGAGAAAATGGAGTTGAGGCGAGAATATTTCGCGCTATGATTTTAAAGCAGGATTAAATCAAGAAGAATGCGTTCAATGGTTGCAATTAGCATTTGGTGATGAATCTCCAGCTTGTGCTACTGTATACAGATGGTATAGAGAATTTAGAAGAGGTCACAATTTTCTTCAGGATGAAGAACACTCAGGAAGGCTGCCGTCGGCAGTAATCCAGGATAATGTGTCTGCCATATGAAAAATGTTATAGGATGATAATCGCTGTACCTATCAAATGATACAGAAGGAACTTAACTTTGGATCCGCAGCCATACACAAAATCATTCATGAAGAATTACATATGAAAAGAGTAGTTTGCCGTTGGGTTCCCCATAATCTAACTGAGCACCAAAAAGAGGAGCGTGTCAGAATCAGTAAAGAAACTCTTAAATTGCTAAATGATGATGGCCACCGCATCATTTCTAAAATTGTTACAGGTGATGAAACGTACATACCATTTTTTGATGTTCCAACATGTCAAGTAAGGAAAGTATGGGTCTTTGAAGATGATCCCACACCGACAATGGTGAAAAAACAACGCACACTGAAAAAAGGGATGTATGCCGTTTTTTTCAGAAGTATGGGATTGGTGAAAGCCATCAAGTTGGAAGGACTGAAGACAGTAACAGCAAACTGGTATACCACTAAATGTCTTCCAGAAATTCTACAAGAACTGAATGTTAGGGGATAATGCTTCACAATGACAATGCAGCTTCACATACAGCCGGATGAAAAGTTGAGTTTCTTAAACAAAAACAAATTAAAGGGATCGAACATTCACTGTATTCACCTGATTTAGCTATGTGCAACTTTTGGTTATTCTTTAATCTAAAAAAGAACTTAAGTGGATGTCGTTTTCATTCAGAATAGATTGATGTGGCTATAAATCCATTTTTTTTCATCTATTCCAAGAAATGAATGGCCTGAGGCATTTAATCTGTAGAAAATTCGTCTACAAAAGTGAATTGATGCTGGAGGAGACTACTTTGAACAGACCTAAAATTTTGGAAGTATAACTTTAAAAGCCTAGTTGTATCTCGAAAATTTCAAAGTGACACTCGTATTATTATATAAGTCTATCATATGCACTTAACATCAAAATTTAAGTTAAGTGCATAAAATCGTGTGTATATATATATATATATATAATTTTTTTCATGTTCATGGATGGCATGATATGTAATGCATAGTAAGGATATAGTGGTCAATTATATTTACAGCACAATGGAAATGATTCAATTGAGATCATTTTATCCAGCTTGTATAAATAATAATTAATGGAAAGGAAATTTTGCTTACGTATTTGGGTCAAGAACTGAATTCTATTAGAAATATCAAGTCTACTTTATAAAAATACATTTATTTATGAAAAAAGATGAAAACAGTACTAAATTTTCGTAAATTACAGGCTGTCAGTTTGGAGTAATTCACAAAAAGATATTTAAAGTGAAGACATTTAAGCATGCTTGCTAAAAAGAGATTAATCACAGCAAAAGTAAAATATCACTATTCAACTTATAAAGTAGCTTCACTTATAACCTAGATGTATCTCAAAAATTTCAGAGTGGCCCTTGTATTTACGCTCGTGTTTTATGGTTTTTCAAAATTACATCTTCTAGGTTTTAAATTTATGACTAAACAATTAAAAGATAAATTAAAAATAAAGTTTAAATCTATTTGTTTCAATGAAGATATAAATAACTGTTCTATACTTCTCTTTATATTTTGAAAAAAAAAGCATTAAAATTAACCACACTTTTTTTTGGTGAAAATCACCGACAGAATAATATGTAAATATTGTCTATTGAATAACAAATAGATCTTATTTCTGTAACCCAAATGATCTTGTTAGCTATAAAAATATTTAATGTACTCTAATGTGATACTGATCAAATTCCAAATTCTCTTTTCTGCTCATTTCAGATAGATCATGTAATTGAAATTTGACAATATCGTCATCAACTTTTGAAATTTTTCTCATGCTGCAAATATCTTAACAGAAATCAATCTAAATATTTATTACCAAAAAATAATAGCGATTTATTATCACTCAAAATATTGAGAATATTTTTTTTTCAAAATTATTAACCTTAATTTGGCAATTTAAATAGACCATATAAAACTTGAGACATTTAATATGAAACTAAATTTTTGTTTGACTTGTCCTTTAAGATATTGTATATGTGTCAAACTTTATTTTAATGCAAACTTTATCATATAAAAATATTAGTTGTGTTAGCAATACCCACTCCAAACAGAAAGTTTGACAATAGCACATTATTATTAAAATAAAGTACAAAAAGCTATAGATGTTCATCTTCTCACTAAAACGGAAAATACGTATATTCTCTTTTATATAGCATGAATCCAATTGCCATACTTAAAATTACCACAAATAATGAATAAAAACAATGAAATATAATCAATATAATCTTATTTGAAACAAATAGTGATGAAATGAATTTTGTAATATGTAATATCTTTCAAATAATTGTTGTTGCTTATCTCCAAGGGTCTGATGGAGTCAGACCAAATCTAGTAATCCGTTGACGGAGAGGAAATCAATGTCAAGATGGGGAGAAGTGTAGATTTTGTCCTATAGTATATTCACACAAATCAGGATATGCTCAGGAAAAACTTGGTGTCCATGTTCAAGTAATTTTATATAGTTACTGTACAAAGCAATACCAATTGAGTATCTTATAATTTCTATTTTAATTTCAATAATTTTATAAACAAAATTTTTCATTACCCATGTTTTTAATTTTGAAAAGAAACACTTAAGAACAATTTCTCGAGAGTAAAAATATTTCCCCAACAAGAAAAAAAGATAATTAATGGAATATAAGAACTTAAAATATACTAATTCCTGCTATGCAGTTAGAATTTTAAATAAACTTAGATGTTTTTTACTCCATTTCTTTTCAATTTATTACCTTATAATTGTTATGAATAAGGAAATTTAAAAAAAAATTAATAATTGCTCTTTTAAACTTTATCAACATATTTCATTAAATGAAATTTACAAGTGCTTTTATTTATTTAAATTTCATATTGAAAATAATAGTTATCATTTAAATTTTATTACAATTAATAAAGTTTACTGAAAATAACTCATTAGTTATTTCAATGATTTAATAATTCAAATTTGATTACTCTGCTGTGACTATAATATATCAAATTTGCTAGTAAAATCATTTTCTGCAATCTTCCTTTGAAATAACTTAATACTTGATCAAATTTATTTAGTCTTCATCAAAATTTAAGCAAATATTGGTTAGATAAAAAGTAATCAAATGATTAAAATAGTCCATAATTTTCTTCATACTCATTATAAATTGATTTCCACAATTACACTTGTATGCTTAAATGCACAAAAATTGTTAACTCTGTCATATGTTTTTCTATAAACTAAATCAAAGTTAATAGTTAAACATTTAATGAATTAATAGAATTAATTTAAATTATATTTTATATTAAAAAAAACTTTTAAACTCAATTTTTAAAATAAAATATTATTATTCTTAAAAAAGGCATGCTGGATAAGAAGCAGGAATGCGATTTGATCCTTGGCTAGATGTAAAAGAAAAGTAAGCATGCAAAAAAAAAAAAAATCTAGATTTCAACATTAGAATGAATTCTTTTTAATGAGTAATCTATGATATGAAAATTTCTACTGTAGAGGAAATTGTGTGAGTTTTGTTAATTTGTCCGTAAAAAATGCTTCGGGAAAAGTAATTAATTTCACCTTCTTTTAATTTATGAATAACATTTAAATGAAGAGAAAGATCATCTATTTCATATGAAGATTTCAACTTCTTGGTAAATGTGGACATTTTATTAAGTCCTAATTTTAATAAAGTTTAAATTGTTGTCAACGTATACAAATAATATAAAGAAATGTCGCAACTACCAATCTTCATTACGTTTACTCAAATGAATAGCACAATTCATAAAAATTTAGTATATGCTAAATTCTTTCTATTAAAATTAAATACTAAGTTAATACCGCGAAATAGAAAATTAACGATACAGTTGCAGACATTTTGTAGCTTGCCTCGCTTAAGCATTATTAAAATATTTTTAAAAATAAATGTACAGATCAAAAAATAATTTAAAGATTAATATTTTACTACTATGTAGCTATGGAAAGAGAAGAAAAAAGCTCTTTTAAATATGAATATACATCATATTTTATATTTTTGGAAGTATTTATTGGAAGCCTCCTTTATATTTATCATTATATATATTACATATGCTTAACTGTCTTTGTAACGAAAATTTGAGAAAAATTAGATTCTTTCCGATTTTTACGTTTTGGTATTGCTGTCTGTTTTCATTTCTTATTTTTTTTATTCAAGTTTAGCATCCAAAAATGGTATGTTTTAGTATACTTTGACTAAATAGTAAAACAGCTTGTTTTCTATTAAGTAAATATTATAATAAATTAAAATCTGATTGAATTTAATAATTTATTTTTATTTTGTGAATTTGTGTCAAGGAATCACATTGACATTTACTATAGATGTTCATTTCATATTTACTATTTTTAAAATATTGCTTGATGTTATAAGACTAAAATTGTTCGATTAATTTTAAACTTATTAGAATTTTTTACAATCGTGACAATATTCTATATGTATTAATTTTGAAAACCTTTTTTAGGCTCGGTTCTTTAGGGAGCAAGATATTGATGGTGAGTGCAGCTCTATTGTAATTTCGTTTGAATGTCTGTATTCAGATTGCTGTTATTTTTGCACATGATTTATCATATTTTAGGCAAAATTAAATCATACTTGAAGTATGATAAATTGTATGTTATTACATGAAGTTACTATGAATTATTTTAATGTATGTTAAACATTAAAATTTATGATTTTTGGTATATACTTGTGAAAAACTAATATTTTTGTTTTTAATTGTTATAATATTTTAATGTTCTAGAGATTATTATGTATTCTTTAGAGTAAATTAAAATATTTCAGCAGAATAATACTGAGTTTAATTTATTAGGTGATAGAAATTTTTAGAATTCTTTCTATGTCATTTTTTTTAAAACTGATGTATTAAAGTAACAAAAAACTTGTAGAATGAATAACAAGTAATAAAGTTTTATATTATTCTTTAAATGAAAATCAGTATTGGTACATCAAATGATATTGATAAAATATTTTACTGTTTTTCTTCCAACAAAATTTCCAGGTAAAAATATACTAATAAACATAATTTAAATTAACATAAAAATAATTAAAATGCAAGTAATTGAGAAGAATCAAATTGTACTATTATAATAATTATTATTATTGTTTACTGTTAAAACTAGTTTCCATTTTCAAATTTATAGCATATTTCATTTTCTGACATTTTTCAGTTCTTCTTATTAAACCATTTTTACTTTGTAAGATGGTGTTATCTTTGCAATAGATTAAACTAATTTTTCTATCTTATTCTTAATAATCTTGCACATTGTGTGCATATATTGATTTCCATTTAATTTTGCTTTTTTTTAATGTGAAATAAAAATCATTTGTAAAAAGAAATTTTACTTTTGAATTTCACTCATACAAGCTGTTTTTAAGGACCAAGTTGTTATTAAAATGAATAAAATATGTTTATTATTTTTATACTCAATTTTGAAATCTGTCTCATCAGTGGTAATTTCTGGTAAACAATTTCAATCACATTTGACTTTAGAAAAGCACATTTAATGATTTGCAAAGCATTTGTATGTTAAATTTCTGTGATCTACAATTATGTTTAAAAAAAAAATCTTTATTGATAAAATATTTTACTGGCAACTATTTATGTTTAAATTCAAAAGTACAGTCTGATTATCCTTTATTGAGGAAAAATCTATTGTCAAATTTACTTAATGTCGTTTAACATTAATTTCTTATTTAGGAGTTTAAGTAGCTAAGATTTTATAACTGATGGTTTTCAGTTATAAAAGTTTTTATGTTAATATACAAGTATCAAAATGGTTAAAAAGGTTTATTCTTAGTACACATTCATTAAACATTTGAATTTTTCATATCAGTATATTTTATACTGGAAATATACAGTATCATTATTGATATCTTAAAATAATCATATTAGAAATTTATAGATCAGTTTTTTTTTTTCTCAAATGTTTAGACTTGTTAGATTATATATGTGTTACTTTTTCATAACCATAATTAATAAATTCTATTAAATATTGAAAAAATATTTTTAAATGAGCGATTTACTTAAATGTAATTAAAAATTAAAAAAAAAGTTATATTAAATAAACTTACAGATGTATTTCATTCTTTGTTTAAGTATAAATAAACTGTTAAAAATTTCCAAAATATTTATTAACTCTAAAACTTGGAAAGTTATATACAATCTTTTTTTATATTCATAGTACAAATTAAAAATTTATT
Source organism: Latrodectus elegans (assembly GCA_030067965.1). Classification (NCBI taxonomy): domain Eukaryota; kingdom Metazoa; phylum Arthropoda; class Arachnida; order Araneae; family Theridiidae; genus Latrodectus; species Latrodectus elegans. The sequence continues at coordinate 66,301,141 of CM057814.1, read as the reverse complement.
ACAGTGTTTTTGAACTAATATTTATGTAAATGTTTACATTGCATTTAGATATTATTCAAATGTACATAGGTATTAAATCAGTCATTCCAAATATCAAAATTATTTTTGTAATTGACTTAAGCAAATTTTTAACTTTATTTTTTTTTTACCATTCATAAGAAAATTTTGGTATGTAAGAACAAAAATAAATCAAATACCAGTCAGGGAACTAAGTAGTTCCTTAATGCATTCAGTGCAATTATTTTTCTCGCGATTTTATTTTTTATATGAAATATATTTAGTCGTTTTATTTTGAAATTCATTAGCATAAAATACTTCCAAAAAGAAAACATAACTTCTAAGTCTATTATTCTTTAATATATTTTACTTGATTTATTTAGTCATTAAAATGTTAGATAAATGTATTTAAAATGATGTATGCTTGAAGAATGTGTCGAGAGAACCACTTATAATGAATACAGACATTGTTTCAATAAATTATTTCATCTTAAATAATATGTTTCATTACATTTAAGTAATGAGTTTTTATTTGGCAAAGCATTAAATATATAACTTTTAATACTTAACTATATATATCATTGTGTTGTAAATATTTTTTTTTTAATACTAGAAAAGTTGTTACTTCTTTATTAAAGAATTATTACATTTTTATATTAATGGTCATGAAATAGTTAATTTTGTAAGTATTTACTGAAAAATGGATTGTTTTCTAATGCAATGAATTGTTTTCAATTCAAAATGAAACTACTTTCTGAATATTTTTAATTAGATAAATTAGTGTTAAAATTAGTAAGACACTGAAAATACACTATTTCTGTGCTTCTAAAATTCTTTTGTTGTCTTTGGTATCATATTATGTGAAACTTTTATCCATAATTTCAAAGTATGTGTAATGTTTACTATTGCTCAAAATGTAATTCACCAAATATATAATCTTATTTTTAATATAATTCTTTTCAAAATCGCATACAATTAAATTTTAACAAGTTTTGAGTAACTTTGGGATTGTGAATGATTTGAAGGCATTCAAAAAGTACTTTGAACTTGCCTATTATGGGTACAATATTTGAAGTTGTAAGGAGTGCAGATATGGAAAGAAGTGGAGATGAGGATTTCAGCAGTTCAACTAGCAAGTTTAACTGTGTCTTCGAATCTTTTCAGAATTTCGTGATTGCTTTTACTTGAATGCCAGAAGTGGCCAAATAAGAAGTTTGGATGAGTTAACAATCATCATGCGTTCTTTAGGAATGAGCCCTACTATAACAGAATTGAAAAAATATTTCAAAGAGAAAAGTGAGTTGGGACTTTTATTTGCACTATCTTTGTTATATTTTATTACCAAGCAAATATAAAATCATTAAAATCTTAGTTGATATGAAAATGTTTTACATCGTAGTGCAGTATATAGTCCCTTAGAGTGCCAAATTACTATTAAAACTATAAAAATTTAAATTAATGACTTACGATATAAATTTTAGCTTTTATAGTTTGGTGTAAATACTGAGTTCATTAGGAAGTTTAAATTATAATTGTAAAAAATCATGTAATTAGATTAAAATAATTCAAAATTGAAAAGCTTCCAGAAAAATTGTTTCATTATTTTTTTTGTTATTAAAATTGTTCACTAAAACTGTTTTTATTACCTTACAAAAAACTGAGAATTTCTTAATGACAATAAACTGAGGATTCATGAAATTTTCTTGTTTAATTTAAGATTATTACCATTTAAGTAAAGATGAACATTTGATAATCTGACTTTAAAATTAAATTTCCATTTCATACTTGTTAATAATAAACATTATTTGGGATAGTGCATATTAAATATGATGTTAAAGGATAGACATTTTTATTAATTTTGTCAATATTTTAGACTCAAATCACAGTTATGTGATAAATAATGAAATTTAATTAGTTTATGTAAGTTATAGAATATTTCAACTATTGGTAAAGATCAAGTAAAGCTTATCACAATTTTAAATAAACATTTTTTCAAAATAATCAGTGCTGAGTTAATCAATTACTTATATATTTTAGTGGTCTATTCTAAAATGTATAAGTAATTAAATTGTATGTAAAATTTTATTGAGTTGTCTAAAGCCTCCTGTAAAAATACTCGTTAAAAAATGAAATAAATTTGTTACTCGCACCCATAAAAATTTAATTTGAAAAAGAAGTTAAATAATAAATCTTACTTATTAATAAAAAATGTTTTAATAAATACTGTGCAACAAATATTTAAAATTTTAATGTGAATAAAGTGATTATGAGGGCAATTTGATAAGTTTATGATTTTAAATACAAATATATAGGTATATAAAATGCATTTTACTACTTATATATATATATATATATATATATATATATATATATATATATATATATATATATATATATATATTGATTAACTTCTTTCATCATATTTATTTTTGCTGATAACTCATTTCTTATATCTTGCTAAAAAAAAAAAAAAAAAAAAAAAAAAAAAAACAAGATTTTGTAAATATTTTAAAACAACCCTATGTTAATGAAAAATTTCTCATTCCTGAGTAATTTTTTTCATCTTTTAGAAAGCAAAAGTCATAGGGGAGGAGAGTTTCAACAGTAACTAATATGGTAACTCAAATATTTTAAAAGCTAGTTTTAACTACCCAGCTCTTGCCCGATTGTAATGGAATATTTCTTTTTCTTGAATTAAGGGATCATCTTTTTTAATTTTTCTTTGAATAAACAATAAAAAGTATGCTTTTTAACTTCGAATAATACCATAAAAATATCTTTACCGAACTGGTGAAATAATGGTTTTGTCAAAGCAGTTTACCTACAGAAGTTTTTTAGACTGTTGCTCTATTGCTTATTGTGTAGAGATGTTTTATGAGATATATCCTGAAAGCTGAACATCTTGCTTGAATTATATTTAAATTCTTTCTGTTACATTGCAAACAACATCTGGTACACATTTTGTTGGTGATTTTTTTTCAGCCAAATATTGTGGGAGATAGTTATTGCATATTTTGCCTGATAATCATAATTTGAATGTTACTATGTAGGAAGGAGTTATTCATTTTAAATATAAAATCATCTAAAAATTTTAATCATTTTAACATGCTAGGTGGTAATTTTTTAATATATTATTATTTTTGCCGAACATTTTTTTCAATTATCTCAAGGAGTTTTTATGGTATATTGAGTCAGGGCATTCTGCAATCTACTCTTGTGCCATACAGTGGGATGAAGCAACATCCCTATAAGCTTTAAATTTTTCTTTGGAATTTTTTCTATTAAAAAACCAACGTTTTATTGACACTTGAAAGTTTTCATTTTTTTATAATCAAAGCAAAACCATTATTTATTTGTTTTTTGAGTTTGATAGAATGCATATACTATTTAACGTTTTTCAGAAATTTCATAATTGTCTTCAAAAATTAGAAGTACAAAAAATGCTCAAGGTATCTGTTTAAAGGTCTCAACTCTTCAAACTGCCTATGTAAATTAAAATATTCAGTTTTTAATATAAAAGGAACTGATTAAATATTTTTGAAAGTTTAAAAATTGTTCTTTAATATTTCTATTTTACATAAATTTATACCAATGATTTTGACCAGAAATTTGGTGATATATCCTTCTTTTGCAAAGTTGCTTTGGTAGATATTAGTTCACTTTTGAGCATAGAATAAAGTTTTAGAAGTTTTTAAATAATATAATCTTTTTAAAATAAAATAAAACATTATTCTTTGGTTATGAGATATCTATAATTCCATTCTGTAATGTTTGTAGCATTTATAATTATGCACTTAATTACAGATGGAAAGATATCATTTGCTGATATGCTTGAAATAATGCATAATCATAGCCAGAGGGAAAATATTCCACAAGAAATCCTACGTGCTTTTCGAGCAAGTGACAAAAGCAATTCCGGGCGTATTCCTGCTCGAGAGTTGCGTCACATTCTTCTATTGTGGGGAGAAAAGCTCAGTCCTAAAGAGGGTAAATTCATATTTTTATTTTCATATGTATATATTTATAATCATATATATTAGCAACACAAACATTTCTAACGAACATGGGTGTAGTTGTTTGGTAGGTCTTAGGTTAATACATATTTTTAAATTTTAAGAAAAATCATTTTCTTCTTAATTACAGCATACTGAATTTCTCTTTTGTTTTAAGAAATAGCGAAAAGAAAACCAGAATTTTTTTCCATTTCTCCCATATATTTATTTATGTTGCTATTTAATATTTTGTAAAGTGAAGAAGAGTATTAAAAGAATGCTATAAATGTTTGTAAGAGCCTTATAGTTTTTGGAATTGTTACATTATTTTGGACTATAACTTTCCATTGTATTGAAATAAGGTTAATAAGGAAATGGTTACTAAATTGATGTAAAAAATTTAAAAGAGCATCATTTTTCAATCAAAAACTATTCTTTTTAAATAAAATTGAAAGTTATTTAAAATTATGCTTGTAAAAAATCTCTTTTGGATTCCAAGGGCAGGAATTAAATAATATTTACTTAAAAAAAAATTTGTAAAATTTTTCATTAACATAAATGTTTCTGTATATTATAATTTTTGTAATTGTTAATGTGCTAATATTTTTTTTATTATTTCATTGTTTTATCTGAAATTGATTTAAAATTTTAATTCTTGAATTTAAATATTGGTGAAGCAGTTGTGTGACTTGTTAAAATTTTATAGTCATTTGTTAAGAGGTTTGCAGATATAAATTTATTCTTCAAAAACTTAAAGATATTTTGTAAGATAAATTTAGTTTTCTTTTAAATTGACTTCATATTGTTTTAAAGTGTGTGGCACCTTGATATACAAATTTACAAATAAATATTTTATATTACATGATTCACATACTTGTTCATACATACACAAAGCCATGCATACAAATTACTTTATGATATTGAAATAGCAACAAATGAATTTATATCTAAAATCATGAAAAGCTTTTGTGAGCAATTTAGTTGATGTTAATAAACAATTGATGTTTCTGATGAAAACACTGATAATTATCTAGCTTGTTTTTTTAATATGGGTTAAAAAAGAACTTGATATTTTCTCTAGAACAAGCAAATGTTTTTTTTTTCTAGTATTCACTAATATTAAATTGATATAATAGAGGATTTTTTGATGTATTGAGAAGATTGTATTTTTTGATGTAATGATTTATACTAGAGATGTCCAAAATAATGGAAAAGCCTTCCTGAAAACAGTGATTTTGATTTGTAAAAGTACAGGAATACATTAAATGTTACTATCAATTTTCTGTTATTGCATCATTGTTTGGCCTCCAGAGTGTGTGAGAGTTGTACTGTACATCATTGCTTTTTTAATTTCATTTTGGGTGAAGATAAAATGAAAAGTCTATTAGAATTCTAAAAAGGATGGGTCGTTGAGCCTGTGTTGTTAGTGCATTGGTAACTAAAGCCACAAATATTAGAAGTATTAAGGAATGTATTGAAGTTCGTGATAGATTACAAAGACCATGGTGAAACAATGGGTGTGGTGAATCTCCACAAGAACTTACAACCTTGACTTTCCTCTCTAGATCAAAGTATGAGGGTGGTTTAGAAATGGCTTAGGGCTTCATTTCATAGTTTGAAATACTCCTTTTACATTTACTAGTACAGGTAATACTTGTAAATGTAAAATGGAATATTACTTAACATTTACAAGGCGTTAACTCTGATTGTGTCACACGTTTGGCCAATCAACTCCTTTTTTAGGGCACAGACATTGTTTCTGTCTAGCAATTGTTCAAGATAGTAATTCCCTAATTCATTGTAATTGAACTTTCAGTCATGGTTTCAGAAAAAGGAGGACTTGTTTACACACTATCTGTGACCTACCCAATCACCAAGAGCTTCTGTAGTCTGTTTTGAAAAAACCAAAATCCCATTATTCTTCTGTCTCTCTGTGGGTTAGAGATAGTTTCTGTATGCAGAATGTTATAACATCCCATTTGGTACTATGCAGAGCTTATATATTTCCATTTCAAAGAAGATATACATGAACTTTATCTGTTTCTAGATATATTAGGTGTAAAACACTTTTTATTTGTATTTATTACTTTTTATAATGTCATTATCTTAAGGAAGCCTTATAACTTGAAACAAATATTAATTATAAGGAAGAAGTATTAAATTATATTCGCAAAGTATGATTTTTATCTGATTTGTTTGTCAGAATTTATAATTAAAGCAAAAAGATATTTGAATAGATCAATAAAAAAATTATTATTTGAAAGAATAATTTTTTATTTTTATACCAAGGATGGCATTTTTTAAAACCTAATATTGAGATTAAAAAGGACGATTTTTTTCTGTGTTAAATATAATTTATATGTTTTTAAATTATAATTCTTAAATACGTTTATATTAGCTTTAGCTTAATTGTTTAAAATAAATAAATGAAACAGTTTATGGTAACCAACAAGTATCTAATTGTTGACCATTTATTAACAACATTAACGCAGTCCAATATTTTCCAAATAAATATATAATGTATAAAAGTTTTGATGAATGTTTTATACAATTAATTTGAAATATTTGGCATCATTTTTATCACTTTTGTTTTTAAAAACTTTCATGTTATATCTTTCATAATATTTGCAATTTAGAATTTTTTTTTTTTTACTTAATAGTGGTAATTTAAGAGCAAACTGATGAATATAATTTTATTAAAAGCAAAATGTAATGCATAGGAAATAAATTCCAGCTTGAGAGACAAATAATTTAAAACATTCATTATCCTATAATTTTATACTTTCAAATATTCCTCACAATCAAATTAATCTTATAAACATGGGATCAGAAAATTTGATTACAATTTATTTAATGTAAATAAAATATTAAAAACCTATAAATATTATGTATCTTGTACTATAAAAGTACCTCAAATTATTTTTTCTCACCTATTCGATTATTTTAGAACTTCTTAGCTTACATTTTTTATTGCATTAAGTAAAAACAAAACTTTATTTCTGATAATTTTTTTGTAGAATATGTATCACTATGTAAACTTGCTTAGTATTTTTTTGAATATTGAAAATGTCAGCATTTTATTTTTTTTAATATAATAATTTTGCTAAACATATTATTAAATTATGATTAATTTTGAAGTGTTTACTAACAGAATAATTGCTAGAAAGCTGGATTTTGTTAATGTGCTTTTCAAAATTTTAATATTCTACATTCAATTTCTTTCAGATTTCTCTAGAATTTTATTTATTTATTTTGTCATCGCAGGTTTTTCTTATTTACAAAATTTTCTATTCTGATTATTTTGCGAGCTTTTCCTTTTTACTTTTTTTGTTATCTATGCATTTCCTACAATATAAATTGTCTGATATCCCTTCCTCAAAGATAAAATACATAAAATGAATTTGTCATACAGAATGTGAGAATTCAATATGATTATATCCATAAGCCCAAAGAATAATTTTTTGTACCATTTCATCAATTTTCTAAAATATGTATAGTGTGTCATAACTCTGTCTCCTATATCTACGTCACACATGTTTTTGTTGTAATTGATAATACAACTAGGTTTAAAAATGTCTTCTCCAGTGACTATCTTTTCTGCCGGATTTAGCCACTTCTGGCTCATGCATGCTTGTTAGCATAAAATTCTTTTTTTCTTTAAATGTAATGCCGTTCACATTACCAAGTTGCATCACATCCATTTCACCCTTTTTTAATTTTTTTTCTGGAAAGTCTCTGGGCTCTTCTCTTTCTCATTCTTATTACTGTTCTGCAAATATTACTTTTTACAAAATACATATATTCCGCAAGCGATGGTGAATTGAAATAAGTCATTCATCAATGTTTTTACTACATTTTCTCTCTATGAGCCCTTGCTGCTTAATATTTCTGTTTCTTTACCACAATAAATTTGGAAGTTCCATACATAACCAGATACTGATTCACTTAATTTATATATTTTAATGTGGTAACGAAATCTTTTCGATGGAACATACTGACGAAATCCAAGGTGTCCTTTCAAGCAAATAGGGATTTGTCAATGCAAATATTTTCCTTCAACGTATAGGTTCTTTTAAATTTATTTTTTAGGTTCTCAACAATTAATCCTAGTTTGTCCAACTTTTTAGCATTCTTGTTTGACATGAAATGTAATATTTGCAAAATGTTGAGAAAAATATTAGGCATAACTTTATTGAAAAATGGACTAGCAAATACCTCATTTGTTGTGAAATACATTTTCAAATTAGGCTTTTTGATAATTCCCATTAATATTATCATTGCAAGAAACTCTTTAATGTTTCCCATAATTAAATTTGAAAATTTGGCTGATTTGAAAATTTGATGGAACGCTTCTTTGAGCAAAATTGTTTGAACAACCAAATTCAAAAGTTCCTCATCAAAAAAAAATATTGAAGAAATCAATTTTCTTTCTGCGTGATCTATAAAATTAATTCCTGGTTTTCCAGTAAATATACGAAGATGCATATCATCATGTTCTCGAGTCCAAGGTGTAGTAACTTGTGTCGAACTTTTACTGGACATGGAAGGCAGGCATTCTGCGAGTTCAGTCTTTGACAAAATGTCTGTGTCAGAATCGCCAGAAATATCATTTTCCAACTCTTTAGTAAATGAATCATTACTTTCCTCTTTATAACTCAATAGTTTATTAACCATACGTGTATATTCATTCTCTGTTAAATAATGCTTCCTCGCCATAATAATCTGGAGTCAAGATTTTTCAAAATAACAAGAAAAGTGAGCAAATTACAACCAAAAGCAATAAAAACTGTAATGAAACTTATTGTAAAACACTGAAAAACCTCCCATAGTAGCGAAAACAAAATAAAAAAAAGTGTTCGGAGAGCTATCAGAAGCGAGAATGTTAAATCACATGGGAGGTTGAAGAACTGAGTTGTGTTTGTTTACATTGCAATTTCCTCTCTCCCAAGCCACAGCTAATGATCAAAATACCAAAAAAAAAAAATAATAATAATAAATAAATAAATAAAATTAAATTAAAAAAAGCAAGAATTTGAAAAAAGGAAGGTCAGAATACTAAATACTTCATCTGTACAAAATGCATATATGAATCGCCCATCACGAAGAGGTTAATAAAAGATGATTAAATGTGTATATAACTCTGTATGCTAGTACTTTGAAAAATCATCTGATACTTCATTATTTAAAGATACAAAATTTTGCTGGGAGTATACATATCATTATTTAAATGAATATTTACAAAATTTGTACTTCTGTTATGAGTATGCAGAAAAAACTTCACTTGCATTGGTTTTTGTGATAGCTATCTTTAATTCTCTTAAGAGCAAATTGAGTTGCCAAATGATTGCTCTCTATACTTGAGTTCAATAATTCATTGTATCGAAATTTAACTTAGTTTGTAAATCTTTATTGCTGTTTGGAATTCTCTTCCAGGTGGTTATGGTTAAATTAGATTTTGTGAGAACAAAATGAGCATAGTGCAACAAACCAAATTCTGAATTAGAGGCTCTTGTAAAATCACTAAAAATAATCAAATTGTTGAGACCTTGGATGTAAAATTGTTAAGTATCTGGTGACCATTATTCTGTAAAATTTAATGTTAAATAATTTGTTTTGTATTCCTTCTTTTTCCTGTTAGTTTTCTGTTTTTTGTTCTCCGTTTGTAAATGTTGGTTACTTCATCACTCCTTACATTTGAGGTCTTAAAAATGGGGATTTCTGAAAATCTATTTTAGTGCTAAGGAGTAGATTATTCAAAAAAATACAAATAAAACAATGCCATTAATTAATTGAAAATTTAGATTTTGCTATTTTTTTCTGTTTTATTTTCTATTAATTTAAAATAAGGAAATATCTCAATCTAATCTAAAATTATTGAATATTTTGGGCTACAAACTGTCAAAGCAAATAATAAAAGAAAAACATTTAAGCTAAAAACAATTGTTTTCTCGTTTAATGTTTTATCAGATTAATTTGTTCATAAACTTGCTATACATTTTTCCAAAAATAAGTACTCTTAATATATTCCTAATATATGAACTATTTATTCGTGGATATAACCTAACAAACCTATTTCATTGCAGTGGATCGAATATTTAGAGAAGCCAATGTATCACCAAATGGATACATCAACTATGATGATTTTGTTAGGGTGGTGTGTGCTCCGGTTCCAGATTATTACTGAATATTTGCATTTTATATTTATGATTTTAGCCTTATTTATTTTAGAATTTTTATATAATCCGGTGATGGATATATTTTTTCATTAAAATATATTTTTATCAAACACTGAATTCTTTTGCTTTATTTCATTATTTATTACAAATTAAAATCATATTTTATTATGTGATAAAAGTTTCTATTATTTGTGATGCCAAAGACAAAATACCATGCTTATTGTTTAAAAATTTTTATCATGCTTTTAAATAGTTATAATTTTATATCCATTAATGTAAGCAGTGGAATTTTATTTAAAAAAAATTCTTTATTAAAATTAATTCTGCCAATATTTAATTGCTTCCTTGTCACATTAATGATTATTTTTAGCTCTGAAAAAAGTATTTAGTGTGGATTATTAACTTACATATTATAGTATAATTTTATATTGAAAGTTAAATTAATTATGTTTTTATTTTATTTTATTATTTTAAACAAAACACAAAATTGACAGTGATAATTCATATTGTGACCATGTAGGAAGCTTAGTCTATTACAGATTATTGAGTCTCCTGTGAGAAATTTCTGTCTAAAATTTATTCCTGAAATTTTCTTATGTTATTGTTATAATATTACCAGAAATAATTTTATATTGCTTAAAATTTTTAATGAATGGGAAAAGCTGATTAAACTGAAGAACTCAAAAGTTATTAGTTTTGTGAATAAATATATGAAATTAATATAATATTTATTATAAATAATATTTTTCAGTTTAAAAATTATATCATGATTAAAATTTTACTATTACACTTATTTTAACATCAAAAAAATGCATGAGGAAAATATGCTTAGATTAATTTGAATAAATGAAATAAGAAAAATAAATAATTAAATTTCATTTTACTTTATTGTTATGATTACATGTGTTAATGAAAGTGGATATCTTTTAATAGTTTGTGCATTAGTAAACTTTCAATCATCATATTATTTCTTATACATACAGATGTATACGTGTGCATGTACTCAACACAAAAGTACTAAAATTTCTTTCTGTTGAACATTATTTTGCTAATAAGAAAAAATTTTATATTTCGTTCATCTGAAAACATTCAGGAATTTCTTTAACTAGTTACCTTTAATAAGTTCAAAACTAAATACTTGCCTATTAACTAAGAAATTGACTTTTTGCCACATTTGTTCTAATTATAAATGTATTTAAATTTAAGATAAATATTTTTCTTAAATATAAATACATTTTTCTAGTATGCATTATGATGTAAATATTTGTTTTCTATATTTAAATGGCAAAAGTATTTGAAAAACATACTTACTGTTACTGAAATGAATATTCAGTAACTTTTTATAACGTATTGTTTATTCTAAAATTTCAATTTTTAATAATTTCTTAAACAATTTCTTCATTGCAACTTTACCTAAAAATTATATGATGTTTATCTGACAAATTATATTTCATTATTTTTTATTTACATTATGTTTTTGTCTAAAAATCGATTAGATAAAAATATCAAAGATTTCTTTTAAAAAGTTTCCAATGCTGAAGTGTGATAGGGATTTGAATTTTGTTATTTTATTCAGAATGTGGAAAAATAATATTTTAATTGCACATTCACAATTGCAATTTTTTAAATATAAATATGTTTTCTGTGAATTGCTTGCTGATTTATTTACTTTAAAAGAGAAAGAATTATCTGTAGAAATGGCAGTAAGAATAAAGTTTATATTCCAAATTTTGAGTGCTTTATAAATTTTGTTCTTACTGTTCAACAAAGTTATGTTTTTGCAGTTAAGTAGTTTTATTCTTCCCTTATATATAGGAAAATACGATTTTTTCTGCAGGGATAGAATTCCTAGAATTGTAAGTTAAGTATTTAAATTTCCAATAATAAACGAAATTATAAAATAGTTCTTTTTTTTTTTTTTTTAATTATTCTAGATTTGTCTACTTTTATGTAGTAATGATTTGTAACAATCTGTGTTTAATTACTGAAATATATCATTTCATATATTTTTAACTGGGTGTTATTGAATGTAATTATTGTGAAATTATTGCAATTACAGAACTAAACTAATATATCTTTATTGTTATGGAATAACTATTGAGTAAGCAATAGAAACAGAGTCATTGCTAATATTTTTGATAATTTTGTCTTGTACTAAATTATTTTATAGGTACTTTTTCAAAACATCTAACAAATAGTTTTGAAGAATAAATGTATCATCATTTACAATTTTAAGTTTTATAATCCACAATTTTAAATCGTTTTTCTTATAATTGAATTTCCTGTTTGAAAATTCATTAGTTTTTCTTTACATTTTTTTTATATAGCGTATGGTTTAAAAATATTTTATGAATAACTTTTTCATGTTTGCATATCTACATACCTGAAGGTACTTTCTGAATGCACTAGTTTTTATAAAGTGTGGATGATTGTTATATTAATATTTATGGAAAACAAAATTTTTTTTATTTCAATTCATTGGATAAATTGCAACATTTTATAAAAATATTTTTTAAATATTTGAGATCTTTTTATATTGATATTAGAAAACTTAATTTGAAATCCTTTATTATTAAAAACCTATTTCTCTTTTCAATAGTTTTTTTTTTTAAATAAGAATTGCTGTTTAAATTTTCATTTAAATTGGTAGAAAGCAGTGTTCAGATTCAGTTAGTAATAGTAGTGTATAGGATTATAAACATGTAATGCATTTTCAAGACTTAGACTATTATTAAAATAATTAATGGGAAATTTTCTTTGTGGTTATGGATACCTAGTGGAGAAACACACATGATTAGTTAGGGGAGTAATTAGACCAATTCCTGCGAATGATGTTCCCATCTAATTTGTTAAATATAAGATACTTCAAATATAAAATAAAACTTCTGTTAGAAGTCCATGCACAAAATTCTACATTACCATTGTTTTTGATTGTATAGAAATTCTACTGAAAGTTTACTTTGAGGACTTATAATTAACTAAAATACTAGTACAGAGGTAATAAACTTTCTTTGTAAAAGTGATGCTATCTGAGAAAAAAGTTATATATACCACTATTAGTTTTTCCGATATATTGAATGTTTAAAAGGTAAAGAAATTTTTGTAGGATATTTATGCATTTAAATCTGAATCTTGGAGACTTAAAAAAATTAATAATAATAAAAACACACACACACACACACAAATTGCAATAATAATTAAACAAAAAACAAATTTAATTTTTATTAATTGGAAGCCTCCAGCTTGAAAAACTATTGATGGGGAAAAGAAATGGTAGAGGTATAATTTTTTTCTTTAGTCACTCATATTAAAACTTAAAAGTTTTACTGAAATACTTTTCTGAAAGTTGGCAGGTATGAACTTAAAATGTTTAATTCTATGTACCAATCAAGCATTCAATACTTAGAATTAAATAATTGAAAAAATTATTGTTGAAGATTTATTGATAGCATTTTGGATAGAAATTTATAATAATTAAGTACTTATTAAACATTCAATACTTATTTAATGTAAGTTTTAAATTTGTAGTTTTATTTATTTTCGTTAAATTATCTACATTAAGAAAAGTTGTTGAAAATACTATCAAAATTGAATGCATGTAATATATACAATATTTCAACAATATTTTCATTTTATTATGTTCATTGTTAAAAATACACAAAAAAAATTGTAAACATATTAGTTTAAACCTCTATAACAATATCAGATAGTTGCAAAATATAAACATGAAAACTGTTAGCTTGCATTTCCAAAATTCATTAAAATTTCATAACTGCTGTTAAAATAAGTTCTTTAGGGTATTTACAACTGCTCTCTGGTTCTAGGAGATAACATTTCTCTAAGTACTTAAAGCATTGGAAAATGCACTAGTAAATGTAAATATAAGTTTCAAATTTAAGTTTTTTATTAATTTATGAGTGTAATGTAAATTAAGTTATAATATTTGTTTTTATATATTTGTGAAGGTAATTAAAATGAATGTATATATATGTATGTATTATATATATATAATGTATGTATTATATATATATATAATGTATGTATTAAAATTGTGAAAATGCACAAAAAGTGAACTATTTTAATGTATACGAACATTATAAATGAGATTAAGAAGCAAATTTAATGTAGTTATATTTTTTTTTTTTTTTTTTTAAATTTCATGGGTTAAATATTTTTATTTTAGAAAGAAAACATTGCTAAAATATTTAGAATTGAACTATTCACAAATTCTATGGTAATTTAAAATTTTTTGATGGAGTGTCAACATTGATTAAAATTTCTTATTCAGATTTGTAGGAACTTGTAGATAGTTCAAATATGTTAATGCTGGGATATTTCATGTTTGGTTATTTACTGTTAGATGTGAAATTTAAGTAATGATGTAAATTCGAAAATGTCAATAACATTTTAGGAATTCATTGTTTATTGAATCTTTAGCTGTTTTGATATATTTTATCATTATTTTAACTATAATTTTTAAGAAACTGTTCACTGATTCCAAAGTAGTCATCAAACATTTCCAAGTTTAGGTTTAAAAATTTTTCTCTGCTAAGCATTTTCTTATGCCTCTTAACTGTTTTTTTTTTTTAAATTTCACAATATGGCAATTTTTTCCCTTCAGCAAAAACATTTTTGTGAAGTAGTAATTTCTACAAACCTTCTTTTCTTTCTCCCCAACCCCATATGTTGTAAATAAGCTATTAGAATTACGTATAAATGAATAAGTTGAACCTTAATCACATTTTACTTGTTTTTATTTAAATTCTTTTTTTCATATTTTGTACTATTATTATTTTGGACTGTCCTCACTAATTTAAGAACAATAGTGTGAAATGATTCTAAAACATTAGCACATTGGAAATTGCTTATTCTAAATTTATCAATGTTGCTGTACATTTTTAGAAAGTATTATGCATAATGTTTATTTAGGTTTAATGTATCATGCACATTGATATTTTTGGAAGTAGTCGAGAATTGATCTACATGTCTCTTATATGTAAAGAGTTTTGCAAAATTTTAAATTTCTTTAAATGTTTGCAAGCTTTCAATAATTTTTTACTTTAAATGCCTTTTTTTTTTTATAATAGTGTATCATTCAATACCAAAATATACAAAATATGTTTTTACTAAAGAAATTAAGAATTTACCATAGAAATCAAGGGTAACTTACAATGTTTAATTTACCTAACTTATTGTTAAAAATTATCCTTGTTTGAATAATATTTTACTAATTTTGTATTTCTTATTACATTTAAATTTGAATTGTTTTTTCTTGAAATTTATGATACTTAAATGTGATTTTACCAGGGTTAACTTTAACTTTTTTCTATGATGTATTCATGATTTTATCAATTAATCATAAAGATTCACGTTAAAAGGTTATTTTTTATTTTAGTTTTTAAAGGCTGTATTATTAGAATAGTAAACCATAAAAGAAGTTCACCACAATTTTGTATGGGGAGAGTGATATGTTAGAGAAAATATTTATAGTAAATCTCTTTACTATATTTTGCTGCAAACTGTTAGATTGTTAAGTGTTGAAAAATGGTCAAAGTTATACAGTGATCTTATATATTTATATTCAATAACTACTGTTTTCGCCATGATTCTTATTCGATGAGAGTAAAAAAATGTTCATTATCTCCCTGTTTTTTTTTTTTTTTTTTTTTTTAAGAATGGTGTAAAATATTAACTAAATGAAACTGTTTTAGTAAGTCAATTGATTTACTATAGTGACATACATTTTTTAGTTAATTCTGATTTCTGATTCACATAGGATACATTCTAAATTAAAAAGTTTCCTATTTCATGATGATACAAAACTTGAAATTTTATTACTTGATAACCAAGGCCTGACTTAACCTAATTGTGGGCCAAAGCAAAAATTTCTTTCTGGGGCCCCTTTCTGGTTCATAATAACAAACTTCTATTCGATTGACAATGTAAAATACTCTATTTGATTTGTGGGTTTCTGATGTTGGGTCCCAGGGCTACTGCCTAGTATGTCCCTGCTTTGTAAACATCTATTGTAAGTCGTATCATGGTTCCAAGCTCATAATATTGATGGTTTTGAATAGTATTCTAGACAAACAGTTGATGAACATAAACATATTATTCTTATTCGAAAGTAGATTTAAAATCTATATGCGAATTTAATTCCAATGTAGAATTCAAACATTTGATTTGTTAAATTATAGACCAAGCCAGTTGCGATCCAAATTCCAGCTTGGCTGATTAAAAGAATCAAGACTCTTGCATCCAATCCAATGGTTTATATCATTTATAAGGCCTTTTTATGTCTTAAATAACTAACGGAAATTGCTGTGTGAAATAAAACTTTTGTTCAGCGAATATTTGTTCTAAAAGTAGAAATACAATATATAGATTCGGATAAAAATATCATTTGTTATTGTCTTTAAACAATTACATTGAACTACAATTGTTAAAGGCGCATAGCTTGTTTACTCATATTATCTGTCGTCACGTAAATTTGAAAAGTTTATTTACTTTGGTTATATTTATGATTTTTATAACTATTGTATAACATGGTTAATTTAATAAAAACAAAAATTGCAACAGAGAATTTCAAATTTATTATACCAAGACATATGGAGCTAAACATGAACAAAGTTACAAAGAACATCACAAAAATAATCAACTTAATATCATCACAGGCTTTAAATAAGCGAAAGTTTGATGTTAGGTTGAAGTCAACACGATGTATAGTGGCTTAATGATGTATAATAATGCTGGCTGTATGAGCCGTGGGAACGTATTTCAAAGATTTGTTGACTACTTGGGAAAAATCAAACTGTTTCTGCAAAATAAGGAAAAAATTTACTAATACCCACAGTTGTATTCTGCAGTAACAGAAGTAGCATTAATATTTCTTTAATTTGAAGTACATGTATAGCTGTATTTTTCAATGGGTAAAGTTTTGAATTATTTGTATTCTATTATATTTTTTCCCAATAATCACTACGTCTATGATCTCATTAAAAATGGCACGTTTATCCATAAAGATTTGCCACCCCTGACCTAATCCACAAATACCGAATCAATAACATCTGACTTTAAACATTCATTTTAGTATATAAAGCGTGTATATATGTATATATTGCATTTTTATTATATATTTATGTGGACGTGCTTATGAATTCGCGAATAAATTTCTCAAATGCGAAGATTTAAAAACAAATTATTTCCTTGTTTTGACAAATTAGGCATTCTTATTCTTATTTCTATAAAATATTTTTTGTCCTGATTGATTATATTGTGCGTCGATTTATATGGTTTGGGTAAGTAATAGTGTGAAATATTTGTATATAATATGATTTATAATGTTTATATTGCATATAATTGTCTGTCAAAGCGACAGAACTGAACTTGGCATTTTTTAGTTAAATAAAAACAAATTATCTAAAAACCTACCATCGTGAGATAAAAGTATTTCATTAAATTTAATCTCGTACACTTGAACGTGTTTTAATCATTCTTCTTCCCATTAAAGTTTCAATTTTTCGCATTATAATTTTGATTTAAATGATAGTTTTCGGAAGGTGTATGTATTGTCAGTAACCTGAGATTATTATGTAGAAGTTAAGTATGCGATTTTTTTTTTTTTCCAAAAATACATTAAGGTAATTTTTTTAAAGGAACTGTGAATAAAAGTTAATGTAAATGTTTTGTGTATGAAAATATGTATAATAAACGAATATAAAACTATATAATTTTCTTATGTCACAGTAAACTTGCTTATTCGTTTATTTCGAAAAAGAAAATTATCCCCACTACTTAAAAGTAATTAAAAGATCAAGCAAAAATGTGAACAAAACTGTTGTGCCATGGCCATATATGGATATAAAGTAAATAATGCATGTATGATAAAATATGATGCTGGAAAAAAAGGTGTAAGGTGTTCTAAATTTTATTACAATTTTATAATTTTTTGGGTCGATAAATTTGAAATAATATTTCTTTGCAACAATAATGATTACGTGTAAAACAAATTATTTAGAAAACTATGTCTAAGTTTCTTCGAATAGCAAAGATTATTTCCCACTTATGTGATAAAATGTATGCGATAAAGTTTCTGTTGTGAGATTGGGAAACTTCAGCTCGACAAACTTCAGTAGTTTCAAAGAAGTCTCTCGAACATTAAAAGGAAGTTTTAAAATGATAAATCATCTGAGCGTGTTCAGAACGCATTTATCAGGTGTGCTGACTACTGTCTTCACAATTATGTTTCAATGTAATTTCTGTAAACTGAGCTATATGAAATCTGGTATTATATGCTGTGGAATCGGTGTCTAAATAAGGTATTACATGTGATGCATATCTATGCTCACCTGCACACCTTGTCCAGTACATTCGTCTTGTGTGATAATTCACACCATTGGTCTGTAGACCAAAGCTACTCAATGAACAGTTCTTCAGATTGCTGTAGTTGAAACAATACTATTTCAAAAAAAAAAAGTTTTTGCAGATAGCAATATATTTGTTCCGCATCGACAAGCTTATGGCCTTATGGTTGGACAGCGCTCTTCAGAGCAAAAACTTCCGAGTTCAATCGCAGCCATTGTTGAATATTCCCAAAGTTTAGATTAAAATTAAGATTTCAAATTTAAGTTTAAAATAGTTTAAGTGCAGTTAAGTTTAATCTGAAGTTTAAAATTGAAAGTTAAGTTTGAAAAATCTAATTTAATCTATGAATGTAAATGCACGTAAATATTTTTCAGTTGTAAACTTGTAATCTAGAAATCTTTCAATTAATTTAGTTTAGAATATTAAAAATGTAAGTAAATTATGCCAAATTTTTATTAAAAATGCTTGTTGATTTGACTTCATTGCCTTTAAGAGTGCCTCAGGAATTGGTTGTTTTCCTGAATGTTTTATTCGCTCCAGAGGAATATACAATGAGGCATTTTAAAGTTCAATTCTGTCATGTGTTTATTCTTAAGTATAGGTGATGTTTTTAGCTACAATTTTACTAAATCTAGGAATCTAATAATTTCTGTTTGAAAATAATATTGTATTGCAAAATAGAAATCTTAATCAGAAAATACTTAATCAAAATATTGCGATTGCTCGAAAATTCAGGAAGGTACGAAAATTGCGAAGTATTAACTGAATATTTTATTGTTATGTTATATAAATATAAACTAATTTCCTCTTTATTATTAATGACTAATTTTATAAATTTATTTAATCATTAAAAAAAAGTAGTATAATGTCCCTTTTGCAATTCTGCTGACATAGGTCTATCATTTATTTTTAAATGTAAAGATTTTTTATCTAGAAACTTCTCATGTATATAAAATTAAATTTTACTTAAATATGTATATAATCATTTATGAATAAATTTATTTTGAATCATTATGCTCATATCATATCATAATTTAAAACGCTTAAGTATTTTAATCTTTAGAAAATACATAAAAATTAAATTCGAAGTAAAATATAGTTTATGATACTTTGTGTATGCATAAATAAAATTATAAAAATCTTAATAACATTATATTTTTAGTTTAATGTCTACAGCTTGAAAATTAAATTTTTTAATATATAATTATTTGGTAGAACATTTTTCATTATTTGCTTTCAATAAACCTAATTTGTGTTTATTAAACAAAGAAATGTCAAAACAAATTACTTTAAGTATATTTGATGTAAAACTTTTCCTAATTATTAACCAAAAATTGAAAAATGTAAACAGTCATGTTTTGTTAAAGGATGAGCTTATTTTGTCAAATGCGAAAAAAATCTTTTTGGTTCTGTTATCATTTTATGAAGTTATGTTAGTTAAGAATATTAATAGAGCTATGAAATGTAATCAGTTACATTTAATTGGTATTAACAAAGGATATGCATAACAAAACATTTTTTTAACAAAGGAATGATATACAATAATATAGTCAAAAGTTTCAATTAATAACATTTTTCAAAAGATGCTGTGTTCTAAGAGATACTCTTATTTTAGTTTTCTCTGATAAATTGAAAAAAAATTATTCCGTTATTTTAACATTGACGGACTATGTGGTCGCCACTGTATTTCGACAGTGGAGTAGTGAAGATTATTCGGCATAAATTTCAACAACTAATTGTTTAACCTAAAATAATCCATAAAAATTTCATCCAGAAGAGAAAATGGATCTTCTCGATTCCTATAAATCGGCTGACGTCTCGAATTTATCCGATTACTAATTTCTTGTAATGTAGCTAAATTAACGCTGCAATTCTTAACTACCAATGTGAAAGCCAATATACGTACCCCTATTGAAAAATGTCAATGACAAAAAGAGCGTGGACTTGCCTATCAGCAATGTAAATTGAGAAAGATAGGTAATCGATCGCTGCGCCGCCTAACAGTATATAGGAGGATTTCAAATGACTATCGCATTGACAGGATGAAATAAGTATCCTGGAGTAATATTGAGTAGAATTTCATTGAATATACGTCTTAGTTACTTTTTCTTTCCACTGAGGGCGCTGTGAACAGCATCCGTTGTATTTCAGTAAGTATAAGTCCCCTAATTATATCCTTTATTCGAGTCTGCAAAATGTAATGTCTTAGCTATATATATATAGAAATGTATGACAGCGCACTTGTTGATTGTATTGTAGGGAACTTTATTGATACTCAATATGTTTGGCTGCTGTCCTAGTCATCGTATTCTTCAGATCTCTCATTAATTGCAAATATTTGATCGTTGATTGCCGAGTACTTGTCACCATACTTTAGTCATTGTCGATGAAGTATGACGTCGTATTGAAGCTACTTCGTCAGTTTCACCTTTACGTGCCATCCACTTTATTACTCAATGCCCAGATGGATATTGCTGCTTGGGATAATTGTTTTGGGTACTACTTTGTAGAACCCCACCCCCTCCATATCTTTCTAGTTTTTAATTCAAGAATTCATAGTTTCGTACATAATTTAGACAAGGTTATTTATAATGGCTTAGAAAGTCCAGTTTAAATTATTAAATTTTTGTTATTGGTCCCTGTTTTATGTACAAAAAAAAAAAAAAAAAAAAAAAAAGGGGGGGGGGGCCTTTGATGAACAAGAAAAATCTGCCTAATATCTTAGTTGAGATTATTTGCATATCAAAAATAGTGCACACATTCTATTTTTATTCTCTTGGGCAGTTCAAGCTGCCATAACCCAAGGTCGTCTCAATCAGTTTACGCCATCTAATTCTAAGGCAATATTATCCAATCTCTAGGTATTTTATAAACGTGAGATTTTTAATAGATTTATGTCCTTAGTTCTCTATATAAATAACCAGCCACCGTATCATGGGGCGTTTTATGACGTTACCAATATCAGATTGCCTGAATTTTCGGTAGATTTTATGATTAAACATTGATTTTCTTATTTAAAGTTCTTAGAATTTTGCACTCTGAAATCGAGTTTGTTTTTAGGTCTTGCCATTGATCAACACTCATAATCGTACAACACGATAGACCGCAATGGAGTTTTATATCAATTTAGTCTTACGACTGTTGATTGGATATTTAAATTGATTTTTGAGACTTTATTGAAGCATCTATTTGCCATAGCGCTAACCATTCGGCTGCCAACTTTGCCATAGGCCGAGCTAGCAGCCGAATGGTTAGTGCTCTTGCCTTCGGTTCAACAGTTCGTGGGTTCGAATCCCACCTTGGGTATGGATGTTTGTGGTGGTTCGGAATCCACTTTAAACCATAGGTCCCGATCTAATTAGCCCTAGTGTGCAAAAAATGACCGTTGAGCGACAAACAGCAAACCTGTTTGCCATAGAGAATAAGTTGTTAACTTCAGTAGATTAATTGTTTTTAACGACAGTAAATCTAAGCTATTTGAACTGAGTTATATTTTTAATAATATGTTAGTAGTTTTAAAAATAATTTCGAAAAATTTAGTTTTGTCTTCATTTATTGTTTGGCTTCCTCTCTGCCTCGGCTTCTAATAAATTGAATAATTATTTAATTTACTATACAGGTTGTATCACTATAGTGGTTACAAACTTTAAGAGGGAGAGTGCACCAAGATAATGTGAAATCACAGCAATTCGTGGTTGGATTCGCTTTCTTTACACAATAGTTACGACTCAAAGCACACTAGACAATCCTGGCCGATCCTTGTTGACTATTAGTTGCAGTCAAGTGAAAATACACATCAGTGCTATAATAGGTGTGGCCGCATTATGTTGATACTAAATGGAAAGACGTATAGCAGCAAATAACATGTACATCATTTAGCAGCTGTAGCAATCTTGCTGCAGAAAAAAGCAGATGTTGCCACATCTGATAGTTCAGATAGTGGATTTGAATAGTTGCATGACCAAACATATGTCATGTTCGCTATAGGTAGGTGGGGCACGTTAAATATATCGTGGTCGCAATGTCTTCCAAATGAAATGATACATCTGGGGGTTGCAGGCCAAGTATTGTGGGTCTTCGGCTTAGTCCCTGCTTCAATATTACGAAAATTCCACCAGGCTGCTTCTGTCTAACTGGCAGAGCACAACTCAGAACTAGGTATAGGGAACTATGCTGGTGTAACAACAACCTGCTAGGTGTTGGGGTTACAAATACATACAACCTGATGCAATTGTTTCCTACGTTGCCGGCCTATATATTTACTTAAAACCTTTTCTGGACCTCATAAGTTCTTGTTGCATTGATTTTTTTTTTCCGATTATTTATTGCCGAATAGTTTGCGCTTTTGTCTTCTGTTCGGTAGTTCATAAAATGGAGTTCCACCTTGTGTGTAGATGTTGTTAGTTGTTCGGAATCCATTCAAAACTAAGTCCCATTAGCCTGTGCGTGCAAAAAAAGTACCGTTGAGCAAGCGTCAAACAAACCAAACCGATCATTCATGGATATTACATGAACTGAACATTCCTTCCCATGTTCACGTCGTCTGATTCTGATGCACAAAAACTATCTTATGAGCTCATTTGTAAAGGGATTGTTCTTCACCAAATCTAGCAATCTCTTCATCGTTTGGCTTTCTTACGCTTCTTTCAGGTTTCTTTGTGTTCGCAATGAAGGATCACTGTCGAATAATTTCTAGTATTAAAAAGGCATTGCAGGTAAGTGGAGTAACGCTGTCTACTGGGGTAACGTTGGACGTACAATATCTTCGTAGCTCCATATGCCAGCTGAATGACAAGAAAGCTCCGCGTTTTTTCCCCTACTATTACTGTCTCTTCCGGAGAATGAAATTTCACTGTGAGCGCGACTGAAACAACCGCGTATTCAACATCATCTGATGCTTCCGGTTTACGTAGCGACATCTGTCGCGTACACCAACAAAACATTTCCCAGTTTTAATAATATGTAAATTTTTTCTTTTTATCTTGTTTGTGTCCTTTTCTTACGTTTTGCATCGTACACGGCTAGGAAATTATATCCAACCATACAATGTCACTTCCTATCATTTAGATATACTGTCTCAAAGTTTGTAAGCACTGCACTGATATACCTTGTAGTATCGGAAACTGATTATCCAAATAAGATTGGTTTAATTTTTATTGATCATTCACATCTCTTTTAAAAATTTTTTAAACAAGTGGGTAAAAATTAATGCATATATTTAATAAAAATCTATTTCTTATTCTAGTTAATATCAATCATTGGAAGATAGTAACTATTCATCTTCATAAGTATACGGCAATAGCTATCGTTCCTCATGTCAGTATAGGATATAATGAAAAACAAACGAGTAAAATAATAATCTTCCAGATTAAAGACTTAATCAGCCAATTTTCTCGAAAATTAATTTCATGTATTTTCGCTCTTGCGAATTGTGGTGTTTACTAACTGGATGTTTTGTTGTTTAGCTAAATATCGTTGGCATATAACGCTTATATATAAAAAATTTTTGTGTGTGTGTGTGTGATGCTTTTTTTTTTAAAAAAAAGTTATGTTGTGTATTAATTTTATTCCCAAACTGAAACCTGAAAATAGATGCTGAAACTGGCTTCGTTTATGCAATTAAAAGTTAGTTTTAATTTAATCATAAGATGACATATTTATAAAAAAATTTTTTTACATGTTATTTCAAATATTTAAGCACTACTAACAACATGGTTTAGTACCCGCGTGGTATTCATTGTAACTTCAACTAATTTAGCCATCATTAAAAACATGTAATTATTTACCCACTATTTAGCATTGCTTTTATTTATGATCGTGAATGATGTGTACTGATACCTTAGAATGCAAAATAATATGCATTACCATATTAAACTGTTTAAGAAATTATAAAAAAAAACTATCAAAAAAAATTGTTTTCATCATTCTCTTCAGAATTAAAATTTTGAAGCCTTTCTAAAACTGGCATGAGGTTGAATTTTG
Source organism: Latrodectus elegans (assembly GCA_030067965.1). Taxonomy (NCBI): domain Eukaryota; kingdom Metazoa; phylum Arthropoda; class Arachnida; order Araneae; family Theridiidae; genus Latrodectus; species Latrodectus elegans. Next base: position 66,276,630 of record CM057814.1, on the reverse strand, counting down.
TAATTCTTTGTAATTAAAAAAAATATGTATAGATACTATTTATACGAACTGTACAAAAAAGAAAATTTATATGTAATCGTAATGATAATTGTTATCATTTTAATTTTGCAATATAAATGTGTTGAATACAGTTTCTCATTTACATGCTTGGATATACCGCAAATATTTATGCTTAAATGTCCATGAATATGAAGAAAAAATACCAAGCATTCGATAAAGTAATTATTTTGTAATAACTGAGTGTGGATTATTCGACCTTGAATATGATTTCAAATAAATCCTATAATATTTTTTTAACACCAATTAAAAAAGAATAGTGTACTAACAGTATTTTTTTTTCCTTCAAAAAGTTAAGTATATTTTAATAACATTCTTTAATTCATTTTTATTCTTTTCATTTTAAAGTATGTAGCAATTCCCTTTGTTAGTTTGTGCGTTGTAGATATTGCTGAATTTTAAATTTCTCTTAAAATAATTAGTCAACAATAAATTGCTATATTTAAAAAATGAAATAAAAATATTCATTTTAATTCATGTATATATATATAGCGTTGTCAGTTTGTTATTCATTGCTTTAAAGCATTAAGGTTTTCATTAGATGAGGATTCGAAAAATCAAGAGGTAGGAAAAATCATGATTCTTTTAAAAATATTGCATTCACATTTCATTTCCTTGTCATTTTTTTTAAATTTATTTTGTCGATTTATGAATGAGATTTTTAAATATTTAAAGGAATTAAAATAAAGCAAAAATTTATTGGTAGGAAGTTATGTAATTTAAAATGATACACACACACACACACATAATTTTATAAGTTATATATATTTTAAAAAAATTCGTATATATATATATTTTTATATGCTAGAGACGTGTTAGATTAATACTCTGTTGCAGTATCTTTCTGTGTTATTATTCTATCCTTTTTTTTTTTTTTTTTTGTGCTGTAACTGTCTATAATATGCCATTGGAAATAAAAAAAAAATATTTTTATATAAAATTTTATATTTTAAAAATTTTGAACTTTAAATTTTATTTGTCAATTATGAATTTCTGAAACTTATATTGTTGTAGTTTGCTGTATATTAAACATAGGAACTTTAATGGAACACTAATTTTGCCTATTTACTAAATTAATCTTTGCTCAGTGTTCTCTTAAAATTAACTAGCATTCGAAATTAAATAGGTACGTTTAATGGATGTAGGAAAACTGAATAACCAATAAAACTCAAATAAATCACCCCGTAAAGAATATTTTTATCGGCAAGAATAATTTGTGAATGAAATTGATGCAATGTCACCGCAAATAATATTTTTAAAGAAAAATTGAAATGATTCAAAATAACCATATTTTCTATCGCTTGCTAACCGAGAAATAACATCAAATTTTAAAATATTTGTTTTATACTGAATAAAATAAAGTTTTTTTTTTAAATTAAGAATAATTATTGATTTTTAGAGCTGTTACATTCGATTTACCTCTTTTATTTAACAATAGTTCAAGTGTTATAAGTAAGAGTTTGTTTTTAAATATTAATCGAAATAAAACAATGATTAGAAATATTTTTTCATGCAGTCTCAAAGTAATGCTTTCTTTCACGCTTTTTCCTTAGTTAACAATCTTTAGTATAAATATACTGGACTTTTGACACATATTGTCGGAATATGATTGGAATTGTGTGCTTCCACTGCATAACTCATCTTTAATAATGTCATTTTCTATCTTTGAATTAGATATCTTAGATTCGGTAACACTAACAAAAATATATTAGATTCTAAAATTTGTGGACTCGCAGTAGAAATGCGTTGAATTTTCATAAAGAAAATTAAACTTCAGCTTGGTTCTAAATGTAAATTTCCCTTGTGCTTTATCACATCTTGTTAAATAAAATAAATAATCAAAAACGACAACTGTCTCGTTACATTCTATTGTCACATGATTTTTGCGTTCTTCTAAATGTTTATAAATTATAATGTCATTATACAAGCAATAATGTATCGGGTTATAATGAAGGTTTTACACAAAAAAAAAAAAAAACTCTTAATAAAGTTAAGAACAAAATATGAAAGCAGTACTTTTAAAGCGGGTAGTATCACTTCCCCAAATCTAGAATTTTTTGCCAACATTTTGGTAGTTTTTCAGTTCTTTCGACTCAGAATTCTGGCAGCGAGTCCAAAAACAGATCAATCTCATTGCAGAGAAAATAGGTAAACAAAATCATGATAGAGCAAATGTCAGGGTTATATAGAGGCAAAAAATCCTGTTCGAGTTCATACAGAGTGCAGTCGGTGAGTGCGATACATGTGATCTTCCCTTATCTTGATCGAACAGTGCTTTCTTGCGCCGGAACTCAATTTGACGTTTGGAATTGATAGCAGCATCAACACGGACGAGCATCCCGATGCACTGTCGACAGTTTTAGTTTTTACCAGATATTCTGCGGCTAATACTACGGCAATTACACCCTATACAAAAGCATACTTTTTGTTAATTAAATTGCGCTTTGCCATGCTACTGACGGACTCACCGGCGCCAGGATAACTTTGTGTTGAAGTAAATTCACTTTTCATTACAAATAATGATCCGATTCGAATTTTGTTTGTACTTTGATATTCGAGCAGATTAATGCAGTCCTGAGCACATATGTTCTTATCTGCTTGAGTCAGTATCTTAAGGCACCCAGCGATTGAACTTATGTGTCGAGCTTATGCGATGCATAGCGCAACTAATAAACTAACGTATAACTTTTTAGCTAGTTCTTGAACTGGCTGATAACTGATTTTCTTCCACATGTTCTCGCTGGTGGACCTCATAAGCATCAGTAAGCAAGCCAGAGGGCTCCTCTACCTGAATGCTTCATAGTTTTTGTTTATGAAGTTTCAATACCAAACCTTCAGTGTCATGATATAACAGTAGTACCTAAATGTATACTCATGATTTAGTGACATTCGGTAGCTAACATTTTGCAACAGAACTGGAAATAGATAGTTCTAATATGGTGACATGATTAATTCCGTTTCAGACGCCTCGTACTTAATATTGTGCAGTATAATAAGGCAGTTGTAAAAATTTGCGGCTTGTATACTTGCGAAAATTTATTTAGAGATTTTAAAAATAGCTTGTGCGACTTCCGTTCATTTGTTGTAAAGAAATCCTTGGGAATTTTTTAAGCATTGGATGGGGATAAAATGTATGCGTATTATTTTAAATAATTATTTATGTAAACTAAATGTTTTATCAACATTTTAAAAATTCTTTTACCAAATTGTAAAGCCATTTATTATAACTGCTTTTTTACAAAGCTAAAAATATCTATTTTCCTGAATAACATCAAATACTCGATTTTTTATTGAATTAATAAAGTTTTTGAGTAAAGATGAATGAACTCTGTCCTATACATCCCTGATAGTTATTTCCAATTCGTATATTATAGAACCATATAACGGTTATTTGCAAACATTTGATGAGCCAAATGATCTTTCAAGTTATATATCTATATATATATATATATATATATATATATATATATATATATATATATATATATATATTCCCCCCCATGAAATTCAGCTCTGAACTACGTTTTTGATTGTTTAAAACCTTGATTCTTCCTTTTTTTTGAAACTAATTTCTAATTGATTTAAACACAGGAAAGAAAATGTTTTGCTGAAATTTCTAACTTGACCTTTCTAAAAGAGAACCAAAATGTGTGAAGTATTGGTAAAGTATTTGTTAGAGCAAAATAGTTTTTTTGGAATTCGCTGTAGGCCATATTTATCATTTGAAAATATTCCTCATACCTTCATAGTCATTACCCATTTGCCATCGTGAAAAATCATCACATGTTCCTGAATGATGTTAATGGTAAATATTACTGTTGGAGCCTGCCATTATGAATTTTTTCGCTCTAAAATTAATCTTCTCCTTATAGCATACCATGTCATTATCTACCTTTCCCACTTCAGATTCTTTATGATGTTTCTACATTATCTTGGTTTTCTTTTAATTTCTGAAGAGCAACATTTGAAATTAATCTCTTTTAATGTGCATCAAACTATTCTGTGTGGTACCTTTATTGGTCTGCCGAATTATTTTATGAGTATACATGATTTGTTTTATTGCAATGGTTAAAAATTTGTTTGTTATCCCGTATTGGTAATTTATTATTTTTCCCGGATAAAAAATATTTTATTTAAAATATGAATAGTAGTTTTAGAACTTATAAAAATCTCATTTATTTCACGTTCCAATTTTCCAGAACTTACAAAAAATAAAATTTCTTGAGCTTCTTGTTCAGATAATTGATTTCTAATAGGCACAAGAAATTTTTTCATAAAAACAAATTCTTATATTCTTCGTTATATTATCACTTGCAGATACTTATGAAGCAAAGTTACAATTTACATTTGATTTTGGATAAAAAAAATTTAAGTAGTTTTATATTTATGTAACACCGAAATTTCAAGAAATTGTGTGTTATAAGAAACTAACTCAGTAATCTTAATTTAATGATTTATTTTTGAAAATATTACTTATTTCAATTACTTCACAATGCTAAATTGTATGAAGTAAATAACTTTTCTAAATTATTCATTCTATTATTAATGAGAGATATTTTGGATAATCTCGATAACAATACAACACATTAGAATTCAAATTAATGTTCATTCCCGCGATGTAATTCAGTATATGACACCATAAGTTCTATTTAGTCAACCATTTATTATTGCGTAGCAACTTTTCTTAGAATCTATATTTCACATGCTCCAGAGAAGAAAATTTTGTGAAGTCCAAATGGTTTATTAATATTCTCTCTTGTTGGTGTTGCCCTGTTAAGAGAAATATAATTTTCTATCTCTTGACTTTTTTTAATCATTTACATAATATATTTGTATATATATTTTGCTTAGAAATGTATCATCATGTTAAAGGTAAACAGTATTAAAAAAATGGGGATACAATGTTATGTTCTGCAATAAAAAAAATCATTTTTCTTAATTATAACTCATTGCTTTACGCAATTAAATATATAGTCAATTGTGGCAACCTAGTCCTATAAAGTGTGCCAATGTCACCGAATTTCTTCTCCTAGGATTCACTCATCAGTCATGTCACAGGCTTTGAGTGGAAAGGATTCGTTATATTAAAAATTCTTGCATCATTTACTTTTCCCAATTGACGAAGTCCTTACAGTGTTGCGACTGCCGGCCTTGTCTTGTCGTTCGACATGCATATTGGAAAATATGTACGCGTCATACTTCAGAATGCCGATGCACTTTCCTCAGTAGTTGGATAACCACCTCATTAAATCAAAATAAGTAAATGAAACAGATGAGTATATTTTTCCCCAGCTGATACGGAACCTTAGGTGACAATAGATGGTGTCCTGCTGTCAAAACTACAATTAAAGCAATGTATACTAATATGGGGAACTACCAACACTTATTTATTTAGTATCAAGATTTGCAGCTGCCTACCATGTTTTTATCGTAGCTTTATTTTCGTTTTGTCGCGCACACATTTATAAAAATTTAAAGATTTCTTTACTAACAAGTGAAAGTAAGTACTTTGTTTTTGTTTAAATAATATAGGTGATAAAAGTTGGATAAAAAGTGTACAGTAAAATAATTGAATCTGAACTCAGAAATCTTTTATTTAATAAAAATATAAAGATAGCAAATCTAGAAAAAAAAAGTACGCAATTTATTTATAAGAATTAAACCAGATTATATAACCAATATATATATTCTTTAGAATAGTACTTACCAGGGTTTTTTTCTGTTTTACTGTACTATCATCATTGTACAATTTTATACAGTCATATAAGAATTTCTGAATTATTTCTGTTCTTATCTCCATAGAATGTATATATTTATTTCGTTTTAAATTATTTTTTTTAAAATTCTATTCAATGGAAATATTTAAAATACTTATAAGATATGTATACTTTCGTTTTGAAATAAGGGCTTCCATGCTTGGTGGTGCTTGGTATTTGTTAACAAGAAATTTTTGCGGATTGTAGCTTTAAATGCTATATACATGCGCATATGTAGATAATAGTACTTTTGTAACTGTTTTACATTAATTATACCAAAACGTTCTTTTTTTTACACCATGCCTAGTAAAATTCAATCGGCAAAGTATTTTAGAGTTGTATCTATGCATTAGAATGATAAGTTTCTATGTATTTGTACTGAGACTTTTACACTCTGTATTTACTGCTTTAGTGGGATAATATGTTATGTAAATAACAAAAGTTTTGATAATTTAAAAAAAATATTATTTGTTTACAAATGAATAACAAATCTTACATTCTTATTTTCTATTTCAATGTGATAACATGATATAAATAATATTGAAAAAATATTAATCAAAATTTATCTTTCTATTTCTTAGAAAGCAAAAGAAAATCGTGGAATTTTCATCTTTAATTATTTGTTTATCCATAAATTTGTTATATTAATTAATTTGTTTATTCATAAATTTGTTATATTAAATTATTAATATTTTCATGTTCGGTCTAAACAAGGATTGATGGGCACATGAATTAGTAATACATTTCTGCTCTTAAAACAACAGAGCACATTTCTGAAATAAAAGCTTTACTTTAAAGTACTCAATTTTACTTGTAGATGTACTTATAATTTTTATACATTTTAAACCAGAATGGTTTTAATGAATAATATTTAAAAACAACATCAAAGTCCATTATTGTTAATTATCAACTCAGAACAAAGCGGATTTTAATTTTGCCGTATGTTACAAAAATGTATTATATGATATTTAAAAAGTTAAATAAAATGCAACACACATTTAAGGGGCCCGTAGTAGCCTAGTTGTTAAGGCATTGACCTTTCGTCCGGAAGAGTGGGGTTCGATTCCCAATGCCGCAAAAGACCCACCGAGGACATGCAATATACTGCTCGTTAAATCTGTGAAATCGAAAGTCCTGTGGTCGGTCGTTGAGCAGTTACCATGGGTGTAATGGTCTGGTGAAAATTTCCTCCCATTTCAGATCAATGTCAAAATGCCATCTATCGGAGAATTTGAAGAGCAAAGTCGTACTTTCACTTTCGAGGTGCTTATTAAACGAAAGACTGGCCCTTCTGACTTAAGTTCGTATAGCCAAAGCTTAGCGAGCTTGGCTTTTCCAAGTGTCATTAGTAACAACAGCAACAAATTTAAGGTGAAATGGCTTATGATTTTGACAATAGTTGACTTTCATTCATAAGTTGGGTTATAATTTTCTCAAAATTGATATTAACTTGTTGTCAAGTTATGCATTACCATCAAAACAACCATCAAAATAGTTTTTTCTCAAGCAGATTTTATTTAGTTTTTAATCGTCAGTGTTTTTCTGTTTCCAAATAATAGATTTTATACTGAAAACAGTTTTCAAAAATTCATTGAGACTATTAGTATTTATAACATATGAGTGCATTGTTCAACATGTATCGTTTTTTTATTTTAAAATTAAAAAAAAAGTTTTAGTTTATTTAAGAATTTTCCTTTGTATACAAGTATTTAATGAATTATTATCTGTTGATTGGTGTTTGAAGTAATTTAGGATAACGCGCTTTATTACTTGAAATTTTTTGTTGTTTTTTTAAAAAGTAATTAAAAACGAATTCTTCCCCTTATTGTTTTTGTCATTATTTCTAAGCGAAATTTTGTTTTCTAATTTTCAACAAAATAAAGTATAATTGAAATTGTGGTTAGTTATCTGCTGCTTGTGATTTGATCAATTTTGAAAAGTTTTGAATTTCGGAAGTTAAGTCATAAATATACAATAAATTCTTTATTGTTTCGTTTTACTAGTCGCTGAATGGAAAAAATAAATTAAAAATGTATGAATCAATTTTATTAGTAGTTAATTTTTCTCAAGGGATGAATACACATTTCAAAAATTCTAATTTTAAAAAAATTATTAAATCTAATTATATTAAAAAATCTTGTACCTTGTTATTTTTATGTTTTTTCTTTCAATGTTCGACAATATTTATGTTTAAATGATTTAATGATTATTAATCATTAATTGATAGAATAATATTTTGATGCTTCATTTAAGTCAGTTTGTATTCTTTAGTAATGTTAAAAATTGTATCCTGTAAGTCCTGTAAAATTTCGATTTTGTTAGTGTTTTGTTTTTATATAATTTTTAAGAACTTCCTTGCACACACAGATATCCAGAGTTTCGTCATATGAGGGTGTTTTTAGCTACGCAAAAACTAGAAAGAAAATCTTTTCGACATTTTTTTTTCACTCACTTATTTTTAGACATGGTTTTAATTATTAAATTCTATTGGAATTAAATATGTGTGAACTTTCTTTTTAATGTGCCTTACGTCTAATGCTGTTTCAGGGAATTCGGAATCCTTACCCATGCATTCAATATGGTAATTATCTACTTATATTTTTATAGTGTATATTATTGATGATTCCCTTGCATTTTTTAAAAGTATTTAACTTCATGCAGCTTAATCAAGAAGCATTTTCAATCTATCTTCATGCTCAGTATTTAACAAATCCCTCCAGAAATGTTTGTCAATGTTATAAGAATGTGTGAAAAATATGCTTTTCTAAATCTGAATTTAACTGAAAATCTTTGCCATTCTGTAACTGAAAATTATGTAAAAAAAAAAAAAAAAAAAAAGTGAAATCGAAAAATGCTTACTAATTTGCGCGGTGATTCTTTTTTGTGGTATATATTTCCTTGTTGTAAGATGCAAAATTTTCTTATTATCATCTCATCAAAATAATAAATTATATAAATGTTTGTTATATCTTTTCACATATGGATAAAATACTGCTTTCAATAATAAAAGTTTTTAATTATAAAATAATAAAAGTGTGTTTTTTATGTAAGAAATGTAAAAAATCAAAATAATAATAATAATGTGTGTATTAATCCTATTCTTTTCAATAACTGAATCCTAACTTTTGGGAAGATTTGCAATTTGATATAGACCGCCATTTTTTTTTTTTCTATCTTTTATGATCGAAGCTAATTTTTCTTACAATGATTGTTAAAGTAATCTCTCTTAAGACAGAAAAATGATGATACCGCGAAGATTATTTCATCTTTGTGGAAGAATAACTCATAAATGGATTCACGTGCGTTGGAAGGAGTAGTAATTCCAGATTTTTCCAGTGAAATGGCAGCCAAGTGATCAGTGTTCTGGTCTTCGGATCAGCAACTGCTGGGTCAGAATCCCATTTTAAGCCTGGATGTTTATAGTAATTTGAAATTTACTAATAATTAGACCTCATTTGTAAAAAAAATGACCGTTCAGTGGCAAACAAACCAAGCCAATTCAAAATTTTCCTGCAAATTGATTACCTTTTTTCGTATTACCGTTTATCAGTCAAAATGATTAGCAGAAAACTAAGAATTCATATTCAAATACTAGACAAACTTATACGCCTGTTTAATATCGTTTAACGCCCGCATGATCGCGAAGAAGTGGTGCCACATGACGTGCCATTTACTCGACTAATATCTGAAAGTATCCTGGAGTCAAATCTTATGAAACTTGCATAGTAATCCACAAAACAAAAAACGTTCCAGTAGCTACTCAGAAACAATGAGCATTGGTCAATGTATGGAGTTGTTGCATTACCCTGATGGAATTAGCCAAATCAATCGGAAATTCGGAATGCACAGTGGTCATGAATAAGTGTAGATTGTCAGAGAAAATGTATACGCCTCTGTTAGATTCGTCTCTAGACTTATCAGAGCTCCCATTATCACCTTAACTCTTGTATCTCACGAGGTTTTTTCCATATTCTTTTACGTCCCAAACATTCATACAATTGGAAATGAAACTCAGCAGACAGTACATGCTTAAAATGATCGTACGCGAAAATCTAAATTTCCTTGCCATCTTAAGGATGCTGTGTCCCATCTTTCGAGTTCCTATTATACATGCGAAAGATCACTTAATTTTTCATACACTGTCACTGTAGCAACAGTTAACTAATTTAAAAACTTTACCGGCGTTGCATCATTGGTTGTTTGCATAGCTCCATTATTTGCTTTCCTATGTCGATACTAGTTTTCAAATACTTCAGTGTAGGTCTCTTTATTTTTTTTTAAAAAAAGATTTTCCTCAAAGCATTATTTCCATTCACTCGCTCTAATTAGCCGTCATGTAAGGTGTTATCCTTTTATCATGTCGACCCCTGTTATACATGACTTCTCGAAAGTCGTAGGTATAGATTATCATTTTCTTTACTTTTGATTATGATTGAAATTTTGTGAGCCATATAAAAGATATCCTCTTCTGACAAATACATGTCATTACTTACTCGAAATCTTTGATCCATCTTTCACTCATACTAACAAAATAGAAGTTATTGCCCTTCAACGTTAAATCATTATTTCAACAATTAATTTTTAAAACGACGATATTTTAACCACTAAAACAACAATATTTTAGTTCTTCTGCCTACGTTTCGATAATTTTAAATCTACGCATAATAAACTTTTCCTGTCTCTTGGGTTAAAATCAAAATTTAATTCGATAACCTGATGTGTGATAAAAACCTCAACTGTTTTCAATAATTTTTCACATCGCTGGTCATTTTTTTTTACAAACCGTCACAATTTTCATATTTTGTTCATTTCTATTTTTAACCTTTTTTTTTTTATCTTTTATAATTTTTCAAACTAACAGTCATTTTAGAAACGTATAGACTGAGGTTCAGATTTATTATTTTCATGATTAAATTGAATGGTTATTAGGAATTTCCGTTAAAATTTTGATGCAAGATTCTATGGAGTTTTAATGTAACAATACTCGAGATATTTACAATTTATATTTTAAAAGATTTTCTCCACATACTTTAAAGCATATTCTTATGAATAGACTAAATTTCTAAGTGTCTCTTACTCTACTCAATTGAAGCATTTTGGCCTTTGATTCAACAGTTCATGCTTTCGAATCTCATCTTGATCATTGCTACTTTTGGGCATGGATGTTTGCAGTGGCTCGAAATCCACTTTAAACTCTAGTTTCCTATCTAATTGGCTCGCGAGTTCAAAAAATGACTATTAAGCAACAACAACAAAAAGAAAGAAAGAAACCAACTGAGGCAGTGGCTATTTTGAGTTATAATTTTTAGTATTGAAATATATTTGAAAGAGTATTTGATTTCATATGTGTGTGGTTTATAAATAAATGTCTTTCTCTAGAAATAAAGTTTACTTTTTTATAGTTTAATTTATACACACTATTTCCAATTCTTTACATTAAAGTATAAATATTTATTATGTTTTAATTTTTTTATGCGACTCTTGTTTGAGTATCACGTTATATTTATGATAAATTAATTTCATAACAGTAGTAACGATTTTTTAACAGTTTTTTTCATCTAATTTAAAAATTTTATTTATAATACATTTTTATCATACTTTTAATGCAACTATTTTGATAATTTTTAAGTTACAACTACTATGAATATGACTGTAACTAATTAATAAAAATATTATTTCTACATTATTATTCTATTCTTTATTGTGTTTAGGATTTATTATCGGGAATTCAATTAACCCATCAGCTCTTCAATAAGTTATGTACCTACACTACATAATGTGCTTTTCAAGTTCTCTTATCTGCTTACTGGTTGTAACATGTCATGGATCGGTTGTCCACCAATACAAGAGTGGAGTTGGAAATCCTGACAGTAAGGGAGAACACAAACTTCATGACGATCCTCGTCTATCCGATGCGATCTTAATTATTCATCACAGGCACAATTCATCAGGTTAGTATTCACATTTTTAGAAATGAAACAAAAAAGATTATATTTGACTTTGTGCTTATTACTTTTATTGTAATTATGTATATAAATATCATAAGAAACTGTCAATATATGTATTCCTAGCAATTTTAGGTTTGGACCAATCAATCACTTGTCTTATTCTGGATCATATCTTCTGAGGACTATATATCTATTTTTGTGATGTGTGGAATAACAAGAAAGTTAGAGGGAAACTATACATTCTGAAATTCATATTATTGAATTATCAAATTGAGACACATTTTTTAAAGGAAAAATAACGTGTTATGAAGGCTGATTTGATTAATAAAGTGAATCTCGAAATTAAGATTGTAATTTTCATATAAAAAAATTAAATAAAATTTCATCACGGCTGTGTGTACGATACAAAATCAATAATTCATTTCTGTTTTTACATGGTAAATCTTTTAGGTTATGATCTACATGTTCGTATCCAAGTACACCAGTATATATATATAATATCTACAAAACAATCTATCTCATTTGAAAAATTGTGTAGTTATTCTTAAAAGATTCTATTTTTTAAATTTTTTTAAAAGATTTTTAGTAAAAATTTAACAATATTTTGTTTTAGTATATGATTTATAATCTAAAACTCAAATTTTGATGTTAAGTGCATGTGATAGACTTATAGCATAATACGAGGGTCACTCTGAAATTTTTGTGATACAACTAGGTTTTTAAAGATATACTTAACAAAATTTTAGGTGTGTTCAAAGTAGTCCCCTCCAGCATCAATGCACTTTTGTAGATGAATTTTCCACAGATTAAGTGCCTCACCATTCATTTCTTGGAATAGATGCACATAAAACTTTCTTCTTCTGAATGAAAACGACGTCCACGTAAATTCTTTTTTAGATTTAAAAAAAAGAAACCAAAAGTCGCACATAGCTAGATTAGGTGAATACTGCGGATGTTCGAGCACTTTAATTTGTTTTTGTTTAAGAAACTCAATTGTTAATTCGGCTGTATGTGAAGATGCATTGTCATTATGAAGCATTTGTCCCATAACATTCAGTTTTCTTGTAGAACTTCTGGAAGACATTTTGTAGTATACCAGTTTGCTGTTACTGTCTTCTGTCCTCCCAATTTGATGGCATTGACCAATCCCATACTTCTGAAGAAAACGGCATACATCACTTTTTTCAGTGCGTGTTGTTTTTTCACCATTGTCGGCGTGGGATCATCTTCAAAGAACCATACTTTGTTTTCTTGACGTGTTGGAACGTCAAAAAACAGTATGTACGTTTCATCACCTGTTATAATTTTAGAAATGATGCAGTGGCCATCATCATTTAGCAATTTAAGAGTTTCTTTACTGATCCTGATACGCTCCTCTTTTTGGTGTTCAGTTAGATTATGGGGAATTCAACGGCAAACTACTTTTTTTATATGTAATTCTTCATGAATGATTTTGTGTATGGCTGCGGATCCAATGTTAAGTTCCTTCTGTATCATTTGATAGGTACAGTGATTATCATCCATTAAAATTTTTCGTATAGCAAACACATTATCCGGGATTACTGTCGACGGCCACCTTCTTGTGTGTTCTTCATCCTGAAGAAAATTGCGACCTCTTCTAAATTCTCTAAACCATCTGAATACAGTAGCACAAGCTGGAGACTCATCACCAAATGCTAATTGCAACCGTTAAACGCATTTTTCTTGCTTTAATCCTGCTTTAAAATCGTAGAAAATCATAGCGCAAAAATGTTCTCGCGTCAACTCCATTTTATCTTCTGTTTAAAATTTATTCCACGCTAAACAAGTTGAAGTAAGTCAGTAAAAAATAGTCTTTTGTGTTAAAATACTTTGTATTTTAAAATTACACCGCAATTTTTATTTTGTAATTTTCTTCTGCACTTATCTCAAAAATTTCAGAGTAACCCTCGTGCCTTTCCCTGAAACTTACAAAAATTTATTCCAATCGACAAATAATTATGAAGACAGCAGAAATATGACAGTAAATTTTTTTGCCTCTATAACATTGGATTGAATTGAACCCAATATCTTTCATTTCTTACTGTTTAGCTCTTGTACATTGTTTTTATTAATTTTGTATTGTAAATTTGAATTATTTGAAAGTATTATACAATTAAATTTGTATCTTTTTGATCAAATTTTTCTGTTTTGTTGTAAATTAATATTGCATTTAATTATGTATAGCCAGTTTTTGTCATATGAGTTTTGTAAATTAATTAAGTAGTATAAGAAATTAAATTCATGTAGTATTTTGAACATAAAATTTTGTATACAAGTTGTATTTTATCTATAATCCAAAGTTTTGCTTGGTAACTGAAAAAGAATATTTTATTTTTCGACAGAAAATATAGTTCTCCTGCAGAATTATCATTAAAGTACTTTTATACAAGTCATATGTATATAATCATATTAGACATAATACTTTTTTTATTTTTACTTCATTTAAAGAACAATTTTTATTATATTGATTTTCTAATTAATTTTACAAAATTATGAAAGAAATTTTTTTTTTATGAGATAAGAGATAATTTTTCTAAAACAAAAGACACCTTTCAATTTTTCCTACTAAAGTTGTTGAATTTTTATGTTTCTTGACAGTAAGTGATTTTAAATTGTTTATTGCAAAATTTATATCACATTTCAATTTTAAGCTTGAATTTTATTTAGCAAAACATATTTGTACTATAATTTTTATTTAAAAACTTCTTTTGTTTCTGAGAGGATAATTATTTTCAATATTTAATAATACTAAACTAAATGTAGCATATATAATTTTACATTATTTTGGTGTGGATTAATATTTAAAATTTGCATTTTTTTAAATAATTTTAATTTTTTTAACATTACTGCTTAAATTATTTGTATACTCTCACTAGTTGTATATTGGTTTTCGTTAATTATTTTTAATTTATTAGCAATGTAAATTAAAATAATTTAATTAAATGTAAATAAATAAATAATATGAAATATAAAAAGCAATGCAAATTATATTTCATATTATTTATTTATTTTTCTTTTTCATACATTGAGTTCAGAAGTAAAAATATGCTCCAGATTATTTATTTCAAAATCTTTCATTTGCAGATTCAGTTTCATTTGAAAACGAAAGTGATTTGCAACAAATCAAAAATGTCACTAAACGATCACGCAATTCTACCCCTAGTGAATTTAATTATCCAATTTTAAAACGTAAGTTCAATTTTTTTGTTAATGCTAGATTATTTCCATGAAATTTTTTGTATTTTAAATTGACATTTCAATGTTTTTATTATAAATTCATCAAACACTGTCTTTTGGATTATGTAAATTTACTTAGAGAATTGAATCCTGAATAAATTTATCAAAAACATGAAAATAGAAAACCGATAACATTTGAAGCTATAAATTATATTACATAAGAAATCATAAGAAGTAAACTCATTGTGTGTGTGTGTGTGTGTATATATATATATATATATATATATATATATATATATATAGACATATATATATATATATATATATTATACACACACAGTAGGAAGAACAATAAAACTATTAGGACAAAATTTGAAAATCAATGACAAGAATGAAACAATATACAATACAAAGAATAGGAGGAAAGCATAAGTATGACGTTTTAATCAGGAGGTAGATGAACAGCTATTAAAATTAAAAACACTTTTTTCTAACATGCACGAAGGACATAAAAAAGATCTTTGAACAATATCCTGAAGAGTGTTTGTATTAAAGGAAAGAAACATAAATATATTTGTATAAATTATAAAAATAAAAAATTCATACTGAATCAAAGTAAACCAATCCAGAATAGAAAGAACTAAAGATATAATTTCAAATTATAAGTGCCAGCAAATCAGAACCTGTTTAAAATTTGGAATAAAGATATATTTGACAAAAATAATTTGAAAAATTATAGAATTAAATTCAACAAGTTAAAGTAGTTCCGAATTTAATATTTTATTATGTTTCATGAAATTTAAATTATTTTTAAAGAGATTTAAAGTGAAAGTAGGTGTTTTCAGGATTCTTGTCAGAACATGAATGCTTGAGTGGCTCTTCTGTAAAAACTAAGCATTATTTAGTTTTTACAGGTGATTCCCTACTTCTTACATATTTTAAAATAAAACTGACTGGAATATCATTGTCTTTAAAATTATTAATCAAACATTTTATTTGAGTTTAAGTGCATTTATAATTATTGCAAGTATTGTAAATATGATTTAATTCATTAAAAATAATATTCCTATAAATTTTTTAAAAAAATATTGGAGTTCCAATATATTAGTTTGTTAACTTTAAAATTAAATTGTTTTTTCAAAAAATATAAGTAATCGAGATTTTAGTACTAGTAAATAAACCTAAAAATTACTGCAGTAATTATAAATTTGCTGAAAATCAAATAAAATGTTTAATTAATCATCTTAAAGATAATGATATTCCAATTAGTTTTATTTTAAAGTATGTAAGAAGTAAGGAATTGCCTATAAGATTGAAGTAGTGTGTAGTATTTGCAACTATAGAAAGGCCACTCAAACATTGACATTCTTATAAGAATCCCAAAATACCTACTTCCACTTTAAATTGCTTTAAGCTTACTTTGACCTTTGAATTTAATCCATAATTTTTCAAATTACTTTAAGCAATTATACCTTTACCCCAAATTTTAAATGGGTTCTGATTTGCTGATATTGGTATTTTCAAAGTATGTCTTTAGTTCCTCCTATTCTGGGTTTGTTTACTTTGCTTTAATATATTTTTTTACTTAATGTTTGATATAAATATCTTCATACTTCTTTTTTTTATTTTTTAATTCAAACCATTTTCGGGATAATTTCTTGAAGATCTTTAGACATACATCTTTCGTGGATATCAGAAAAGAGTTTAATTTGCATTGGTGATGATGAGAACTGATTTATTGATCTGAAACAAAAATTCTCTTTTGTGATGATATTATTTAATGTAGTTTCAATAATAATTAATATGAAAAATAATGCCATCATATTTATTATATCATGCAAAGAACATTTTTTATTACATAGAAAAACCGAATATTTTTCTGAATTTTATATTTAACAAAATTTACATTATGCATTTGTGCTGTTAACATTTATGCATGGAATACTTACTATGTTTCTCTTTATTTTAAAATGATACTTTAAAATAATGCTTTTTACTTATAAATGATTTAAAAATGTATTTGTTTTCAGAGAAAAACTTTTCTGATCAAATGCACTCTCAGCTTTCATCTTTGAAGAAAAAAAGGTCAAAGGTGCATTTTCATGGTGATAATCATGATCATCATAATCACCACAATGATTCAGATCATGATCCTCTATTGGAAGAAAGTAGCCATTATGATTCAGATAGTCATGAACATCATGAAGAAGATGAAGAAGACTATGACTTCTCAGGTCATATTGATGAAGGATTGACATCAAAAAATGACATGCATGAAAAAGCAATTCAACAGAAAGTAATCAATCCCTGTGAAAATAAAGAGTTTGGACATGAACATCATAAGCACCATAGTGATGATTCTATTGAAAGCTCAGCAGATAATTTTCATCAACACCCTCCTTCCACATCTCGAGACATATCAGGACGAGGCAAGTTTTCAAATAAGTGATGATTTTAGACATGTTTGTTTCTGTACTGTCCTTGGTATTAATTATATTTTAAAGGAAAACTTACAAAACCATTTCATTTCATGTTCAAACAATTTAAAATTATTTTCTTAATATCCTTATTTTTTTCATTCATAGTATGGCTCTATGCTTCCTTGGCTGTGGTAATAATTAGTCTATGTGGTTTGTTCAGTGTTGCTGTGATTCCAATTATGCAAAAATGGTTTTACCATACTCTACTTCAGTTCCTAGTAGGCTTAGCTGTCGGTAGTTTGTCTGGCGATGGCTTACTTCATCTCATGCCTCATGTGAGTTGTACTTAATGTATTACATTTTTTCTCGCTGTTTTCTTAAAATTTCTGTTTCTTTATTTGGGAGAATACATTTTCAAAAGTATTTGGTAGTTTTCTAATTTCATATTATTAGTTTTTGATTAGTATTTTTTTCAGTAAATAATTTTACACTAGTTTATTTTATTACTTTAAAGAAAGAAGTTTGGGGATTAGAGCTACACAGGAATTTTTAAATTTTATTGTTTAAATCATATGTAATATTTTTTTTTAATTTTTTGGTTAGCTGTGATCACATCATATTATAATGATAATCTCAATTCTACTATTTATTTTTAGTACTATTGCTCATTTAAATATTTAAGTTTTCCCAGGCAACCATTTTTTTCAAATTATTAATATTCAGTCTTATTTTTCTTTATATAAAATATTAGAGTATAAAAAATAAAATAAATTACTGGCTTTTATATTTTGCTTTTAATTCTATTATTTAATTGGCATAAAATTAAAAGCTTTCATGTATTTTAATACAAGAACAAATTTTTCAAAAATTGTATATCAAAACTGCTAATTACAATTAATTTCATTGTAATGCTAAAATTATATTCTTATTGTGCACAAGATAATAGAAAATTTAAAAAATAAGCTATTCTTATTTAATTAAATGATCATTAATGTTTTACCTAATAACTTTTCATGATAATGATTTGAGACTAAATTTTTTTAGTACTTCATCAAATTTTTGTTGATTTGGCACATAATAAAATAACACCATAATATTTTATGGTATTATTTTATTGTTGGTAGATTTGTAATTTTTCTGGAAGTAAATTTATAATATTTCATGAAATATTATGTATTTGAGTAAATACCAAATCTTCGATTAAAATTTCTTTTAGAGTGAAAATTCATCATTCACAAATAATGTATAAACATTAAAAAATACAATTCTTTATTTTAATTACAACTAATTTTTGAAATTTTATTTAGTTTCATTTTTAAATGCATTAATATATTAGCAATTATCTAAGTCTAATTACTGGTGCAGCATGTCCATTTTTGGACTTTGTGCCATAAAACCTAACCAACCAACCAAGTCTAATTGCATTTTATATTAATTTTATTTTGACATTCATTCAAACTAGAATTCCTTTATTAAAAAAAATAATCATGTTTATTGGAAACATTTTTCAAAAATATGTTTGAAAATTTCACCAAATAAAATTATTTTTGAAAAAAAAAATTTTTTTTTGAATAATTGTTTATGAGAAAGCAAAGCTTGATAAATTTAATCATGGAACACTGATGATGAATTTGTGAAATAATAGATTTTTGATTTTTCTCTTTCTCTAAAATATGTTATATGAATTTATTCAATACTGATTCTCTAAGGAGCCAAACTCTATAGATGATTCCACAAATCGATTTTATTGTATAGGAATGTATTTTTAATCAGTTTTCAGATTTATTACAGTTTCAATTATATAATATCAGTGTTAAAAAACTATTACATAAAAAAACGTTTATATTGCAATAATTTAGTTATTTATGTTCGTAAATTTTATAGCCCATTGTTATTAAATGTATGTGAATTTTATCAAATCAGTTATTACACTCAACACATCAACAGCATAATTATAATTCGTAAAAATACAAAAAAATGCCTCATATGTTATGAATTAAATCCAGAGTAAAATGTATATTTTACTCTGTTTTGATAACTTGGAAAAAAATTGTATTAATGAAAGATTGTTTCATTATGATGTCAATAATATAACATAATATTTTAAAAGAAATATCATTATTAATTTAAAAGAAATAAAATCGCTAATATTAACTGTTCAAGATTCCCATAGGCTATCTTAAAGCAGTTTTGGAATTATAATATAAAATTTTCTGCCAAAAATGGCATTTAAAATGTGTTAAGATCATAATTTGAAATTTCTTATGATAAATAGTACTTAATTCAAAATACTGTCAACAGTAATAGTAGTACAAAAAATATGACTAAAAGCAAAAGTTCAATAAATCAGTTGGAATGCAGTTAGATATACTTATGTTTTACAATGAATTGTTTATAATTATAAGTTAAAAATTTAGTATTAAGTTTTAGTTAGAGTAGGTATCAGGTACTTGTTTTCCCTGGGTAGAAAAATTTTTTTTAAAGAAAATAAGCTCAATATTTTTTAAGCTAAAATATAACATTAAATTAACTGCTTTCTCTTTTATCATTAAGAAGCCATAAATAAAATTTTATTTCATTATTATTTATTAACCAATTGTATAATTTCTTATCTACTTCATAAAATTTTGTTCAGCTGAATTTTTCTTTAATTATATTTTTCTATCATTTTTTCAAATTTAGAAGTTTCCACGAGAAAGCTATTAATTTTTTAAATTGTACAATTGTGATTAATTAATAAAAATATTTATTTTTAAAAAATGCTGAAATTATGACAGCAATATTGTTTCCATTTTATCATTATAAAATGGGGTTAATCTAAGGTAATAAAATCATGTATTCTAGTTTGACTACTGATTAAAATGGAAAATTTAGTTAGTATTTCGATTATTAACATATATCTGTAACATGGAGAAATATAAAAATTTTTTATTGGTGTAAAAATAGTAATATTTACATAAGTATATTTTGTTCTGTTATTATTATTTGAAAATTAAAATGAAATTCCTATTAACTGAATTAATTGTGACAAAGCTCATTTCAATTGACAAATTTTCAGATTATCCAAAAATTCATGAAAAGCCTTATATCATAATCTACCATTGCAGAATTACCTTAAAAAGAATATATTTTCATAAGATTGCAGTAACTTTAAGTCATATGCTTATTTTAAATGCCAATTCAAATTCTAATTTAGTGCAATTAATCTGCATACTCTCAAGTCTCAAATATATAGGACTTTAATGATATTCATAAAATTTATATTTTAAAAGAAAATAGTTTTTTAAATCATTTAAAATTCTTTTATTTATAAATGTTAAAGAAACTTTATTGTACTTGTCAAAAATTCTATGAATATAAGGCTTCAATTTTCAATATAAATAAAATTATTAGGTTTTGAATGGTAAATTATTAGAAAAAAATAATGAATTCAGACAAATTTTTTCTTAATAGGCTATACTTGATGGAGAATTAAGTCATGATCATGCTAATGGAGAAAGTCATGATCATGATGTCAGAGTTTCGCTTAAAGCTATGGAGGTGAAAGCTGTTTGGCGAGGTTTAGCTGCTCTTTCTGGTATCTTCCTCTTTTTTATTGCTGAGCGGTTATTAGGTGCTATAACCACATATAGAAGACAGCAGAAAGAGTCAAAGGTATTCATAAATTATTATAACATCTTATCCCCTTATTATTTATATTGTCACATGCTTGTTTCAAACTCTTTGAAACAAGCATGTGACAATGCATGTTAATTATCAAAATAGCAAATCATTATAATACTTAAAATTAGTCCATATATTTATTGAAGCTTCTAGGATAAATAAATATATTTAGACAATAAAATTAAAAGTAAATAATTTCTTATAAAACTAATCTTGAAATTACAAGAAAATTAGCTTTTAATTAAAAATTTTCTATTGATATAAATGTGTACATGAAAAAAATTATGTCACAATTATGACAAATTAAATTTTAAATTTTTATGTATATTAACATTAAAGCAATAACCCTTCAATTAACATCAGGAGTTAAATTAGTGAAATCTTCCATTACCAGCTGTGTATTATAGTTTACATTATTATTATTATACTTCAAATTAATGATTTGTATAGAAATAAATTTCAGATTTAGATTTCTAAACTATTAATTTTAATTGAATAATTACCAGCTATTATATTGGTATCAATATAGTTTATTTTCTTGTATTTTAAATTTTGTTTGTGAAATTATTAACTGTATAATATATTTAATTGTATTTTAAAACCTTTTAGCTATCTAGACATCCAAAAAATATGCTTCCAGTGTCAAGAGAAGATGGTGCTAACAATGGTAGTGTTGGAGAGAAGCTTGCACAGCCAAAGAAAAATTCTTATGATCATATTAGAGAAAAAGATGAAAAAGAAACAATACAAAGTAAATGTTAAATATTAGGAACTACTTTTTACAACAAGATACTTTCTGTGAAACATATTTTTCTTAAATTCCTTCATTTAGAAACATAAGAGTTTCTCCTGCTCCTCCTAAAAAATATTTTATTGGTGTTTGCTACATAATTTTATCATTTTAGTCTATTTCGTTATTAATTTTTGTTTAATGAAAAAGTACTTCTTTATTTGTGTTTCACTCTCCAGAATCTTTTTTGTATAAAGATGTTAATTTATATGAAGATGGTGATGTTAATAAATTTCTTTGAAAATATACATTTGCTTTTGATAACCACAAAAAGCAATTCCGTTTTTCTTGTTACTAACTTATATATAACTCATAGACTTTTACTTTTAATAAAAATTAATGTCAGTAAGTTTTTTTATTATTGAATATATAAATTTTTTTTATGCCTAAGTAAATTATATTGATGTAGTTACATCAGATGCTGGGAAATGTTTTTTCTACTTAAAAGCAAAATTTGGTCTAACTTCATTGATAACTTTTTAATCTCTGAATAGCAAAATAAAAATTGTGGAAAAATATGCTGAAACATTTAGTAGAGAAATGTATAATTGCCTGTTTACTTATTATAATTATATAAAATTAAAAAAAAATTAATATTTATTCTCTAGTGACTTCTTTACTCTTTTCTTAGTTATTTATCATTTTTTCTTAAAGTTACAATTATTATTTTGTTTGATCATATATATGCCATGAGAAAAAATGTTAGTTTTTATAGAAAATAAAAAAAAAATTTATAAGAAGTTACAATTTAAAAACATTTAGAAGTGATGACCACTAAAAATTGTATCATTTCTAGGCAATGTATATTAATAATTTTTTCTTATGCAAAAGGTGAATATATAATTTTCTTTTATATTCAAGTTTTAAATATTTGTATCATAATATGATTTATCATTTGTAACTTTAATATATTTAATTTAAATGATTGATAAATGTTAATTCAGCCTTAAGAAGTATTTTTGGAACTTAAGATTTCAAACTGGGAGTAGGAGCTTTAGACTATAGCCATCAATCCTTTTTTTATTATTCTGCTAGATTTAAATTTATTGAAATAAAATTTGGAAAAATATGTTAAAAGATGCTGTCCCTTTGTTGAGTACAAAATATTTAGCATTTCATGATAGATTGTTTTCACTGTAAAAACTAAATGGAGAATTTTTTTTAAAAAAAGTTCTTTTTAATAGTGTTTTAAATTATTTGCAAAATTGATACTAACAATTTGAAAAATAAATTGTTATATGTAACAATGAATGAATTTTTCCATAATATATTTCAAGAAAATGTTTATTTAGTGTATTCATAATATTGTTTTAAAAAGTAAATTCAAAAAGGAAGCAGCTGTGAAATATATTCTTGGAAAATTTTATCCACTGATTACAAATTTATAAAACAAGAAATTTAAATTTCACTCATTTGTTATGTTTATATTTAGTTTAGGTAGATGTGCAATATTATGTTTTTATTTTCTACTTTTTGCCTCAGCGTTCAGTTAATAAAAATTCATACTTCTTTTTTTTTAGTGCTTCCAACAGAAGCTTCCCCATCAAAAAAAGGCTCTAATCAATCCATTCATGAAATAGGGTTTCACGGCAGATCTAGTTTTAGTTTGGAACCTGAAGCAACTGTTGCATATCGTCCAGGCTCTGAAAGTTCTGTCATTGTTTCAGAACATCATGGACATTCACATGCTCATAGTCATGAGATACCACAATCAGTAACTGCTGTTGCATGGATGGTAATCCTTGGAGATGGCTTACATAATTTCTGTGATGGATTAGCTATTGGTAAAAAAACAACCTTGGCTGTTATATGAAAATTTGATATTCACATAAAAATAAATTATTATATCTATTTAAGAAATTCATTTGTAAAATTCTTAACTCTCTGGATTTAATAGTACTTATTTTAAAAACTTCTCTATTTAAATTCTTTTTTAATGATAGCCATGATAGATAATATATTAATCATCTGTTCAATTGTATATAGTATAAAAGTATATAAAGTAATGATTGTTGATATGTTTATATTGTGTGAATAATTTTTGTAATTAAGTAAGCTGTTTGATTATTATTCTTTTTATATGCAATATGGGCTGTTTTTATGGTTATTAATGAATATTTTTTCTTCAAAGGTGCTGCATTTGCATCTGGGGATGCTGATGGTATAAGCACCACTGTTGCTGTATTTTGCCATGAACTTCCACATGAACTTGGTAATCCCATAATTCTATGATGATTTATGCAGTAATAACTAGATTTCATAGAAATAAATATTTTAGTACATCAGTTGTTATTGTAAACAAGAATAAAGTGAATTATTTAATTAAAAGTTAGAATAATTATCAACCAAATTAACTATTTAAACTAAATTGTTTAAAAATTATTCTTATTAAAGCTATTATGACAATAAATTTATGTCAAAATAAATCTAGAAGTTATATATATACACAACGCATATATATATACCTACAGAGATACAAAATTATAAGACCACTCACAAAATACCATTAATTTTAATAGCAAATTTCAATAATTTTAAAAGATAAAAACAAATGGAATAAATTATATTTTTTCAAATAAATCATAAAATGGGAAAAATGAATTAGTTTGACATAATTTTTTTTTTTTTTTTTTTTTTTTTTTTTTAGAAATTTTAATGTTATACAAATTTATAAGACCACTAACTTGTTTATTCAATATCACTTGAGTTTAAATTTTTTTTTTTCAAAATTGCTTGCAGGTTATTGTTTTGCATTACTCAAACAATGCAAATAATAATAATATTAGAAAGGAAATTAAAATTTGTTTTTATAAGAAAATTTACAATGGTGCTAAAAAAGATAATCTGAGCAAAAAAATTGGGAACTTTTTATAATGGGGTCTGTTAAATTGGAAAATGAGATAATTAAGTTCCTAACAATTCTAAAACTGCTTCTTACATGTTCCAAAAAAAAAAAAAAAAAAAAAAAAAACGATTTGAATAGTAGAGTAAATTATTAAATTATAAATAATCTCATAATAATATATTTTTGAGGCTTACAATGAAATAGAAATGCATCTGTACAATTGCTTATTTGTAAAGTAATGCTAAAAGTAAGTAAAACTATCTCACATCAGTCTGGTCCACTTTAAGATCAAATTCAAATATTGTTATTCAAAAATCAAGAAGACTGCCTTGAAGAAAATAGGCTAAATTTAGTGAAGAAAGTCATGACTTGAAATATTATCTGGAAAAATATTGTTTTATCCAAAGAAAAATAGTTAAATTTGATCACCAAGACTGTAATATTTATTTCTGACATGATTTATTAACAGGAATTGAAGATTTCATCAATAATCAGGTGGGTGATCCCTTTGTGCTTATGTAGGAAGCTTTTCCATATGTTAAGAAATGTGACCTGCAATGTGTTATTAAAAATATGGACTTTAATTGTAGTAACTGCTTTATCTTCATCTTATATATTTTAATCCTATTTTGATAGGATAAAACTGAATATTTTAGCAAGATAATGCACTATGCCATATATCTGAATTTTAAAAAAAATATTGAAAAGTGATTTTAGAAAGAAAAAAAAATCCATGTATCTTAATCTGTTCAAGTTGTAATCCAAACCTGAAATTAATAAAAATCTTACCAGGTAATTTGATTTTTTAAGTGTATACAGAGAACCATGAAATGATTCTATTTTCATGGTTCTCTGAAGTACATTAATTACTTTATAATTGAAAGTACATTTATCATGATTAAAATTGAATGAATTAAATGTATACTTATCATTATTGAATGAGACAAAATTTCAAAATATTAGCTTGAAAACTTGGATTTCTGCTGTAGAATGTCAAGCACTTGAAGTTATTCAGAAAAATAAAGCATCAACGTGTTTTTAGGTTTATGAAAATATTTGTTTTAATTATTGTTCTTATAATTGTATAGCAAGTATTTGGTTGGGAAAAAAATTAAATTTACTAATAAAATATTCAACTTATTTAAGTATCTCTTAAAAATTATATGTCTGTATTTTATATTCTGTTTATTCACACCATTTTAATTTAGCTTAAAACTTATACTTATAACTAAAATCATGAAACCAACTACAAGCTTATAGTCTTGTAAACTCCGATATAGGTAATATATTCATAGTTCTGCTTTTTATTTTAATTTAGGTAAATTGTGCTGAAAAAAATAATTATAGCTTATAGATTATTGCATAAAAATACTCAGTATCTTGAGATTTATGTTGTTCCCTTTCTTAAATCTTTTCACTGAAAATTAATTTTTTGTTCAAAAGTTCCTATTCAAAATTATTTTATCAATTATCTTAAAATATCAAATGTGTTGTAGTTTAATGTATACATTGCTGGTAGTTATTATCTGAAATTTATATTATACATCGTATTTTGAATTTTCAGTTTAATAATGTGAAAGGCTTCTTATTTAGAAATTAATTGAATGATATTCATATTATTGATTTTTAAAGTAAATGCTTTTTCTAAGTGAAACAAGTTTAGGCATAATCTAATTATTTGATAATGTAATTTTCTAGAAAAAATGTGTTTGAAAAATCTATTGATGTTTTAAAATTATTATTTTTTTACAAATTTTAATTTAGGTGATTTTGCAATGCTTCTAAAAACAGGCATGAAAGTAAAACAAGCATTATTTTATAATCTTTTATCATCTGTCCTCTGTTTTGTTGGAATGGTCATTGGAGTAGCCCTGGGTAATGTTCATTCTGCTACCAACTGGGTATTTGCAGGTACAGCAGGAATGTTTATCTATATTGCATTAGTTGATATGGTAAGTAAAAATATTAATTTTATAGTTTTAAGTTAAATTTTTACATTTTCTTACATTAAAAAAATTTTTATTCATCATATATTTCTTTTTTGTTTTTGTAGCTGTTAATTTTCCTTAAATAAATATTATCTCAACTTCAATTATGCAAAAATGAGCTTTATTAATAGTGAAAAGTGATCATAAACTATTTTGATGGTGGTGAGATAGAGTAAAATATATTTTAACAAAAAAAATATTTATTTGAATAAATATTGCTGCAACAATTTAATAACTGGCTTGAATAAATTTCTTCTATTTTACTTCCGAGAACTTACAGTATCGTAATTAAGAACAAAGATAACATTTTAAATAAAATTTATGATAAAATTGTCCAAAAAAATTTGATAAAAACTGCCTTATTATTTCATATAATCATTTAAACTAAGAAAATTACCTTATAGTTTCTGTAATAAATTGAAATAAAACAATGTTTTCTTCACTTTAATGTCTTATTTAGTAATTTAGTGCTTTTGTAATATGTAATCCTTAAATGTATGTTATTTTAAACTAAGCATGTCTTGTGTAAATATTTTCATTGTATATTTCTAACAAGAGATTCATAAGAGCTAATAAATGAATTATGATAACTATTAATTTTTACTGTAATCATGATTTACCCTCTGATATATAGTTTTTCATTTTGTGAGATATTTTTCTACAATGTGATAAAAAAAATGTCATTATGAATATTAAAATTATACTTCATTTTAATATAGTAATTTTTTTTTAATGAAATCGTTTTGGTTTTATTTTATAGGTAATATCAAAACATTTTCATTTCAAACATTTTTGTATGCAATATCTAAATATTTTCCAATGAAATAATTCATTACAATATTAATTTTAGTTTTATAATTATAATCAAGTTTTATATTGGATATAATCTGTGTTTTAACACAAAGATACCAAACTAAAAATTTTATTTTAGACAAGGCAAAATTTCTATAAAAACAATTTTTACTTTATATTTTAGAAAAAGTTTTGTATTTCATTTTATATATTTTGAAAGAAATAATTTTGAATTCTTTTGAGTGACATATAAAATTAATTTCAAAAATAAAATTAACTATTTTATATTTCTTTTTAGTTACCTGAATTGACATTACCCACCAACGCCTCAAATTCTGGAACAATTACTACTTTGTTTGTCCAAGTTTTGGGAATAGTCATAGGGGTTAGTGTAATGCTACTTATTGCACTTTATGAACATGAGCTTCACTCCATTGTCAGTTGATGATATCAGTTGGGATAGCATTCATAAACTTAAAGTCTTGACTTTCTAAGTCTGTTAATTTTTTGTTTTGGTTTTATTTTTTAGTATATGTATTTATAAACATATGTACACTGTACACAAATGACTGAATTTTCCATTAGACTTAAATATTATTTAAACTGGTAATATTTTGCAAGTACTTTTGCAAACATGTTTTTTGAAAATATCTCAAGCCTTTCATTTTTCTTATACTGAGCTTTTGCATTTCTATTTAATTATTTTTTATTTAGACTTTTGTTTTTGTCTTTCCTGAGTATTATGGTACTTACACATAACTATGCAAGGCAGTATTAACATGTGTTAAAGGACTTTGTGTGATCTAATATGCAAATTTTTAGCTGAAAACGAAAGTGCTTTATTTATCTTCAATTTTGAAGATAAGCTGCAACATTCTTTCCATCTTGTTGATTATTGTTACATGGTTGTTTTTGTATTTCATTGTTACAAATCTCACTGTGTAAATAAATCAAATTTGACTTTTTACTGTGTCATTTCTTTATATATATTCTTTTAGAAATATAATCAAAACATATAAAATATATATTTTAGAACTTTAATATTCAATTTAAATTTAAAGAAATTTTATTTTAATATTCCATGTATTTTAGAAATAACATTGCATATTAAAGTGTACATAAAATGTGCATTACTGAAACATTTTTATGTATAATAAATTCATATGTGTTTTAACAAAGTTTAGTTGAAAATTTTATTTCTTTTTAGATTTTTTCCTTTATGTATCTTCTGTATTTTTTAAAAACATTTCCAAGCAAAAAAAAAATTTAACTTTATGTTATTTAAAGTATATTAAGTAAATTTAAATTAAAAAATTAGAGGAATTTTTTATGGTAAAAACATGCAAATATAGTAAGCATTAAATACTTAAATCATGTTTTGCTACCAACTTCATTTTGAAGAATAAATTGGCTTCAAATAGTTTTGCTTTCAATATTTTATCATTAAATTTTAATTCAACTTATTATTTATAATTTATTCAGTAGGAACCTAAAGAAGATGAAAAATTACCAATTTTGAATCATAATAAAATATTATATAAATTTTTAATTTCTTAAATTATAAAAAGTTTTTGATTTTCCTAAAATTTAAAAATTTTCACTTGCATTGTATTTTTTGACAATGAATTAATATTAGTCCCAAAAGTATAATTTATTATTTTTTTTTATTATTGTAACTTTTAAGGAGAATTTTCTGAATTAGAAATATCAGTAGGACTGCAATTAATATTGCTGTTATTAAAAACAAATCGAACACTTAAAAGTCTTGAAAGTTGAGTTGTCTTGCTTTAATATTACCAAAGCTAAACAATAGTAGTTAACTGAAGAGGGTTTTTTATTATTTAACAGTCACAATAAATGTAGTTTATAGCTATACTATGCTATTATAAGCTTATCAAAAAACTATTTCATTTTATAAGCTTATTTTAGGAAGCAGTCATTTAAATGTACACTTTTTTATTAAATTTATAGATTAATTATATCACTTTTTTGTTTCACAATGTATTTATCTAATAATAATTTGGAAAGAAATTTATGCATACAAATACTGCATATTGATTATTTTTATTTTATAACATTTTTTTTCTTTTTATTGATTCATTATTTGGGTATATTTTAGTATTGCATTAAATGTTTAAAAATTAAATATATAACTATTAATGTATTTATTGAATGTGATTTTCTGTATTTGAATATTAATTAACCTATTTTTATGGTCTGATATTATAAACAAAATTAAAACAAATATAATTGAATTTTTATGATTGAAGCATAAAAATGAAATAAGTGATACTGATCCTAATACAGTAAAACTTGGGTCCTGACTACCCATTGAATAAGAGAATTCATAAAATTGTTGTCCACATAAAATATCTTTATTTATACAAGATTTACATCATACATTTACCTTTTTAAGCATAAAGGAGATAGTTTAACATCTTAAGGTTATTCTATAACATTTGAACATCCCTCACACATTGTCTTCAGAGATTGCACTTTTCATCGGTAATAAGCCCTCCTATTTTTATGTGTCAAGAGAGAAAATCCAGAAATCTTATTTAAGTAAATCCTAATTTTTTTTTGAAAAGAAGGTATTTAAATACTAGTGGATAATATAACAGTCAATGTCGTTGTAAGGCATTTGAACACTCACCACAGATTGCCTTTTAAAGGACTTTTTATAGATAGTTAATCATATTCACATGCCAAAGAATATCCAAGATTCACCCTGGCAGATGTGCATTCACATATTTCTTAACAAATTGTATTGTAGGGCTTGTATTTTTAAATTTTTGTTTTCAAATTCAGTTAAAGGTTTCTGCTAAAAATTTAGTGTATTTCACAGCTTTCCTAAAATTGTAAGTTTTTTATTTGTATTTAAATTTTTTATTAAATTAAAATGGAAATAAAAAGTAATTTTAATATTTTAAAATTAGTTACCTAAAACACTTTTGGGAAATCAGATATCACAAATATCTTCTTCAGCGAGACTAATAGCATCATGAATGTCAACCCAATTTTCATACTTTGAATTTTCACCTCTTTATATGTCCAAATTGATCTCCAAAGTATATCACTTAATTTTTAACATTTTTATCATATAGTACAGTGGTGGGGAAACTTTTTTTAAGACGGACCATTTGTAATAACTAGACGATCCTAGCGGGCCAAAGAATAATGCTTAATGGTTAAAAAATTTATGTGTTCTATAAACATATATTATTACATACACTTATTATTTTAAAAGAATAATGCTTAATCGTTAAAAAATTTATGTGTTCTATAAACATATACATATATTATTACATACACTTATTATTTTAATAGTAAAAAAGCAAAAGGTAAGAAAATTATAAGCGCAAAATATAAAATGAATTTAGTGTAGTTCTTGATTTGAAGTATTATCACTTTATTTTCTGGTGTCATTATTAATTGATGGTGCATGAGAAAAAGGAAATTGAGACTGTTTTATCAAAATTTCATCATAGTTCGGTTCCATTTGTGAAGCAGAAATTCATAAAACTGATGAAAAGTGCTCATCTTTAATTCTGTTTTTTAAAGAAGTTTTCTTAAGCTTCATTGTTGAAAAGATTTGTTCGCATATATAAGGTGAGCCGAACATTGTCATTATCATCATTGCATGAGTAATTAGATTTGGGAAATTATCTGGACTTAAATTTTTATAAAATTCTAGTTATGGTACTGTATGAAAAGTTTGTTTCAGGAGAGTATTACAGTTCAGTTCTATTTACTCAAGTTGAAATTTTGCATTAATTTCTTCGTAATTAACATTGAACGGGGTCGCAAAAATACTAAACTCTGGTTCCATTTTTCTAAAGTCCTGAAATCTCCTTTGAAATTCTGAAGATAGTTTTCTCAAATTTCGTTTTTTTTTAATCATATTGTTTGATTTAGTGAATTTTAAAGAGTGTATTCTTGGAAAATGAGAAAAATCAGATTTAGAGATCTAATTAGCAAATAATAACTGTAATTTGAAACTCTTCAGGTATTGCCAAATATCGTGAAGAAACTGATTTTCCCCTTGCCATTTGAGATTAAGTTTATTCATGTGTACGACGAGGTCTGTGAAAAAAGCGAAATCAGAAAGCCACTTTTCGTTTTCTAAGACGTCAAATTGATTATAAATGTCTTTATCAAGTACAAAATTCACAATATCATCTTTTAAATCCCAAATTCTTTCAAATACTTTTTCCAGCACTTAACCAACGAACTTTTGAATAATACAGGATATCGGAATGCTCAGCATGTACGGACTCCAAAAACTGTTGAAACTGGTGATGTAATAATCCTCTGGAACGAATCATATTTACTAGTTTTACAACAATATTAAGTATATGGTCAATATCTAAAGCCGATTTACAGAGAGCATCCTAATGTATAAGGCAATGCAAAAAAAAAAAAAAAAAAAAAACTCATTTTCCGGATACTTAGAATTAAATTTCCCAACAAATCCTTGATTGATCATATTAGGAGCACCATCTGTAGTTACATTACATAACTTATCAATAGGTAAACGAAGTTTATCGATGCGATTTTCAAACTCACAAAATAGATATTAACACAAGTCGTTCCTTTCACTGACTGCAGCCCTGCAAGTTCTGTAATTCCAAATTGGGCGTTGATTCCTCTTACAAATATGAGTAACTGCGCAGTATCGCTGATATCTGTACTTTCATCCATGGTAATTGAATAAAAAATAAATTTTTGAGTTTTTGTAGTTAGTTGTGAAATTAGATTTTTATCAATATTTTCAATTCTCTCTATGATTGTTCTTGAGAGAGACAGTGACTGAAAATCATTTTTCTTTTCAGGGCACATAATATCGCACACATCTATCATGCACTGCTTTATAAATTCTCCATCTGAAAATGCTTTATTAAATTTAGTAATATTATAAGCCAACACAAAACTGTCTTTCGTAGCGCATCTTTGAGAATGATTAGCTCTCTGAAATAATTGTTGTTGACTTGATAAATTTTTATTAAATCTCGATCTTCACACCTCGTCACTTAACGATGATAGGAGTGGTTTTCATGTTGGCTCTTGAAATAGCGTTGAATGTTATATTCTTTTAAAATTGCAACAATTGTATTGTAAAGTAAGCACACAGGTTTTTCTTTAAATAAAGTAATGAAGTATTTCCACGTCCATTCTTTAAAAACTTGACATTCTGTATCCACTTTTCTTTTTTTAACATCCATTTTAGACGTTACCTACTACGGAGAATAACACACAAAAACACAATTGACGAAAGCTTACTACTAACTAATGCTGTTGCACGGGTGTTTGTTGAGGCAGTGGGAATTTAGGGGATTACGCAAACAATTACTCGAGTCACAGCGGGTCGTTGCAGATGACGGACTAATAAGTCGCTAACTAACTGATCTTCGGGAGGCCTCGCTTGTATTTATACCTACCTGCAAGGATTGTTCGGGAATTGGATTTTTCCGGTTCTTTCGGAAAAACAGAACAATGAATCGAAAATGTGAGAGTGTCTGGAAGTTTCGAGCGAAGAGGAATCAGCTGTTTCGGTCGGATGTCCAGAATATTATTGTGTTTTGAATATCGCCGCAGGTAGTTTTTATGCGGGTCGTCACATTACGAAGTAAGAACGCGTTCAAACATTCTCACGACGGCACTCTTAAGCGGACCGGATTAAACCTTTCCGCGGGCCGTAGTTTCCCCATCACTGGTATAGTACGTTAACCATTTCTGCTTTAAAATAAACATTTTTATCGCTCTCGTAGGGATGTTAACCATTTATGCTATCTTTGCAAATATTGATCTGTTAATAAAGTAATGACAGTGGAAATAAATTTGAGGAATTAGGTTTTCTATAATTAAACTAATCTCATAATAGGGTTTATCATCATGATGTTCTGAAAACATTGTGTTATAGTTATCCTAATTACGTTATTTTGCATTTGAACTTTAACAGACACGCCTTCATCGTTACATTAAAAAACCTCATCTTTTCCATTTGTGTCAAACAATGGATAGTAGTTAAACTAGTATAAGATTCAAATTTGTTTCTCTAATTTGTAGGTTTTGCATTAAAAAAGATAAAAGCTGAAGAATCTGTTTCATTTTGTAAAGACTAGTGCAGTTATTCGATTAATTTATATTTAAGTGTGCTTATGAAATGTACTTATATTGATGAAGAGAAAATATATGGCATTTGAAATAGGATTTTACAAAACTTCACTCTTGCAAATCAGCTCTAGTAATAATCTGCAATATAGCGATTTCATTTTTTCGAAACAGGACTTTTGTTTTATGAAATACTATTTTGTAACAACTAGTATAAAATTTTGACGTAAAGAAGAATAAAAGCACAATATTTTCTTTTGCTTAGAAAGAGCTCAGCTAAATTCACTAAAAAAAGTCTTAAATTAATTATTGAATTTACACCACCTACATTTAGGTGAGATTATCAATCTTCAAAATTAAGACCTTAAAATATAATTTTGTAACGTCAATAATTGCTAAAATGGTGAAAAACATATTAAAATAATTTATTGTGACACTTTATTTTGAGAATACAACACATTATATTTTTCTACGCTAAATTCGTCAGTTTTTTACCGAAAAATAACTAAGAACACATATCTAAAATTTGATACTTAATCTAGAGATATCATTCTATCTAATTAGCAGCAATTGAAAATGACTTCATGTTAATGGATGACAAGTTAATGCCACATCATTCTAACTTGGTAAATAATTTTCTTTTGGAGGAAAAATACCTACATATGGAATGGCCTGCATATTCTTCAGACACGAGACTAATAGAACATATTAGGGACATTTTAGACAGACGAGTTGCTGGATTCCTACCATCCCCACAAACTTTCCAAGATCTGGAAATTGGAGTAGTAGGATTGAATATTCCACCACTCATTTTAATATCTTCATTGACTTGATGTCTCAAAGATGGTCAATGTTCCTGACCTTCCGTTGAAAACATACCCCCTATTAAAAATATTTTCCTTTAAGAGAACACCTTTTGATTTGTTTTTCTCAAATGGCCGAATTGTGTTTTTCCCTTTTGTAACCAAATGCTCAATGAAAGGCATTTCGTTTTCTGCCAAACAAATGTCGTTTTTATTTCATTTGTGTCATGGTACGCCTGACAACAACGTATTAAACAATTTTACAATTACAAGATCGATCCACAACTTCAATATACTTTAATTGTTTTGAGCTGTGTATTTCTTAGTTTTATTTTTATTTATTCAATGTATCTATAAATATGAGATGGTTTATGTTACATTTATTGATTTATAATTTGTTTTATTTTTCCCCCTAATAGAAACTATTTTTTGAAGTTACTACATTTTATTTATGGTTAAGCATGTGTTCGGAAATTAATTTTGGAACAAGCACTTCTGATATCAGTAAATGTACCTAATCTCTCTCTCTCTCCCTCACTCACACACTTTTATTTTGCTAACTTGTAATGTGATCCAATTATTTTTAAAAATTGAAAAATACTACTATGTGATGGATATTTACCTGTTGCTTTTTATCAAAGCACTGATACCTCTACAGTAATTATTTTGTAAATGTAAAGGATGATTGAATTGCAAGAGAATAATGAGCAAAATTTGTAAAATATTAATTTTATAAACCAAAATATGTTCAATATGTTTTTGAAGTTTCATAATATATACTTAAAATGTTTCGGATAATTGATTAATTAAATTTAACTTCATTAAGATAATTAATATTAAATTTTATTAGTGTGATTATTTTTTATTACATTAACATGTTGCAGACAAAATTTCACATTGAAAAATCCATTTTAATTACTTAATATTACAAAAATGTGCTATTTTAAATATATTTAGTAATTTTTTCCTTATATTTTAACTATTCATCTTATTTCTTCATTAAAATTATTTTTAAATTATAATAAAAATGATTGCTTAGGTCTAAATACTTCGTTCTTTGTAAATGTAGCTGTGAACTTTGTTTTCTTACTGCCATTCCTTCTGCTGAAAAAAAAAAATGACTTATTGCGTTATGAGACAATAAGGACGGATGACTTACTTTTGGCATCGATGATAATAACACAATAGAAGCCTAATCTTGCAAATTCTGTCCGTAAAAACAAAAGAAAACTAAGAATCTTAATTTGCATGCGTAGATTCTGATACAAAATTTCAGTCACGTACTATCATCCAACGTCACATTTCCTTCCCTCCCTTTTAGAATTAGAAATGACGAAGCTTGTACCGAACCAGGTCTTCTTCAATGTCAACTCGTTTGTGGAGACGAGCTTCGTCAAATTAAAAAAAGAGCAATTTAACGCCTTCGGATGAACAAAAAGTTTCGTTCTTTGAAGGTAAATGAGATTAAAGGGGTCGTTCTGTAATTGCGAGTACACACACCTGGCTTTGTTTGCGGCGAAGAATAATAAGCGATTATCTCGGGTGGAGCAAGTGGTTTTTGTCTTTCAAGAGTGAGAGATTGTTGATGTTTGAAGACAATCTCCATAAGGCTGTGGATACTGTTGCTTTCTGGACACGAAATGTTGATGTCGCAAGACCAGCATTCTAAAGTTTTCCATCTTCGCAGAGCACTTTTTTTTTATGTTGCTGTAGGCAACAATCAGACTTTTAGATCATCCAAATGCGTAGCAAAATATTCTAGAATTTCTGATAACGACAGATTTCGAAAGCAAATTTATAATAATTATTTACTATGAAAGAATTAATTTATAATTAAAAAAATTTTTAATATTTTATAAAATTTCTTTTAAAAAAAAATCTTATATGTGTACTATATGGAATTAGACAAATTCATGGAAAATATAAGAAAATTAACAATATTCGAACTCGATAATTTCTTAGCTGTTTGAACGTTTGCTGTTGTAACTAATTTCTAAATGCATTACAGACCTTAACACACCTATTCGTATAGGTTGGACAACTTCGTTATTTTCACATCACTTATATTTTTCTACAATATCTCTGATGTAAAAATATTGAGTCACTGAGAGTTCCGATGCCAATCTATCTCCAACATGATTCGACCACTAACCATATCCATTAATCAGATTGAAACTCCATTGGTAATCGTATCATTTAAAAATATGAGAAATCTGTCTCCATTTGTGTATATTTTATATTTAAGAGGAATCCGGATTTTGAATAAATTGGATTTACTCTATATTAATTCTATATAAATAAAGAATTTACAATTATGATGTAGAGTAGAATTTTCAATCACGATGCTGTTCGCTTTTGTGCGCTGCAAAATCTTAAAATGTGCCACCAAATTTTAGAAATATATATAATAAATATTATTAAGCTTTTCTCTCTCCATTTCGAGTAAAATAATAAACGCAATGTTGTTTTTGTAACACATATTATATTATTTTATTTTACATTCAGAAATATTATCATAAATTATTTCACACAGTATATTGTAAGTAAATAAACAACTTCTATTAAATTCATCTTTGCTTACCGCCAAATTTGTAAAATCGTTAAAAGTGTACCGTGTGACAAAAAAAAAGGGGGGGGGGCTTAATATGATGTAGAGGATATCTCTAGAAATATATTTTTGTAATTTTTTTAGTGTAATTAAGAATTTTGAATATCAAATAATTTGTAAATAATTATTTTCATTGATATAATGGATTAAAGATGCATTTTGAATTATTTAGAGTAACTAACGGTTTCTGTGAAACATTTAAAGGATAATCAATCGATTTATTATTATTATTATTATTTTATTTTATTTATTTATTATTATTATTATTTATTTATTATTTTTTTTTGAAATTAAATAGTTATTTTCTTTTTAATTATCCAGTTATGTGAAAGCATTTACATTCAATTGTTAGAAATATCAGATGGATTTTAAACGTCGTAGAAAATAATTTAGACATTCAAACTTTTGATTATAACGAGAAAAATTCGTATTTACATAAAAAAAAAAAAAGAAATAAAAAAAAAAGAAAAAAAGAAACCAATGGTTTATGTATGTATGAATAGCTAATTACATATAATCTCAATCAATTCGATACAAATAATTGAAAGAAATATATTGAATTGTAGGATTAGGCAATATATTATACACTGCTGGCTACCGAAAATCCAGCAACCTGAAAGAAGTATGCAAATCAGATGAAATTAGAACAACATGCATTGGTGGAGGTGAGATATGCAAATGATTAGAATTTCAGCGCAGAAGCGTATCACGCGTGCCTCTGGCACCACTTCAAAGCGCTATTTAAGGCTTGGAGATTTCGAGGATTTCAAGTTCGGCAATTGTGGTTTTTTTTTTTTTTTTTTTTTTTTTTTTTTTTTTTTTAAACCATCAATTATGTTTTGTAGGAAACAGCAATTATTTTTGATCAAGTATCCAAGTTCGACAGAGGAGGTATACCGAGATTTGGATTATATTTCAGGGAAATCGGAAGTCGTATTGGACGAAACCAAACAACTGTAATGCGGATATTCTATCGCATTCACTTTAGTGCACCACTTCACATGGTGACAAGCAAATCGTGGGCATGGTAGTGGTGGATCGCTCAGCCACATCACGAACCATAGAGTAGCACATTCAGTCAGTAACGCATCATCCAGTGCCTGCGTGTACCATTCGACGCAATTTACAGCAGAGTGGTCTGTTTGCAAGACATCCATTGCTTCAGCTACTCTTGACGCAAAAACACGAACATCTCCACCGCCATTGGTGCGATGAAAGAAGGAATATGGACGGCAGAATGGAATGAAATTGTCTTTACTAACGAGTCGTGCTTCTGTGAGCAACACTACGATGGTCGCATTCGAGTCTGGAAACACCATGGAGAGAGGATGCTGAGCAGCTGCGTTACGCACCGCCGCACTGTTCCTGCACCGGGTATTATGTTATGGGGTGGTATTGGATAACACTTAAACACTCCTCTAGTACCCATTGCCGGTACTTTAAACAGCCAACGCTACATCTGCGAGATATTGGAGCCAGTTGTCCTTTCTTACCTCCAGAGCTTGTCCACAGACTTATTTCAACAGGATAATGCGTGACCACACGTGTGGCACGCATTATCCAAGGGTTTTTCGTCAATCGCCAGATTGAATTGCATCCCTGGCCGGCTTGCTCTACAGCTTTCACCGATAGAAAAAATGTGGTCCATGGTTGCTTAACAATTGGCCCAGATTAAATTCCTAGCTGCCACACCAAATCAACTTTGGCAACGTGGTGAAGATACTTAGTTTGCTGTGCCCCAATAACACATTCAAAGTCTCTTTGAATCAAAGCCGAAGCGTGTGCCAGTAGTGATCTCCAACAATGGCGGCTATTGATTTTGGCAGGAGCCACACTTCCCAGAAATTTATAAATTTAATGGTTTGATATTTGGTCAACATGTTATCTTCAAAATAAATTTTGTTGTGATATCTCTTGTCTTTCTTGGTGTTGCAACTCGGAGGCCAGCAGTGTATATATTATTGTTATACAATTTGCTTATACAGAAATAATTGTTACTTATGAGAGTTGTATGATAGTTACGGATAATTTTTCTTTACGGGAGCTATAATAATAAGTTTGAATTTGATGCATTGAAAAATTTATGTTGACATTGTGTAACTACGTAAATTTCTAAACAATCCAGGAGGCGTTGTATTCTGGATAGATTGAAGATTATATTTGCTGTGCAAATTCAAACAGCTCCACGTTTTTTAGGTTTTTGCGCTTTACATTAGTTTTGAAAAATAAAATTGATTTTAATTTAAATTTTCAATTTATATATAGATTTATTTTAGAAAAAAAATGCAACTAAAATTTCACTTCGAAAAATTGGGGTGAACTAAATATTCCTTTATAACTTAAACAAAAATATTTCGATAATAATTTGAAAATTATATATGAATCAATTTTATATTTTTATAATTTAAAAATATCAATTGTGAGAAATGTTAAACAAGTTTGCTTAAATTATAAGAAACATAATTAGCCTTATAAATTCTTATCTAATCTTGTAATTTACCAATCACTTATGTTTCATTATATTTTGGCATAAATCGTTTATATTGAAAAAAATTTTTTCTTTTGTAATTCTGAATAATTTTGATGGAAGTTTTACTTGCACCTGAATGTATTTATGCACATATTTATTTCCAAAACAATTTATTTTAGTTAAGGGATTATTGATTGCCTTATGTACTCTTTAATTTTGGTGGTATCGAGTCATAAAAAGGAGAAAAATGCCATGAAGTGGATACAACTTGCTGGTGATAAATGAAAATAAAATTTAAAAGTTAGTTGCCGTTTCATGTGAACGAAACGTGGTAAATGTACATAAAATATCCATTACTGATTAAATGAAAAAGAAGTAAG
Organism: Latrodectus elegans; assembly: GCA_030067965.1. Taxonomy (NCBI): domain Eukaryota; kingdom Metazoa; phylum Arthropoda; class Arachnida; order Araneae; family Theridiidae; genus Latrodectus; species Latrodectus elegans. The sequence continues at coordinate 66,236,801 of CM057814.1, read as the reverse complement.
AATTCAGTTTCAAAGTTATAAAAAAGCAGCTTAATACTTAAGACCTAGCTTGTGCAACAGGAAAAAAACCGCCCTTTTCGAAAATAATACAAAGGAAAAAAAAAAAAAAAAAAAAGGCACACAATAGTTTGCGCGAATTCAAACACAGTTACAGCATGAAACCCGTAGAAAGCAGAAACTAACTGTCGCTAGATATGTTAGTGTTCAATTTACTGTTCTTCAGCCACAATACATATCTGAGTTCCAGAAAAAAAACCATACTGCATATTTCAGAGAATATCAAGTGACACGCTAGATAAGTAATCATTATATGCTGTCAAAAACCCGGACACTTTTTCAGAAGTGTCTCATAGCATACTCTTTAAGATGCTCTAGAAATCCTGTAGAGTGAAGTCAATCGAATGTAATTACTAATACCTTTCAAGCATTGATAATTCTGGAATAACTTCGAAATCCCTGCTTACGTTATTTTCTTTGCATATCTGTGAGTAAAGTGACATTTGGTACTAAATCGCTCAACTCGTCTTACATATATATATATATATATATACACACACACATCACAGGTAACAACTTTCCTATATCTTAGCACAGTTTTTGTAACCATAACTGTCAGTGTTCCAAAGTTAAAGAGTGAGTACAGAACTATAATTGGACACCCCATATCAACTATCTACAACTTTTTTTCCCGAAAACTTCTTAAAGATATTAGAAGATATAACTAGACTATATAAAAAAGCAGACAATTGAATCTAATTGAATAAAAGAATGAATAGAACAAAACGTCTTATGATGAGATCGTAGAAAATCTCCGAACATTTTTACGACGTCAATCACAGATTTCTTATTAAGAGTTTTAATGCTTGAAATTATACTGAATTTTTTATCTTCCTTTTGTATACATTTTGGAAATGTATTTATGTTAATTGCGTACTACTATACTCAATGTAATAAAACAAAAGTAATTTCAATTCACGGATTTAAATTTATATGCTATATTTTAAAATGTTGATCTCCAGTTGACAGGAGCAAGTACCAACTTTTCCCCTTGCTTTAACAAGTCGTAAATCATTTTTCTTACATCTCATCAGGGTTCCTCATAAGTGTTTTCATTGCATAAATAGATTCAAATCTGTGATTAAGTAGAAGCAATATCAATCAGGAAAATGAAAAATGTCACTTGATACCATATCAAATGAAATAAGAACTTAAGTGGTCAAATTTGTTGAATGTTTTACCGAGAAATTTTCGAAAAACAGGTAATGGGAAAAGGTACTTATGTGATGCAAAACTCATAAATATTTCGAGATAACTCAGTACTTCTTGTTTGCTCGATACATATGTTACCGTGTGGAGACAATCTTTTCTTTTTCCATTTTCTATCTAACTGGTTTTGTTTTCTTCTATGAATCTTTTATTTTTGTGTAATTTTAATATGGTTTTTTAGGTTTTGCCTCATCAAACTTCATTTACTTGATTTTGAGTAAAAAGCTGTGTTTCTGTATTAGAAACATAGATTTTAAATGCCATCGTTAACATTTTAAAAAAGAATTATCTTGAAATTTTTTTCCCAAAATACTTGAACTTACTTTTTTTTTTTAAATTAGAATTTAAGTTTCTCATAGCGATTAAGCAAATTATCTTCCTTAAACTTAAATTATCTTTTAGAATCATTTAACAGAAATCAATAGAATTAAGCCTATACTCTCTACTATTATCTAATGACGATTATGTAACAATTCTCCAAATTTATTGAAACGTTAATTCTCAATTGAAGTAACATATGAAATCCTGTCTAAATAAGACAGGAAGTAACATATGAAATCCTGTCTAAATAAGACAGGATTTCATATGTTACTTCAATTGAGAATTAACGTTTCAATAAATTTGGAGAATTGTTACATAATCGTCATTAGATAATAGTAGAGAGTATAGGCTTAATTCTATTGATTTCTGTTAAATGATTCTAAAAGATAATTTAAGTTTAAGGAAGATAATTTGTAATCATATGAGAAACAAATTCTAATTTAAAAAAGTAAGTTCAAGTATTTTGGGAAAAAATTTCAAGATAATTCTTTTTAAAATGTTAACGATGGCATTTAAAATCTATGTTTCTAATACAGAAACGCAGCTTTACTCAAAATCAAGTAAATGAAGTTTGATGACAAAACCTAAAACCATATTAAAATTACACAAAAATAAAAGATTCATAGAAGAAAACAAAACCAGTTAGATAGAAAATGGAAAAAGAAAGATTGTCTCCACGCAGTACAACATGTATCGAGCAAACAAGAAGTACTGAGTTATCTCGAAATATTTATGAGTTTTGCATCACATAAGTACCTTTTCCCATTACTTGTTTTTCGAAAATTTCTCGGTAAAACATTCAACAAATTTGACCACTTAAGTTCTTCTTTAAAAATTTTATATTAATCAGCGTTATTTAAATGATTAAGTAATTTAATATAATAAGTAATTGTACCTTTTAGACGAAATTATAGTCATGATTTTGTTGAATTATAATAATTTTAAAAATTCAATGTAAAAATTCTTATCTCATTAAAGTTAGTGCAATTTGTTTTTGGTTGCCTATTTCGGTTGAGTGATGTCACTTAACTCTGGCAATCACCTCGTAACATTAACATAGTCGAATGACGAAGTCATCATAAGCAGATACTCTCCCAGTAACACCATCGGAGAAAGGTATTAGACCCTTCAGAACTTTTAATGAATGATCGGCCCTTTAGAACGCCGATCTCCTGATGGATCATTATATTATTATTCTATTTCGAACAAATTTATTTTTAGAAAATACAAAATAAATTCCCAAATATACTGCCACACAGATCCTAAAAATGTTATGGAGTGTTACCGAGTGTGACATCATACAATTTCTTACTGTCAAACGGATGAACGACTTGGATGTCCGAGAACAGATAAAGGCAGTAAGCAACTTACTCTGTTCAAGAAATTCAGAAACCAATAACCTACGTTTACAGCACTGCATATACATATTGTAAATTGCATTACACTAATATTACATCCACACTGTACATCATTTGTAAGTACCCTAACATATAAAAGTGTTGCTTTTCATTAAATTCATTAAAAGTTTTTCTTCAGAATTTTTAGTAGTTTTTTCTTCCATTTATCTGTATACAATAATTAAATTAAATGGACCCGTTTTCCGAAAAAATTCAATTAACCGAATTTTCAATAATTCAAATGGGATCCTGTCCCAACTGATTAGGATAATTTGAATGCTACTGTAGTAGAAAGCGTATAAATGAACGGCCACGCCTTTATAAGATTCACAGTTTGTCTAGCTTAGTAAAATAAGATCAATGGAAAACAATGCCTTTGTTGATGACCAAGTTCAATGCAAATCAATAAAGAAGTGTTTTTAAGCACACGATTCAGAGGTGTCTGTCACCGTTTACCACCGTGATCTCATATTACTAAAAGATTAGTAGCCAATGTTTTTGTATCGTTAAAGTTAAGTGAAATACCAACACGTTGTCTTCCAGTTATCTTGCCTATACTGGCCCATCGGGCATTCATAATGACAACTCGTGAATAGTACAATTTCAGAAGTACTTGTTCAGAGTCTTCGTATTTCCACAGTCTATTCTCTACCAATGTTGGTTAAATTTGCAGTCTTTCCTGCAAACAAGCACACTTATAATTACAAGAATAGTACTTCATATTTTCCGTGACAAGTTATAAGCCTTTCCTACTGAATCATATGCCTGCTATGTCGACTTGGCGGGTCCAATTATAAATGATTGTGATATTCATATTTTAGTTCTTCAGTATTATAAATTCAATTCTCCTTAATTTCTTGATTTATAAAAATATTGAAATGAAAAGTTTTGCTGATATATATTATAAACATTGTATACATTTGAAACGATTAAAATGTGTTGCAGTTAAATATTTTCCTCCTTTATAGATTTAATTACGCGATAGTTCTCTTGACTTATTTTCTTTCTTTAGTGAATTCCTGTTCTTTATCTACAACCAAACAACTGAAACCAGCAACTGTTCAGAGATTATTGTAAAACTTTATTATACATGTATGATTGTTGGTATTTTAAAAGTTTCTTCTCAAAGATAGACGGTCACTATCCATATTTGAAAAGAAAACTTTTAAACTGCTCAAGTATATACTCTGATAAATTTCTACGATCTAAACAGAAATACGCATAAATTTCAGTCATAAATAGTAGATAATAGGATTTAATTCCATGATTTTGTTCATATTAAATGTATATCACATATGATAAATATAATGAGATTCTCTTATGATCACTTAAACTTAAATTTTAAATTATTAGAAAATTTAATTTATTTATATAAAAAAATCATCTTGTGCGAAAAGCATTTATATGTAATAAACTCTGTTGCTATAACATTATATATATATGTATGTATGTATATATATTTATATATATATATATATATATATATATATATATATATATATATATATATATATATATATATATATATATATATATATATATATATATATATATATATATATGTTTGTGTGTGTGCGTTTTAGCTCTGACATTTTTCACTATAAACCCGGGTTTTCTGTTCCTATTTATTGATTAAATTATGTATAGCCCGTGAATAATCTATAGCAGTCTAGTTTCAACTGATCGCTCGGGCTCTTTCCCTCACACATCGGTTATTGAAATGTGCAAAGACTTACTGCTAAAAATAATATTATTCTATTCAACTTGCTGCATTGATAAATGGATGTGAAGCCTATCTTGTAAAAATACTAAATTTTAAAGAATCATGAGACCCAATAAAGTTGTGGATTTAAGTAGACGGCGAGAGAAATATAAACAAATGGTTAATTTATATCGTAAACAACTGTTCAGAATGGTTCATATGGCATATTATACACAGTATAGCAGGATTTAGACCGTATAGTGGACTGTAGAATGACAAAAATGAATTATCATCTACACCATTAGACGCTTTTCTTATTATCATTACCCTTTAAATACTTTCGGAAACATAATTGTTGTCGATATCCAGATTTCTTTTCCTTGCAATCAACAGTGCTCAATAAGCATATCCGTTTGGCAAAGGCACCATTCTATAGTGTAATAGCTGACTTCTCAGAAACTTGGATTTATTGCCACCTTTGTAGCTGTCCTCTTATCCATATAGAAAGAGGACACGTTAAAAAGGGGGTATAGGTTCAATATCCAACAAGAAAAAATATCGATTTTTTTTCTAATCATGAAAGATATTTTATATAACATCGTTGCATGTTTGATGAAAATTAGAAAAATACTATATTGGTAAGTGGTACCGAATAGTTGGCGAAATTGGCTTCAATATTTATGAAAAACAACAAATGAAATCATATGTAAAAGCAACAATTAGCAATACAGTATATAGTGTTTATGAAGCATCTTCACAAAGTGTATAATCCTAAAATTACTTCTATTGTGTATGAGGGAAGTATTCATTATTGCATATTAAAGGATCAACATAACTTTAAAAAAAATCTTGTTCCCAGATTTGGAGGCTATTCAAGCAAGGTAATGATGAAATATATTACTTTTTCTAGAAATTATCAGAAAGAGATTAAGATTAGATAATAAATTTTATAAAGTATATATTGGAGAGGTTTTAATTAACTCATTTTACTAACCATCTAGACGCCATTGCATTTTGATACATTTATTAATGTACAACTTATATAAATATAAATATATATATTATTATTATTAACTGTCTTCAATCAGTTCCCAATTAATATTATAGAATGTCAATTATATTTAAGAAAATAATGAGATGCAATGTTTAAATATGATGATAAGAAATGCTACATTAATGAAAGCAATCATACCTTCATTCAAAGTTACATTCTGGTTCAAAAATGCGTTAGATGAGAAATCATTACACAAGTAACACGTTATTTTGATAGCTCTGTTTAAATTAAAAAGGTAAAGATATGTTTGATTACCATTTTCACATACAAGGGAATATTTTTCGAGTAACTTAATGCTATTTTATATAATGAATACTATATAGTGTATTATATAATAACGGAAATCTTGTGTTTGATTGTATCTCAGCGAAATGTAATATCAAAGTGAATACATTACTTTATTTAATTTTATTTTTTTATTTGTCGTCTATCTCACTACGTAAGACCAGTAAAATGTCAACATTTACTATCGTAATGATTTCACTGTCCTAATTTATTGTAATTAGAGCAATGAAGTTCCTATTTTGAATGATATAAATAAAAATATTTATGTTGCTCAAAATGGCCCTATTAAAGGAAGCAGTGTTATAGAAATTATTTATTATTTATAAATAAAAAAGGCTAAAATATCTGTGTTGTCCATGTTTTGCCGTAAGCTTTGCTCTAACAACCTTAGTAATATTTTAGAAGTCTCTATAATTTGATCTCCGATATAGAAAAAGTCTAGTAGCTATTTAAATACTTCAATTCCTAAAATATCTTTTGTAACAACAAATGGCTATTACTGTAATTAGTGCTCATTATGTCATCACTTCCAATGATTTGAATCATCAAAAATCATGCGTTTAACTATTTCTTCATATCCATAAATGTTTTAATTGAGCAAACTGTTAACATAATCTATTAAACTTATTTTAGTGCAGATGATTTAATTATAGCGCAAGAACTTTTTATATTCAAAACATTAGTAATTTCCAGCGGAATATATAAATATTATTAACTGTCCCGAAGTTTCATTTAATTATGTAGTATTCAATAGAATGTATTAAAAATGGGTCATACGAAATAAATGACCCAAATTGAAAGTGTGTTTTAAAAATGCATGACTATTTAAAAACAACTTTTAAACGAGCAATACATCTTTCGATATTTTAAAGAACTTGGCACAAAAAGAAACTTGCAGCTAAAGGTATAAGCATGTAAGACAAAACTGAACAAAGCACAATTTATAACAATTCTTAGCTATCGTTTTCACTTTTTTTTTATGAAAAAATTCCATCGTCATGCTTATCAGGTAATTACAAGATAATCTTGTCATCACAATAGGTCTTCTAGACAAAAAGAAAAAAAAATTCACTTTTTCTTCTGTAGCACGACAGAAACTGAACCACGCCTTGGCGAACTCTGACCTTGGTCTCAAAGACCACCTTCCAATTGAATGTACAGCTTCCTCCTCCTTCAAACTGCTTTGTTTCTCCGTTATAGCGCGTGTATTCAGAACATGCTTTTATAACAGAATAGGTAAATGTTGTGACAAACTGGTTGTATCAAGATTTCCTTCAAAGAATATTCACTCAAAGTTTCTGTGTTACATTTCGATAAAAAGAAATTCCTTTTTCGCAATTAAAAAAGTGATTCATTTAGACTGATTAGGTTTTAACTGTTACTTCATGAATTGGAAACCCTTTATTTACAAACGGTGATAAGAGCAAAAGACTAAGAATTTCTAAAGATTGGAATCACTTTCTGAAAAATGTACTTATAAATTATATTTAGTATTATTTTTTCTTTATTTTGTTTATAGTATTTAATCACTATTGTGAAACTGAAGTTTTAGAACCAATTTAATCCACTGTTGCCATTTCCTAAACAAAAATTTCGCCCATTCTAAAATTCATGACGGTTTGATTTTGATAAAAATAAAAGAGAATGAGTGTTAGTATACAATAAGTTACAACTGTGTATCTTCTTTCTTTAAACTAGTTTCAGCATGGTAATTTTGTGAAGGAATTTTTTTTCCCACTCTCTAATTACAAAAATGATATTTTAAGTCAATTTCTCTTAGTGAATTTTATGAGACTTTATTTCCAAACATCGTGAAGCTTGTTGGATATTTTTGGAAGCTTTAATTATCTGACTTATTGGATTATATGTTTGAACGAAGTTAGAAAATATACTTGTATACATCTTTTTGGGTAAGTTTATTCTTTTGATTATAATTATATGTTAATGTGCAAAAAATTATTTCTCTATTTATATTATTATTTCTATATAAGGAATTTACTTATATAAATAAATAATTTCATTACGAATGTGAAATCTATGTAAAATATTTTAAATACTAAGTTGTTTTACGTTAATTAAATAAGTTTCAAAATTTTCCACGCGTTTGATTTAAGAATATTCAACAATTAATAAGCATATAAGTAAGAAAATTATTTATAGGAATTATTGATGTTACATTAGAAATTTGCCGGCCAACTTGTCTAGTGGTCAGCGTGCCTGACTATGGATAGGGTGGTCCTGTGTTCGAATCCCGGTTCAGGCATGGATGTACTTTCTCTCTCTCTATCTTGTCTTTGACCTTTCCTTGTATGTGAATGAGGTATGAATGGTGCCTACCCTATAAACGGATTCCTATGGCATGTGTGAGGGTGCGATGGTGGCCCACCCCCTGTGATGCATCCGGGGCAACGCCTTGGCGGCAAAGAGGTCGCCGTTTCTGGCCGGTTCCTTGGGTATAAGGGGACAATACATCCCGATATACCCCGACCATTAGGGAAAGAAACACAATAAATTTACATACTTATAATTTATTACAGAATATATTGTTAAGTTTTATATTTATTTTTAATATAATATTAGTATGCCACGTAAGTTATTTTTAAAATTGTAATTTTGTTTTTGAATAGGAATTAAAATTGTAATTCATCATCAAGATAAAATTTTAAAGTTAAATTTAGGTACATATAAACATATTTCCATATGTTGGTAAATTTAACAGGAATTTTTTTAATTTGAAATTGATTTGAAACTTGAATTAAAATCTAGTTTTACATGAAATGTTCTATGAACTGCAATGTTAATAATTTATGTTGCTTAATATGTTGTTTACAAATTGACATCATAAATAAAATTATCCTCAGAAATTATTAAAAAAATAGTAAAATACTCGGTGTTAACATTAATTTATATCTTATTAATAAGTAAATATAAAATTTATTTCGAAGGAAAATATCAATTATACATTCTACTACTTTTTAGAATTTCTTAAATTGCAGATGTTCAAAACTGATTCCAGTTTAATAACCTCGGTTAAAATGCTTGTTTTATATGTCAATTATGTAAATAATTCTGAAAAATCATTTAATTTTTTTTTTTTTTTTTTTTTTTTTTTTCAGATTTAAAAAAAAAATGTTCGAAATATAAAACAATATAAAACTTTTCATTATTCGTACTAATTAGCTCATAAATATTTAAATATTTATATAAATAAAAAAAAAACATCAGTTATCCAAAATTTATCTTTCTCAAAAATAAATTTGGAATTTAAACATAAATAAGAAAACATCTTGTGAAAGTTTTCAACTTTGGATGTTTAAATAGTCTTGTGTTTATGTTTGTTGTCCATCTTGCAATAAAAAGGTTCAGTTTTAGTCCGGAGGAATAGATGTCCGAAATGCTATATAATCTACGCATTAAATAATTGTCAAAATATTATTTCTGAACAGAAATTGACCTGATTAACCAATCTCTAAATATAAGAAAATTTCGATGAATGACTAAAACTCTGTACAATTATGAATAAATTCATTCTTTAAAATAAAATCTTAGCAATTTTTCATTTATTGATAGTTTATAACTTAAACTTGGCACTTATCTTAAATGTATTTTTAAGCAATATATTAACTTTCTAAAATAAAAGAAAATGCATTTTAGTGTTTATGAGTAATTTTTTTTCTCATTTTTTTTATCAAGAAATCTGAAAATACATACCAGAACATACATTTTATTTAAACACTGAATATACATCGAAAATAAACATGTTATAATTTATAACAGTTATAAAAAATGCTTAATATTAACAATTAATATTTACTTAAAAATTAGATACGATGATTATAGGAATTCTTACATTGAAATGCTTTGGGTTCGAATCACAACTTCCCTGATTTCTTAAAAGTTTTGTGACAAAGATGTCGTTTTTATGATAATAAAGTAATAGATTCAATTCTGACCCAAACAAATTATGGTGTGTCGTACAGTTCATAGATATTGAACTTAAAGTTCTTAAGGCGAAAATGATAGTGTGATATTTATGGTAGTGAGTGGTTTCTTTGCCTTTTAATTATCCTTTTTTTTTGTACTCGAGGGCTAACTAAGACCGTGACCTTCAACTTTCAATAATTAGTGTGTGGAGTATCAGATTAAGTTTCGATCTTAACTTATATTTGCATAATACGAGGGTCACTCTGAAATTTTTGAGATACAACTAGGTTTTTTAAGTAATACTTGAAAAATTTTAGGTGTGTTCAAAGTAGTCTCCTGCAGCATCAATGCACTTTTGTAGACGAATTTTCCACAGATTAAATGACTCAAGCCATTCATTTCTTGGAATAGATGAAAAAATGCATTTATAGCCACATCAATCTCTTCTTCTGAATGAAAACGACGTCCACGTAAGTTGTTTTTAGATTAAAGAAAAACTAAAAGTCGCACATAGCTAGATCAGGTGAATACAGCAGATGTTCAAGCTCTTTAATTTGTTTTTGTTTAAGAAACTCAATTGTTAATTCGGCTGTATGTGAAGATGCAGTGTCATTGTGAAGCATTAGTCCCCTAACATTCAGCTCTTGTAGAATTTCTGTAAGACATTTAGTGGTATACAAGTTTGCTGTTACTGTCTTCTGTCCTTCCAACTTGATGATTTTGACCAATCCCGTACTTCTGAAGAAGACGGCATACATCACTTTTTTCAGTGCGCGTTGTTTTTTCACCATTGTCGGCGTGGAATCATCTTCAAAGACTCATTTTTTCCTTTCTTGACGTGTTGGAACGTCAAAAAAACGGTATGTACGTTTCATCACCTGTTACAATTTTAGAAACGATGCGGTGGCCACCATCATTTAGCAATTTAAGAGTTTCTTTACTGATTCTGACACGCTCCTCTTTTTGGTGCTCAATTAGATTATGGGGAACCGAACGGCAAACTATTCTTTTCATATGTAATTCTTCATGAATGATTTTGCGTATGGCTGCGGATCCATTATTAAGTTCCTTCTGTATCATTTGATAGGTACAGCGATTATCATCCGTTAACATTTTTCGTATGGCAGACACATTATCCAAGATTACTGCCGACGGCGGCCTTCCTGAATGTTCTTCATCCTGAAGAAAATTGTGACTTCTTCTCAATTCTCTAAACCATCTGAATACAGTAGCACGAGCTGGAGACTCATCACCAAATGCTAATTGCAACCGTTGAACGCATTCTTATTGATTTAATCCTGCTTTAAAATCGTAGAAAATCATAACGCGAAAATGTTCTCGCTTCAACTCCATTTTCTCTTCTGTTTAAAATTTATTCTACGCTAAACAAGTTGAAGTAAGTCAGTAAAAAATCGTCTTAACGGTTTAATTTTAAAATACAATGTGTTAAAATACATTGTATTTTAAAATTAAACCGTTCTTTTTATTTTGTAAATTCTGGTCTGCGCGTATCTCAAAAATTTCAGAGTAATCCTCGTATTATGAAATTTTATATCAATATTTCTGAGCTGTTTCTGTATGATATAAGCACCAGCACAGCGTTTTCTTATCCTACAGTTCTCTATTCAAATTCTAAGTAAAATTATAAGCGTTGATTCTTATTTGGCTAAATTTCGTCGTATATTTACAAATTTTTTGAGTGTATCATTCACTTTTAATTTCAAAAAACGTCAATAATTCGTTTAAAAATCCTTGTCATGTATTTGTGTAAATTCTGAGTGATTCTTGAAAATGTGTTCAATAATGCAGGACATCAAGTAGTTCTTTAGTGTTGCGCTGATCAGTGTGCAAATACAGCTACTCCATTTAGTTCAAGTATGATGTATATGTTAATGTATGGTGACTAAGATATATATACCTTTATACGAATTCAGTTAAGCATGAATGCCTAGTAACAATTGATCAAATTATCAGAAATAGGATGCTTATTGAAGACTGTTTTTCTAAAATTTTATCATTTTTCACAAATCTTAAAGCTGTATGATGGCTAAATGGTCAGTTTTTTTTTAATATTTTGCTCATTAGTTCGTAGGTTTAATTCCTACCTTTAATTTTGAAGAGCTGGCAGCCGAATGATTTGCGCTCTTGCTTTCAGTTCAACAGTTCGTGTATTTGAATCTCATTTTGAATTTGGAATTTTGTAGTGTTTCGGAATTCACTTTAAATTGTATATTAACTCTCGTGTGCAAAATTGTCGTTTGAACGATTAACAAACCAACCTGCCACGGATTTAGTGGTTTGGAATCCATTTTATAGTTAGACTTTGAATATAGGTTCTGGCATGAAAATTCTTATTGATTCGGAATCCACTAGGTCTCAGTCGAATCGGCTCTCGTGTTCAAAAATTACCTTTGAAAAACAAATACGTCAAACCTTGAGGGAAAAAAATTGTCATAGAAGATCATAAATTAACTTAAACATCTCTTATGTCCTGTTTATTAAAATAAGGTGAATATATCTTTCCATGTGTACCTACTGACTTTCATACAACTAAATTACAAACATAAAGCTTAAGAATTCATACAAGCGACCAACGGCTTAAAGTTTAGCGTTTCTGATTCGT